>OU342547.1:5426975-6026975 GCA_910589475.2 Bembecia ichneumoniformis
GAAAAAGTAAAAATTTTGATCCCCCCCTCGAACCCCCCGGCCGTATCTCGGAAACGGCGCGCCGCAGCCGGGTCGCGTTTGGGGTCGTCGGAGACGTCTCGGCGAGACGAATTTTTTGGTCGCGACAAAATTTCGAAATTCGCATTTTTGAACTTTTTCGAAAATATCTCGGGAGCGGTGCGTCGCGGACCACCCGTGTTGGTACTCATTTGAGAGGTCTCCGGGCGACGGATTTTTTGCAATAGACCAAATATCAAAATTTGACATTTGCGGTCTACTCGGTAGAGAGTCGGTAACCGTGGCAGGCAGACCCCCCGTGTTGGGTATCATTTGAACGGTCTCGACGAGGACAATCCATTTACACCATCCCCCTCCCCCCTCTCTCCCCGCCCACCCCCGAAACGTCACCAAATAGAAAACATATATCCAAATCCTTACCAAAACAATTCTAAAGACCAAAAACCATACCTAAACAATTTAAAAGAGCAATTGGAACACCGTTGCAACACCACTCGAGGGGCTCCCCCCCCCGCGGGCTGCTTGCAGTCCGCGGCCGCACGCAAAAACTAGTTAACAACTATAAAGCTGAAATACCACTCATCGTCTACTGATCTTAACTTCGGGGAAGCAGTCACCTGGGGATTCCCCTTTTTGGCGGATCGTGGTCTACGGATAAAGTTGTCGAGAAATTAATTCAAAGACCCCGGTACACCTCCCTGGTAAAAAGTCGGCGACGGGATCTCGGAAGGAGCGAGAGCTAGAAAGTGGAAATTTGCGGAACGTCATAGAGGGTCATCGGGGGTTACCAAATCGAGTCTCATCCCCATCCCGTTCATACATTTTTTTTACACTCCATACGAATTTTTTGGATTTTTCAAAGCGGGATAGCTCCGAAAGGGTCGAGGATAGGGAGGCGGTCTCTTCGGCGGACGGTCATCGTTCCTCGAGGTCCAACGGCCTGGACCTTCACCCTCCCCCCACCTGCCCTCCTTCGCCCCCCCTCCATACGAAATTGCCACTTTCGGCCAAAGGGATGGGGATACCAGCTAAACGGTAGGAGCTATCCCGGAGGTCTCTATGGCGGGTTTCCATCCTACCGTGAGGTGCTTCCTGGGGGTCAACCAGGTTTTCGGATTTCCCCCCCCTTCATCCCCCCTCCATACAACGTGGTCTTTTTTTGGAACAGCTACCTTTTCGCCCGGAAGGAGTCCACCCGGGTCAGACTCTTGCACCTCGTAGGAGAGAGGATGAGTTTCCGCATTTCAGGAAGGCATCGAACCCTCGGTGTACCGACCTGGTAAAAAGTCGATGAGAGGTCCTCGGAAACCGTGAGTCGCAGAGGGGCGGGGTTTACGGAATGTCATAGAGGATCATCGGGGGTTACCAAATTGAGTCTCATCCCCATCCCGTCCATACATTTTTTTTACACTCCATACAACTTTTCTGGATTTTTCAAAGCGGGATACCTCCACAACGGTCGAGGATAGGGAGGCGGTCTCTTCGATGGACGACCATCGTTCCTCGAGGTCCAACGGCCTGGCCCTTCACCCTCCCCCCACCTGTCCCCCTTCACCCCCCCTCCATACTAAATTACCGCTTTCGGCCAAAGGGATGGGGATACCGGCTAAACGGTCGGAGCTATCCCGCCGGTCTCTATGGCGGGTTTCCATCCCTCCGTGGGACGCTTCCTCGGGGCTATCCCGCTTTTCCGGTTTCTCCCCCCTTCATCCCACCTCCATACAAATTTTTTATTTTATGGAACGGCTGCCATTTTACCAGGAAGCAGTCGACTCGGGGTGGTCGCTTCTATCCCACGTTATAGGGGGTGACGTCTCGAGTTCCTCAGACGACCTGAACCCTCGGTACACCGACCTGGTATAAAGTCGGTGAGAGGTCCTCGGAAACTACGAGTCGCAGAGGGGCGTGGTTTACGGAATGTCATAGAGGGTCATCGGGGGTCACCAAATTGTCACCCATCCTCATCCCGCCCGTACATTATTTTTACACTCCATACAACTTTTTCGAAATTTCCAATCCACTTAACTCCCAAACGGTGCGACCTATCCCGGCGATCGCTTCGGAGGATAGCGATGGCTCCCCGAGCCCCATCGGCAGGGACCCTTATCTTCCCACTATCCCCATCCCTTCATCCCCCCTCCATACAAAATTACCACTTTTTCAGAAAGGGATGGGGATATCCGCCAAACGGTAGGAGGTATCCCGACGGTCTCTATGGCGGGCTTCCGTCCCTCCGTGGGATGCTTCCTCGGGGCTATCCCGCTTTTCCGGTTTCTCCCCCCTTCATCCCACCTCCATACAAATTTTTAGTTTTTTTTGGAACGGCTACCTTTTCACCCGGAAGGAGTCGCCGGCGGATTCCGCTCTGTCACGGATCGGAGAGGGGGTGGCTCACTGAGTATCAAAAATGTACCAAAGGTTGAGGATCGCGACCTGGTAAAAAGTCGGCGACGGGATCTCGGAAACTATTAATCGCAGAGGGGCGGGGTTTGCGAAATGTCATAGATGGTCATCGGGGGTCACCACGTCGCGACCCCCCACTCCCCCCTCCATATGTTTTTTTTTTCACTCCATACAACCGACCCGGATCTTCGAATCCGCGTAGCTCCGAAGGGATGAGACCTAGAACGGCGGTCACTTTGGCGGATGACCATCGCCCCCGGAGGTCCGTCGTCCTGGACCGTCGCCGTCCCCCCACCTCACCCCCTTCGGACCCCCTCCGTATAAATTCACACACTGTTAGGGATCTTTCACCCTTAAGAGACGGCGGTCGACGCGTCGCGGAGGGCCACGAGGTCGGGGTGCGCGAAAGACGAGGAGGGGGGAGCCGCGGGGGGAAGGGGAGCGCGCAGCGCGACCCTCCCCCCCCGGCCTTCCCTCCGAGGATTTTGCGCACCCCGACCTCGTGGCCCGGAGCGGCGCTAAGGGTTTGCCGGGGCGCCGAAAAAGTAAAAATTTTGATACCCCCCTCGAACCCCCCGGCCGTATCTCGGAAACGGCGCGCCGCAGCCGGGTCGCGTTTGGGGTCGTCGGAGACGTCTCGGCGAGACGAATTTTTTGGTCGCAACAAAATTTCGAAATTCGCATTTTTGAACTTTTTCGAAAATATCTCGGGAGCGGTGCGTCGCGGACCACCCGTGTTGGTACTCATTTGAGAGGTCTCGGGGAGACGGATTTTTTGCAATAGACCAAATATCACAATTTGACAGTTGCGGTCTACTCGGTAGACCGTCGGTAACCGTGGCAGGCAGACCCCCCGTGTTGGGTATCATTTGAACGGTCTCGACGAGGACAATCCATTTACACCACCTTCTACCACCCCCCCACCTTCCTACTATTCCCCCACCCCCGAAACGTCACGAAATACAAAACATATATCCCAATTCTTACCAAAACAATTCAAAAGACCAACAGCAACACCCAAACCAAAACAATTTTAAAGAGCAACTCCCAACACCACTCCAGAACCGGTCGAGGGGCTCCCCCCCCGCGGGCTGCTTGCAGTCCGCGGCCGCACGCAAAAACTAGTTAACAACTATAAAGCTGAAATACCACTCATCGTCTACTGATCTTAACTTCGGGGAAGCAGTCACCTGGGGATTCCCCTTTTTGGCGGATCGTGGTCTACGGATAAAGTTGTCGAGAAATTAATTCAAAGACCCCGGTACACCTCCCTGGTAAAAAGTCGGCGACGGGATCTCGGAAGGAGCGAGAGCTAGAAAGTGGAAATTTGCGGAACGTCATAGAGGGTCATCGGGGGTTACCAAATCGAGTCTCATCCCCATCCCGTTCATACATTTTTTTTACACTCCATACGAATTTTTTGGATTTTTCAAAGCGGGATAGCTCCGAAAGGGTCGAGGATAGGGAGGCGGTCTCTTCGGCGGACGGTCATCGTTCCTCGAGGTCCAACGGCCTGGACCTTCACCCTCCCCCCACCTGCCCTCCTTCGCCCCCCCTCCATACGAAATTGCCACTTTTGGCCAAAGGGATGGGGATACCCGCTAAACGGTCGGAGCTATCCCGGCGGTCTCTATGGCGGGTTTCCATCCTACCGTGAGGTGCTTCCTGGGGGTCAACCAGGTTTTCGGATTTCCCCCCCCTTCATCCCCCCTCCATACAACGTGGTCTTTTTTTGGAACAGCCACCTTTTCGCCCGGAAGGAGTCCACCCGGGCCAGACTCTTGCACCTCATTGGAGAGAGGGTGAGTTTCCCCATTTCAGGAAGGCATCGAACCCTCGGTGTACCGACCTGGTAAAAAGTCGATGAGAGGTCCTCGGAAACCGTGAGGGATAGAAGGATGACGTTTACGGAATGTCATAGGGGGTCATCGGGGGTTACCAAATTTAGTCTCATCCCCATCCCGTTCATATATTTTTTTTACACTCCATACGAATTTTTTGGATTTTTCAAAGCGGGATATCTCCAAAACGGTCGAGGATAGGGAGGCGGTCTCTTCGGCGGACCGTCATAGTTCCTCGAGGTCCAACGGCCTGGACCTTCATCCTCTCCCCACCTGCCCCCCTTCACCCCCCCTCCATACTAAATTACCACTTTCGGCCAAAGGGATGGGGATACCGGCTAAACGGTGGGAGCCATCCCGACCGTCTCTATGGCGGGCTTCCATCCCTCCGTAATATGCTTCCTCGGGGCTATCCCGCTTTTCCGGTTTCTCCCCCCTTCATCCCGCCTCCATACAAATTTTTATTTTTTTGTAACGGCTGCCATTTTACCAAGAAGCAGTCGACTTGGGGCGGTACTTTCTATCCCTTGATACAGGGGGTGACGTCACGAGTTCCTCGGACGACTTGAACCCTCGGTACACCGACCTGGTATAGAGTCGGTGAGAGGTCCTCTGAAACTACGAGTCGCAGAGGGGCGGGGTTTACGGAATGTCATAGAGGGCCATCGGGGGTCACCAAATTGTCGCCCATCCTCATCCCGCCCGTACATTTTTTTTACACTCCATACAACCTTTTCGAAATTTCCAATCCACTTAAATCCCAAACGGTGCGACCTATCCCTGCGATCGCTTCGGAGGATAGGGATCGCTCCCCGAGCTCCACCGGCCGGGACCGTCACCCTCCCCCCACCTGCCCTCCTTCACCCCCCCTCCATACAAAATTACCACTTTTTCAGAAAGGGATGAAGATATCCGCCAAACGGTAGGAGGTATCCCGACGGTCTCTATGGCGGGATTCCATCCCTCCGTGAAATGGTTCCTCGGGGCTATCCCGCTTTTCCGGATTATCCCCCCTTCATCCCACCTCCATACAAATTTTTAGTTTTTTTTGGAACGGCTACCTTTTCACCCGGAAGGAGTCACCGGAAGAATCCCCATTGTAGCGGATCGGAGAGGGGGTGGCTCACTAAGTACCAGGACAGTACCAAAGGTTGAGGATCGCGTCCTGGTAAAAATTCGGCGACGGGATCTCGGAAACTGTAAATCGCAGAGGAGCGGGGTTTGCGGGATGTCATAGAGGACCATCGGGGGTCACCACGTCGCGACCCCCCCCCACTCCCCCCCGTTCGGACCCCCTCCATACGAAATCCCACTATGTTAGGGATCTTTCACCCTTAAGAGACGGCGGTCGACGCGTCGCGGAGGGCCACGAGGTCGGGGTGCGCGAAAGACGAGGAGGGGGGAGCCGTGGGGGGAAGGGGAGCGCGCAGCGCGACCCTCCCCCCCGGCCTTCCCTCCGAGGATTTCGCGCACCCCGACCTCGTGGCCCGGAGCGGCGCTGAGGGTCTGCCGGGGCGCCGAAAAAGTAAAAATTTTGATCTCCCCCTCGAACCCCCCGGCCGTATCTCGGAAACGGCGCGCCGCAGCCGGGTCGCGTTTGGGGTCGTCGGAGACGTCTCGGCGAGACGAATTTTTTGGTCGCGACAAAATTTCGAAATTCCCATTTTTGGACTTTTTCGAAAATATCTCGGGAGCGGTGCGTCGCGGACCACCCGTGTTGGTACTCATTTGAGAGGTCTCGGGGAGACGGATTTTTTGCAATAGACCAAATATCACAATTTGACATTTGCGGTCTACTCGGTAGACCGTCGGTAACCGTGGCAGGAAGACCCCCCGTGTTGGGTATCATTTGAAAGGTCTCGACGAGGACAATCCATTGGACACCATCCCCCCTTCCCCCTCTCTCCCCGCCCACCCCCGAAACGTCACGAAATACAATACTTATATCCAAATCCTTACCAAAACAATTCTAAAGACCAAAAACCATACCTAAAAATTTAAAAGAGCAATTGGAATACCGTTGCAACACCACTCGAGGGGCTCCCCCCCCCGCGGGCTGCTTGCAGTCCGCGGCCGCACGCAAAAACTAGTTAACAATTATAAAGCTGAAATACCACTCACTGACATATATGATGACAAAGTTCTCCGGGAAGGAGTCACCGGGGGATTCCCCTTTGTGGCGGATCGTGGTCTACGGATAAAGTTGTCGAGAAATTAATTCAAAGACCTCGGTACACCGTCCTGGTAAAAAGTCGGCGACGGGATCTCGGAAGGTAGAAGAGCTGGAAAGTGGAAATTTGCGGAACGTCATAGAGGGTCACCGGGGGTTACCAAATCGCGACTCATCCCTATCCCGTCCATACATTTTTTTTACACTCCATACAACTTCTTCGATGGCGGATATCTCCGAAAGTGTCGAGGATAGGGAGGCGGTCTCTTCGGCGGACGGTCATCGTTCCTCGAGGTCCAACGGCCTGGACCTTCATCCTCCCCCCACCTGCCCCCCTTCACCCCCCCTCCATACTAAATTACCACTTTCGGCCAAAGGGATGGGGATACCGGCTAAACGGTAGGAGCCATCCCGACCGTCTCTATGGCGGGTTTCCATCCTACCGTGAGGTGCTTCCTGGGGGTCAACCAGGTTTTCGGATTTCCCCCCCTTCATCCCCCCTCCATACAACGTGGTCTTTTTTTGGAACAGCTACCTTTTCGCCCGCAAGGAGTCCACCCGGGCCAGACTCTTGCACCTCGTTGGAGAGAGGGTGAGTTTCTGCATTTCAGGAAGGCATCGAACCCTCGGTGTACCGACCTGGTATGAAGTCGGCGAGAGGTCCTCGGAAACCGTGAGGGATAGAAGGATGACGTTTACGGAATGTCATAGAGGGTCATCGGGGGTTACCAAATTGAGTCTCATCCCCATCCCGTTCATACATTTTTTTTACACTCCATACAAATTTTTTGGATTTTTCAAAGCGGGATACCTCCACAACGGTCCAGGATAGGGAGGCGGTCTCTTCGGCGGACGACCGTCGCTCCTCGAGGTCCAACGGCCTGGACCTTCACTCTCCCCCCACCTGTCCCCCTTCACCCCCCCTCCGTACTAAATTACCACTTTTGGCCGAAGGGATGGGAATACCAGCTAAACGGTCGGAGCTATCCCGCCGGTCTCTATGGCGGGTTTCCATCCCTCCGTGGGATGCTTCCTCGGGGCTATCCCGGTTTTCCGGTTTCTCCCCCCTTCATCCCGCCTCCATACAAATTTTTTATTTTCTGGAACGGCTGCCATTTTACCAGGAAGCAGTCGACTCGGGGTGGTCGCTTCTATCCCACGTTATAGGGGGTGACGTCACGAGTTCCTCAGACGACCTCAACCCTCGGTACACCGACCTGGTATAAAGTCGGTGGGAGGTCCTCGGAAACTACGAGTCGCAGAGGGGCGGTGTTTACGGAATGTCATAGAGGGCCATCGGGGGTCACCAAATTGTCACCCATCCTCATCCCGCCCGTACATTTTTTTTACACTCCATACAACTTTTTTGAAATTTCCAATCCACTTAACTCCCAAACGGTGCGACCTATCCCGGCGATCGCTTCGGAGGATAGCGATCGCTTCCCGAGCCCCACCGGCCGGGACCGTCACCCTCCCCCCACCTGCCCCCCTTCACCACCCCTCCATACGAAATTGCCACTTTTGGCCAAAGGGATGGGGATATCCGCCAAACGGTGGGATGTATCCCGACGGTCTTTATGGCGGGATTCCATCCCTCCGTGGGATGCTTCCTCGGGGCTATCCCGCTTTTCCAGTTTCTCCCCCCTTCATCCCACCTCCATACAAATTTTTAGTTTTTTTTTTGAACGGCTACCTTTTCACCCGGAAGGAGTCGCCGGAGGAATCCCCATTGTAGCGGACCGGAGAGGGGGTGGCTCACTGAGTACCAGAACAGTACCAAAGGTTGAGGATCGCATCCTGGTGAAAATTCGGCGACGGGATCTCGGAAACTGTAAATCGCAGAGGAGCGGGGTTTGCGGGATGTCATAGAGGGCCATCGGGGGTCACCACGTCGCGACCCCCCCACATTCCCCCCCCCCCTTCGGACCCCCTCCATACGAAATCCCACTATGTTAGGGATCTTTCGCCCTTAAGAGACGGCGGTCGACGCGTCGCGGAGGGCCACGAGGTCGGGGTGCGCGAAAGACGAGGAGGGGGGAGCCGCGGGGGGAAAGGGGAGCGCGCAGCGCGACCCTCCCCCCCCCGGCCTCCCCCCCGATGACTCCGAGGTTTACGGAATGTCATAGAGGGTCACCGGGGGTTACCAAATTGAGTCTCATCCCCATCCCGTTCATACATTTTTTTTACACTCCATACAACTTTTCTGGATTTTTCAAAGCGGGATAACTCCAAACGTGTCGAGGATAGGGAGGCGGTCTCTTCGGCGGACGACCATCGCTCCTCGAGGTCCAACGGCCTGGACCTTCACCCTCCCCCACCTGTCCCCCTTCACCCCCCCTCCGTACTAAATTACCGCTTTCGGCCGAAGGGATGGGGATACCCGCCAAACGGTCGGAGCTATCCCAGCGGTCTCTATGGCGGGTTTCCATCCCTCCTTAGGATGGTTCCTCGGGGCTATCCCGCTTTTCCGGTTTCTCCCCCCTTCATCCCACCTCCATACAAATTTTTATTTTTTTGGAACGGCTGCCATTTTACCGGGAAGCAGTCGACTCGGGACGGTCCTTTCTATCCCACGTTACAGGGGGTGACGTCACGAGTTCCTCAGACGACCTGAACCCTCGGTACACCGACCTGGTATAGAGTCGGTGGGAGGTCCTCGGAAACTACGAGTCGCAGAGGGGCGGGGTTTACGGAATGTCATAGAGGGTCATCGGGAGTCACCAAATTGTCACCCATCCTCATCCCGCCCGTACATTATTTTTACACTCCATACAACTTTTTCGAAATTTCCAATCCACTTAACTCCCAAACGGTGCGTCCTATCCCGGCGATCGCTTCGGAGGATAGGGATCGCTCCCCCAGCCCCACCGGCCGGGACCATCACCCTCCCCCCACCTGCCCCCCTTCACCCCCCCTCCATACAAAATTACCACTTTTTGAGAAAGGGATGAGGATATCCGCCAAACGGTAGGAGGTATCCCGGCGGTCCCTATGGCGGGCTTCCATCCCTCCGTGGGATGCTTCCTCGGGGCTATCCCGCTTTTCCGGTTTCTCCCCCCTTCATCCCGCCTCCATACAAATTTTTAGTTTTTTTTGGAACGGCTACCTTTTCACCCGGAAGGAGTCGCCGGCGGAATCCCCATTGTAGCGGATCAGAAATGGGGTGGCTCACTGAGTACCAGAACAGTACCAAAGGTTGAGGATCGCGACCTGGTAAAAATTCGGCGACGAGATATCGGAAACTATAAATCGCAGAGGGGCGGGGTTTGCGGAATGTCATAGAGGACCATCGGGGGTCACCACCTCGCGACCCCCCACTCCCCCCCCCCCCCTTCCGACCCCCTCCATACGAAATCCCACTATGTTAGGGATCTTTCACCCTTAAGAAACGGCGGTCGACGCGTCGCGGAGGGTCTGCCGGGGCGCCGAAAAAGTAAAAATTTTGATCCCCCCTCGAACCCCCCGGCCGTATCTCGGAAACGGCGCGCCGCAGCCGGGTCGCGTTTGGGGTCGTCGGAGACGTCTCGGCGAGACGAATTTTTTGGTCGCGACAAATTTTCGAAATTCGCATTTTTGAACTTTTTCGAAAATATCTCGGGAGCGGTGCGTCGCGGACCACCCGTGTTGGTACTCGTTTGAGAGGTCTCGGGGAGACGGATTTTTTGCAAAAGACCAAATATCACAATTTGACATTTGCGGTCTACTCGGTAGACCGTCGGTAACCGTGGCAGGCAGACCCCCCGTGTTGGGTATCATTTGAACGGTCTCGACGAGGACAATCCATTTACACCATCCCCCTTCCCCTCCCCCCTCTCTCCCACCCCCGAAACGTCACGAAATACAAAACATATATCCAAATCCTTACCAAATCAATTAAAAGACCCAAAACCACACCAAAACAATTTAAAAGAGCAATTGGAATACCGTTGCAACACCACTCGAGGGGCTCCCCCCCGCGGGCTGCTTGCAGTCCGCGGCCGCACGCAAAAACTAGTTTAACAACTATAAAGCCGAAATACCACTCACTGACATATATGATGACAAAGTTCTCCGGGAAGGAGTCACCGGGGGATTCCCCTTTGTGGCGGATCGTGGTCTACGGATAAAGTTGTCGAGAAATTAATTCAAAGACCTCGGTACACCGTCCTGGTAAAAAGTCGGCGACGGGATCTCGGAAGGTAGAAGAGCTGGAAAGTGGAAATTTGCGGAACGTCATAGAGGGTCACCGGGGGTTACCAAATCGCGACTCATCCCTATCCCGTCCATACATTTTTTTTACACTCCATACAACTTCTTCGATGGCGGATATCTCCGAAAGTGTCGAGGATAGGGAGGCGGTCTCTTCGGCGGACGGACATCGTTCCTCGAGGTCCAACGGCCTGGACCTTCATCCTCCCCCCACCTGCCCCCCTTCACCCCCCCTCCATACGAAATTGCCGCTTTTGGCCAAAGGGATGGGGATACCCGCTAAACGGTCGGAGCTATCCCGGCGGTCTCTATGGCGGGTTTCCATCGCTCCGTGGGATGCTTCCTCGAGGCTATCCCGGTTTTCCGGTTTCTTCCCCCTTCATCCCGCCTCCATACAACGCGGTCTTTTTTTGGAACAGCCACCTTTTCGCCCGGAAGGAGTCCACCCGGGTCAGACTCTTGCACCTCGTCGGAGAGAGGATGAGTTTCCGCATTTCAGGAAGGCATCGAACCCTCGGTGTACCGACCTGGTAAAAAGTCGGCGACGGGATCTCGGAAGGTATTAGAGCTAGGAAAGGGGGGTTTACGGAATGTCATAGAGGGTCATCGGGGGTTACCAAATTGAGTCTCATCCCCATCCCGTTCATACATTTTTTTTACACTCCATACAACTTTTCTGGATTTTTCAAAGCGGGATAACTCCAAACGTGTCGAGGATAGGGAGGCGGTCTCTTCGGCGGACGGTCATCGTTCCTCGAGGTCCAACGGCCTGGACCTTCATCCTCCCCCCACCTGCCCCCCTTCACCCCCCCTCCGTACTAAATTGCCGCTTTTGGCCGAAGGGATGGGGATACCCGCTAAACGGTCGGAGCTATCCCGGCGGTCTCTATGGCGGGTTTCCATCCCTCCTTAGGATGGTTCCTCGGGGCTATCCCGCTTTTCCGGTTTCTCCCCCCTTCATCCCACCTCCATACAAATTTTTATTTTTTTGGAACGGCTGCCATTTTACCGGGAAGCACTCGACTCGGGACGGTCCTTTCTATCCCATGTTACAGGGGGTGACGTCACGAGTTCCTCAGACGACCTGAACCCTCGGTACACCGACCTGGTATAGAGTCGGTGGGAGGTCCTCTGAAACTACGAGTCGCAGAGGGGCGGGGTTTACGGAATCGGGGGTCACCAAATTGTCGCCCATCCTCATCCCGCCCGTACATTTTTTTTACACTCCATACAACCTTTTCGAAATTTCCAATCCACTTAAATCCCAAACGGTGCGACCTATCCCTGCGATCGCTTCGGAGGATAGGGATCGCTCCCCGAGCTCCACCGGCCGGGACCGTCACCCTCCCCCCACCTGCCCTCCTTCACCCCCCCTCCATACAAAATTACCACTTTTTCAGAAAGGGATGAGGATATCCGCCAAACGGTAGGAGGTATCTCGACGGTCTCTATGGCGGGATTCCATCCCTCCGTGAAATGGTTCCTCGGGGCTATCCCGCTTTTCCGGATTATCCCCCCTTCATCCCACCTCCATACAAATTTTTAGTTTTTTTTGGAACGGCTACCTTTTCACCCGGAAGGAGTCACCGGAAGAATCCCCATTGTAGCGGATCGGAGAGGGGGTGGCTCACTGAGTACCAGGACAGTACCAAAGGTTGAGGATCGCGACCTGGTAAAAATTCGGCGACGGGATCTCGGAAACTGTAAATCGCAGAGGAGCGGGGTTTGCGGGATGTCATAGAGGACCATCGGGGGTCACCACGTCGCGACCCCCACTCCCCCCCCCCCTTCGGACCCCCTCCATACGAAATCCCACTATGTTAGGGATCTTTCACCCTTAAGAGACGGCGGTCGACGCGTCGCGGAGGGCCACGAGGTCGGGGTGCGCGAAAGACGAGGAGGGGGGAGCCGTGGGGGGAAGGGGAGCGCGCAGCGCGACCCTCCCACCCCGGCCTTCCCTCCGAGGATTTCGCGCACCCCGACCTCGTGGCCCGGAGCGGCGCTAAGGGTCTGCCGGAGCGCCGAAAAAGTAAAAATTTAGATCCCCCCCTCGAACCCCCCGGCCGTATCTCGGAAACGGCGCGCCGCAGCGGGGTCGCGTTTGGGGTCGTCGGAGACGTCTCGGCGAGACGAATTTTTTGGTCGCGACAAAATTTTGAAATTCGCATTTTTGAACTTTTTCGAAAATATCTCGGGAGCGGTGCGACGCGGACCACCCGTGTTGGTACTCATTTGAGAGGTCTCGGGGAGACGGATTTTTTGCAATAGACCAAATATCACAATTTGACATTTGCGGTCTACTCGGTAGACCGTCGGTGACCGTGGCAGGCAGACCCCCCGTGTTGGGTATCATTTGAAAGGTCTCGACGAGGACAATCCATTTACACCATCCCCCTTCACCCTTTCCCCCCCTTCACCCCCGAAACGTCACGAAATACAAAACATATATCCAAATCCTTACCAAAACAATTCACAAGACCCAAACCCTTACCAAACCAAAACAATTTACAAGAGCGACTCCCAACACCACTCCAGAACCGGTCGAGGGGCTCCCCCCCCGCGGGCTGCTTGCAGTCCGCGGCCGCACGCAAAAACTAGTTAACAAACTATAAAGCCGAAATACCACTCACTGACTCACTGATTGGGTGACATTTCTTTCCGGGAAGGAGCCGCGGGGGCGTTCGCCTCTCTGGCCGGTCGCGGAGTACGAATAAAGTTGTCGAGAAATTAATTCAAAGACCTCGCCACCTCGACCTGGTAAAAAGTCGGCGAAGGGATCTCGGAAAGTACGAGAGCTAGAAGAGATCGGAATGCGGAACGTCACAGAGCGTCATCGGGGGTTACCGAATCGCGACCCATCCCCGTCCCGCCCATACATTTTTTTTACACTCCATACAACTTTTTTGAAATTTCCAATCCCCGTAGCTCCAGAACCATAAGGAATAGTGATATCGTTTCTTTGGCGGATAACCGTTTCTCCCCGAGGTCCATCGGCTGGGACCGTCGCCCTTGCCCTACCTCCCCCCATTCACCCCCCCTCCATACAAAATTGCCGCCTTTGACGAAAGGGATGGCACTATCCGCTAAACGGTGCGAGATATCCCGACGGTCACTACGGCGGGTTTCCATCTCACCGCGAGCCGCTTCCTGGGGGTCAACCAGATTTTCGATTTCTCCCCCCCTTCTGCACCCCTCCATACAAATTTTTCGTTTTCTGGAACGGCCAATTTTTCACCGAGAAGGGGTCGACTCGCGACGCTCGTTCGCACCCGATCGGATAGACGGTGAAGTCGCGGGGATCAGAAGTTTCTCGAAGCCCCGATATGACGACCTGGTAAAAAGTTGACAGGAGGTACTCGGGAACGATGAGTCGCCGAGGGGTAGCGTTTACGGAATGTCGTAGAGGGTCATCGGGGGTTACCAAATCGCGACCCATTCCCGTCCCGCCCATACATTTTTTTTACACTCCATACAACTTTTTTGAAATTTCCAATCCCCGTAGCTCCAAAACCATAGGGAATAGTGATATCGTGTCTTTGGCGGATAACCGTTTCTCCCCGAGATCCATCGGAGGGGACCACTATTCTTGCCCCATCTCCCCCCATTCACCCCCTTTCCATACAAAATTGCCGCTTTTGACGAAAGGGATGGCACTGTCCGCTAAACGGTGCGAGATATCCCGACGGTCACTACGGCGGGTTTCCATCTCACCGCGAGCTGCTTCCTGGGGGTCAACCAGATTTTCGATTTCTCCCCCCCTTCTGTACCCCTCCATACAAATTTTTCGTTTTCTGGAACGGCCAATTTTTCACCGAGAAGGGGTCGACTCGCGACGCTCTTTCGCACCCGATCGGATAGACGGTGAAGTCACGCGGATCAGAAGTTTCTCGAAGCTCCGATATGACTACCTGGTAAAAAGTTGACGGGAGGTACTCGGGAACGATGAGTCGCCGAGGGACAGCGTTTGCGGAATGTCATAGAGGGTCATCGGGGGTTACCAAATCGCGACCCATCCCCGTCCCGCCCATACATTTTTTTTACACTCCATACAACTTTTTTGAAATTTCCAATCTCCGTAGTTGCAAATTTATCGGGAATAGAGATGTGTCGTGTCTTTGGCGGATAACCATTTCTTCTCGAAGTCCATATTGACAGGGACGATCATCCTTGCTCCGTGAATGTCCAACCAACACCTACTCATACTACTAAAAAGAGAGCTCTCTAGGTCACACAAGGGGTTACGTCATCAACATGAGGCCGACCGAACCGAACATTCGCATAGACGCTAGCGCCACAGTTTGGCCGCGGTACAATTATATACTATTTGGATTTGATTTGAAGCGTCATTAAGCGTCATTCTTTGTCAAGTTAGTTTAAAATCGTGAATTTTAAACTATAACTAACTATGTATTTAAAAAAAAACAACGAAACGCGCCATTAATTAAATGGACAACTTTCAACCAAACAAGCACTAATGCGAACGTAAGATATATTTTTTATTAACTTTTAAAATAACATAACCTCTTTTTATCGCATAACATCTCTGTTTGTTATCAATTATTGCAGGTTTGCGAACATCATTTTACAGAAAAGTACATTTTCCAGCTGAGACGTATTAAGAGAAATATTGCAAGAAAGTAGTTGTGAACTTATAATAAGGATGCAAGTGAATATTTAAAAAAATACATGTTCAGTGACTATAGTGATTTTTTATTTGTTTATTTAATCATAAGGTATGTGGGATCAGTGAGCTATTATGTACTAACGTAGGTACTGTGGAATATAAATAACTGTAAAGAAAGGTAATGTAGTCAAGTCATAGCAATGTCAAGTATTCTGAAATATCAGTCTCTGTAACTTTTCATCATAATTTGTTGTTTTAAAACCACAATGAATTGAAAAGGATCCATAAGGAAACTTATCCAAAATCAGACATAATTATTTGCATTTTCAATCGAATTTGAAGTTGGGGTATAGTAAAGGGCGGCACTTTTTTTTTACAATAATTTTTTTTTGCCAATGGAATGAGCAACAATTGCAAAGATATTGTATTCATTTACAAAATGTGTTTTTACAAGACTTATTTGTGATGAAAAGAAAAGGGTTAGGTTCTGGAATGTATATGAAATAAGTGATATGAAATAGTGTTATGGAGCGAGCCAGAATACTGATGATGGCAAAAAGACTGTATACTTATTACAAAATGTGCATTACGATACTCGCCCCATACAAAAACATATATTATTATGTTGTTGTAATAGGAATACTCTTATAATTGGTTTATTACATTTAATTGGCTTTAATATTGTGATGTGTATGATATTATGCCATATTTCAATTCACTGCCTAAATTTAATATAGTATATAAATATCCTGCAGATCAATATAAACCATAAATTTTTGTTTTTGGTACAGTTCATATAGGTACTGAAATGCATTGGAAATAATTGGCTTATCTGAATTTATTCGAATATTGGCCAACTTCAGCCTATCTATACCTAGCTATACAAAATGCCATACTTTCTGTTAATTCACAGAATAAATTTTAACACTGTTTTTTATGGAAACCATTTTAAAGTAGTGGAATACAGTTAAGAATAAAGATAAGTGACTAAGGGATAATTACATATCGCCTCTCTCACCTAACCAGAAAAATTATAACTATTTAAATAAATGTCATGCTTAGATCATTGGAAAATACTTACTACTATTATACTCATGCTACATGTACCCTAATACAATTAACAAATTAGGTAGGTAGTGTATTAATGAATTAAATTTTAATTGCCTGGTTAAATTCACACTAATAGTTAAGAAGACTGCATTGGGAAATATAGAGGTATGGCTGGATCTCAGTCCTATGTAATTTCAATGAAACAATATTTGAAATTGAATCAAAGCTCCAGAGTACCTACAATCTTTGTTTCCCTTAACTATAAAATCTCATACTTTTGGACAATGTAAGATATACGCATTACAGACAATCTTTCCAATGATCAAAGTAATACCTACATAGTTGTAGCTCATAAACAGAAAACTTGAGTTTTAACATCGGTGTCTCTGAACAATATAGGTATTAAGTATTATCATAAATAACCATATCCAGTTACCCATTCTCACTTAACATTGTACAAAAGTTAATAAAAGTAGGCACAAATATCATTAAGTAGGTACTTAGTGGTACTTATCCAATGAAGAAATTAATGTAGATATAAATTGTAATCATGAACTAATTAAAAGTTTAGATATGAGGAGGATTATTACTGCCACACAATGATGATGTTAATTTATTTCTGTTTATTTAGTTATTATTGTAGTGAATAAAATAAATTGTGAGGAATTTTTAAATTGTCAAAATATTACATATATTTTATTTTATTGCATCATCAGCTGTGGACACTGAACGCGAAACGACGAATACAATGGATAAGACTTAGAACACTTAGTATGAAAGACAAGGAGTAAGAAGGGAATTGAGCACACTCGTAATAATATAATACTTGTAAGAATTTTATGAAAATTTATTAAGACTATTGTTTACGACTTATAATCAAGACTACAGACTAATTATGCTCAAGACTCGGCGTAATAAGACGAAAGACTTATTAACTGACGAAAATATTGTCGAAATGCCTACTGAAGATTTCCAAGGTACACAGACCAAAGATGACCCCCGAAGCGCCGCAGAAGTGCGTCCCTTGAATTTTAACCCGTCACCCCGGCTTGCAGCCCTCGGCATCGAGCAACCTACCACTTCACACACCCTCGACTTAGTTGCGATAAGCCTCCGCGGGCGTCTTGCAGCCCTCGGCATCGAGCAACCTACCACTTCACACACCCTCGACTTAGTTGCGATAACCCTCCGCGGGCTGCTTGCAGCCCTCGGCATCGAGCAACCTACCACGTCACACACCCTCGACTTAGTTGCGATAACCCTCCGCGGGCTGCTTGCAGCCCTCGGCATCGAGCAACCTATCACTTCACACACCCTCGACTTGGTTGCGATAACCCTCCGCGGGCTGCTTGCAGCCCTCGGCATCGAGCAACCTACCACTTCACACACCCTCGACTTAGTTGCGATAACCCTCCGCGGGCTGCTTGCAGCCCTCGGCATCGAGCAACCTATCACTTCACACACCCTCGACTTAGTTGCGATAACCCTCGGCGGGCTGCTTGCAGCCCTCGGCATCGAGCAACCTACCACTTCACACACCCTCGACTTAGTTGCGATAACCCTCCGCGGGCTGCTTGCAGCCCTCGGCATCGAGCAACCTACCACTTCACACACCCTCGACTTAGTTGCGATAACCCTCCGCGGGCTGCTTGCAGCCCTCGGCATCTAGCAACCTACCACTTCACACACCCTCGACTTAGTTGCGATAACCCTCCGCGGGCTGCTTGCAGCCCTCGGCATCGAGCAACCTACCACTTCACACACCCTCGGCTTAGTTGCGATAACCCTCTGCGGGCTGCTTGCAGCCCTCGGCATCGAGCAACCTATCACTTCACACACCCTCGACTTGGTTGCGATAACCCTCCGCGGGCTGCTTGCAGCCCTCGGCATCGAGCAACCTACCACTTCACACACCCTCGACTTAGTTGCGATAACCCTCCGCGGGCTGCTTGCAGCCCTCGGCATCGAGCAACCTATCACTTCACACACCCTCGACTTAGTTGCGATAACCCTCCGCGGGCTGCTTGCAGCCCTCGGCATCGAGCAACCTACCACTTCACACACCCTCGACTTAGTTGCGATAACCCTCCGCGGGCTGCTTGCAGCCCTCGGCATCGAGCAACCTACCACTTCACACACCCTCGACTTAGTTGCGATAACCCTCCGCGGGCTGCTTGCAGCCCTCGGCATCGAGCAACCTACCACTTCACACACCCTCGACTTAGTTGCGATAACCCTCCGCGGGCTGCTTGCAGCCCTCGGCATCGAGCAACCTACCACTTCACACACCCTCGACTTAGTTGCGATAACCCTCCGCGGGCTGCTTGCAGCCCTCGGCATCGAGCAACCTACCACTTCACACACCCTCGACTTAGTTGCGATAACCCTCCGCGGGCTGCTTGCAGCCCTCGGCATCGAGCAACCTACCACTTCACACACCCTCGACTTAGTTGCGATAACCCTCCGCGGGCTGCTTGCAGCCCTCGGCATCGAGCAACCTACCACTTCACACACCCTCGGCTTAGTTGCGATAACCCTCTGCGGGCTGCTTGCAGCCCTCGGCATCGAGCAACCTATCACTTCACACACCCTCGACTTGGTTGCGATAACCCTCCGCGGGCTGCTTGCAGCCCTCGGCATCGAGCAACCTACCACTTCACACACCCTCGACTTAGTTGCGATAACCCTCCGCGGGCTGCTTGCAGCCCTCGGCATCGAGCAACCTATCACTTCACACACCCTCGACTTAGTTGCGATAACCCTCCGCGGGCTGCTTGCAGCCCTCGGCATCGAGCAACCTACCACTTCACACACCCTCGGCTTAGTTGCGATAACCCTCTGCGGGCTGCTTGCAGCCCTCGGCATCGAGCAACCTATCACTTCACACACCCTCGACTTGGTTGCGATAACCCTCCGCGGGCTGCTTGCAGCCCTCGGCATCGAGCAACCTACCACTTCACACACCCTCGACTTAGTTGCGATAACCCTCCGCGGGCTGCTTGCAGCCCTCGGCATCGAGCAACCTATCACTTCACACACCCTCGACTTAGTTGCGATAACCCTCCGCGGGCTGCTTGCAGCCCTCGGCATCGAGCAACCTACCACTTCACACACCCTCGGCTTAGTTGCGATAACCCTCTGCGGGCTGCTTGCAGCCCGCAGCATCGAGCAACCTACAACTTCCGCGGGCTGCTTGCAGCCCGCGGCATCGAGCAACCTACCCTGGTTGCGAAAACCCTCTGCGGGCTGCTTGCAGCCCGCAGCATCGAGCAACCTACTAGTTAACAAACTATAAAGCCGAAATACCACTCACTGACTCACTGATTGGGTGACATTTCTTTCCGGGAAGGAGCCGCGGGGGCGTTCGCCTCTCTGGCCGGTCGCGGAGTACGAATAAAGTTGTCGAGAAATTAATTCAAAGACCTCGCCACCTCGACCTGGTAAAAAGTCGGCGAAGGGATCTCGGAAAGTACGAGAGCTAGAAGAGATCGGAATACGGAACGTCACAGAGCGTCATCGGGGGTTACCGAATCGCGACCCATCCCCGTCCCGCCCATACATTTTTTTTAAACTCCATACAACTTTTTTGAAATTTCCAATCCCCGTAGCTCCAGAACCATAAGGAATAGTGATATCGTGTCTTCGGCGGATAACCGTTTCTCCCCGAGGTCCATCGGCTGGGACCGTCGCCCTTGCCCTACCTCCCCCCATTCACCCCCCCTCCATACAAAATTGCCGCCTTTGACGAAAGGGATGGCACTATCCGCTAAACGGTGCGAGATATCCCGACGGTCACTACGGCGGGTTTCCATCTCACCGCGAGCCGCTTCCTGGGGGTCAACCAGATTTTCGATTTCTCCCCCCCTTCTGCACCCCTCCATACAAATTTTTCGTTTTCTGGAACGGCCAATTTTTCACCGAGAAGGGGTCGACTCGCGACGCTCGTTCGCACCCGATCGGATAGACGGTGAAGTCGCGGGGATCAGAAGTTTCTCGAAGCCCCGATACGACGACCTGGTAAAAAGTTGACGGGAGGTACTCGGGAACGATGAGTCGCCGAGGGGTAGCGTTTACGGAATGTCATAGAGGGTCATCGGGGGTTACCAAATCGCGACCCATTCCCGTCCCGCCCATACATTTTTTTTACACTCCATACAACTTTTTTGAAATTTCCAATCCCCGTAGCTCCAAAACCATAGGGAATAGTGATATCGTGTCTTTGGCGGATAACCGTTTCTCCCCGAGGTCCATCGGAGGGGACCACTATTCTTGCCCCATCTCCCCCCATTCACCCCCCCTCCATACAAAATTTCCCCTTTTGACGAAAGGGATGGCACTGTCCGCTAAACGGTGCGAGATATCCCGACGGTCACTACGGCGGGTTTCCATCTCACCGCGAGCCGCTTCCTGGGGGTCAACCAGATTTTCGATTTCTCCCCCCCTTCTGCACCCCTCCATACAAATTTTTCGTTTTCTGGAACGGCCAATTTTTCACCGAGAAGGGGTCGACTTGCGACGCTCGTTCGCACCCGATCGGATAGACGGTGAAGTCACGCGGATCAGAAGTTTCTCGAAGCTCCGATATGACTACCTGGTAAAAAGTTGACGGGAGGTACTCGGAAACGATGAGTCGCCGAGGGACAGCGTTTGCGGAATGTCATAGAGGGTCATCGGGGGTTACCAAATCGCGACCCATCCCCGTCCCGCCCATACATTTTTTTTACACTCCATACAACTTTTTTGAAACCATAGTGATATCGTGTCTTTGGCGGATAACCATTTCTTCTCGAAGTCCATATTGACAGGGACGATCATCCTTGCTCCGTGAATGTCCAACCAACACCTACTCATACTACTAAAAAGAGAGCTCTCTAGGTCACACAAGGGGTTACGTCATCAACATGAGGCCGACCGAACCGAACATTCGCATAGACGCTAGCGCCACAGTTTGGCCGCGGTACATTAAATACTATTTGGATTTGAATGAAGCGTCATTGCGTCATTCTTTGTCAAACAAAAGTTAGAAAAAATGCTGTCACAGTTTAAAATCGTGTATTTTAAACTATAACTAAGTATGTATTTAAAAAAAAACAATGAAACGCGCCATTAATTAAATGGACAACTTTCAACCAAAGAAGCACTAATGCGAACGTAAGATATATTTTTTATTAACTTTTAAAATAACATAACCTCTTTTTATCGTATAACATCTCTGTTTGTTATCAATTATTGCAGGTTTGCGAACATCATTTTACAGAAAAGTACATTTTCCAGCTGAGAAGTATGAAGAGAAATATTGCAAGAAAGTAGTTGTGAACTTATAATAAGGAGGCAAGTGGATATTTAAAAAAATACATGTTCAGTGACTATAGTGATTTTTTATTTGTTTATTTAATCATAAGGTATGTGGAATCAGTGAGCTATTATGTACTAACGTACTGTGGAATATAAATAACTGTAAAGAAAGGTAATGTAGTCATAGCAATGTCAAGTATTCTGAAATATCAGTCTCTGTAACTTTTCATCATAATTTGGGGTTCAAATTGTTTAAAAACCACAATGAATTGAAAAGGATCCATAAGGAAACTTATCCAAAAAGATAAATAATATCAGACATAGTTATTTGCATTTTCAATCGAATTTGAGGTTGGGGTATAGTAAAGGGCGGCACTTTTTTTTTACAATAATTTTTTTTTGCCAATGGAATGAGCAACAATTGCAAAGATATTGTATTCATTTACAAAATGTGTTTTTAGAAGACTTATTTTTGATGAAAAGAAAAGGGTTAGGTTCTGGAATGTATATGAAATAAGTGTGAGTGGAGCGAGCCAGAATGCTGATGTTGGCAAAAAGACTGTATACTTATTACAAAATGTGCATTACGATACTCGCCCCATACAAAAACATTATATTATTATGTTGTTGTAATAGGAATACTGTTATAATTGGTTTATTACATTTAATTGGCTTTAATATTGTGATGTGTATGATATTATGCCATATTTCAATTCACTGCCTAAATTTAATATAGTATATAAATATCCTGCAGATCAATATAAACCATAAATTTTTGTTTTTGGTACAGTTCATATAGGTACTGAAATGCATTGGAAATAATTGTCTTATCTGAATTTATTAGAATATTGGCCAACTTCAGCCTATCTATACCTAGCTATACAAAATGCCATACTTTCTGTTAATTCACAGAATAAATTTTAACACTGTTTTTTATGGAAACCATTTTAAAGTAGTGGAATACAGTTAAGAATAAAGATAAGTGACTAAGGGATAATTACATATCGCCTCTCTCACCTAACCAGAAGAATTATAACTATTAAAATAAATGTCATGCTTCGATCATTGGAAAATACTTACTACTATTATACTCATGCTACATGTACCCTAATACAATTAACAAATTAGGTAGGTAGTGTATTAATGAATTAAATTTTAATTGCCTGGTTAAATTCACACTAATAGTTAAGAAGACTGCTTTGGGAAATATAGAAGTATGGCTGGATCTCAGTCCTATGTAATTTCAATGAAACAATATTTGAAATTGAATCAAAGCTCCAGAGTACCTACAATCTTTGTTTCCTTTAACTATAAAATCTCATACTTTTGGACAATGTAAGATATACGCATTACAGACAATCTTTCCAATGATCAAAGTAATACCTACATAGTTGTAGCTCAGAAACAGAAAACTTGAGTTTTAACATCGGTGTCTCTGAACAATATAGGTATTAAGTATTATCATAAATAACCATATCCAGTTACCCATTCTCACTTAACATTGTACAAAAGTTAATAAAAATAGGCACAAATATCATTAAGTAGGTACTTAGTGGTACTTATCCAATGAAGAAATTAATGTAGATATAAATTGTAATGATGAACTAATTAAAAGTTTAGATATGAGGAGGATTATTACTGCCACACAATGATGATGTTAATTTATTTCTGTTTATTTAGTTATTATTGTAGTGAATAAAATAAATTGTGAGGAATTTTTAAATTGTCAAATTATTACATTTATTTTATTTTATTGCATCATCAGCTGTGGACACTGAACGCGAAACGACATAGAGAATACAATGGATAAGACTTAGAACACTTAGTATGAAAGACAAGGAGTAAGAAGGGAATTGAGCACACTCGTAATAATATAATACTTGTAAGAATTTTATGAAAATTTATTAAGACTATTGTTTACGACTTATAATCAAGACTAAAGACTAATAATGCTCAAGACTCGGCGTAATAAGACGAAAGACTTATTAACTGACGAAAATATTGTCGAAATGCCTACTGAAGATTTCCAAGGTACACAGACCAAAAATGACCCCCGAAGCGCCGCAGAAGTGCGTCCCTTGAATTTTAACCCGTCACCCCGGCTTGTAGCCCTCGGCATCGAGCAACCTACCACTTCACACACCCTCGACTTAGTTGCGATAACTCTCCGCGGGCTGCTTGCAGGCCTCGGCATCGAGCAACCTACCACGTCACACACCCTCGACTAAGTTGCGATAACCCTCCGCGGGCTGCTTGCAGCCCGCGGCATCGAGCAACCTAACCCTGGTTGCGAAAACCCTCTGCGGGCTGCTTGCAGCCCGCAGCATCGAGCAACCTACAACTTCCGCGGGCTGCTTGCAGCCCGCGGCATCGAGCAACCTAACCCTGGTTGCGAAAACCCTCTGCGGGCTGCTTGCAGCCCGCAGCATCGAGCAACCTACAACTTCCGCGGGCTGCTTGCAGCCCGCGGCATCGAGCAACCTACCCTGGTTGCGAAAACCCTCTGCGGGCTGCTTGCAGCCCGCAGCATCGAGCAACCTACTAGTTTATCATTTAAACTTTGATTTTCATAGAAAATAAAGCTATTCACAAAGAATGAATCAAATTGCAAGTGTATTATAGTGTAATGAACAATTTGAGATATTTTCCTAAAATCTGTCAAATACCCTATTGAAGTATTAAAAAATCCGATTGTTCCAATAAATTAAGGGCTTCACTGAGGCAAATGACATTTACTATAGAACTCGCTGGCGGCGGATCTAATTCAACAGTGGCTCTAGCATGAGTTTACGATACTACACTCGCTAGCGAGAGCGTAAAACATTTATATGGAAAATTGATAATTTGACATTGACAGTTCACGATTTCCCATACAAAAGTTTTACGTTCTCGCTAGCGAGTGTAGAATTGGTGTAGTATCGTAAACTCATACTAGAGCCTCTGGCCTAGAAATGGTGTTTTTCTGTTTTTACCATTAGAACAATACACAAAATAAAAAAAATTATTAATACAATTTTTTAATCTGATATTAACTTATTAATAGGTACAGGATTCATATGCGTGCAATAAGCCGTTTTCGAGAGAATTTTCAATAAAAGTCAAATTCTTCTTGTGTTCTAACTTTTTTTGTGGAGTTTCTATTACTTTAACGAAAATTCTAATTAATACAATTGGTTCTTCACATGTTTAAGTGTAATATATATTTTTTTCAAAGCAATTGTGTTGTCTATTTCTTGTAACATTTTCATTAAGCAATGGATATTTTTAGTATTTAGGGTTTGTCTCCCTCTTAATAAGTTATTTAATTTTCGAATGTTATCCCCATTTACAAAATCTGAATTATTCTCAGGAAATTACTGTAATTTTTTTCCCTTTCTTTTATTTAACAATACTGTCACAAAAAATTGTCACATTCAGCAAAGGGCATAGTACTTATTACTTCCATGGCAAAGGGTCACAAAAGTGTCATTTGTCTTGGCGGTCCTGCTGTCCAATGACACATGATCCAATTTCAATATTCATTCCTCTAATAGGTCTCCAGGGCCTCTTCTCTTTGAACGTGTGAACGTAGAGGTCACATTACATCAACTGGACTGCAAATGTGTTTCGATGTTTGAGTACTTAAATTCAGAACGACTTTTATTACCAAAATCTCCGAAGTGTAAGTTAAAAAAAACTTAACAAGTGCGAGTTGAACTCGCGTGAAGAGGGTTCTGTACGATGTTGAGTGATTTACCATGTTATTTTAATATCGTGGACTTCTTACAGGTTTTCCTATAATCTATAAGTAGAAAACTAATTTCTGTATTTTTTTCAAAATTTTACGTTCAGTAGTTTCGGAGATAAGGGTGGTCAATTTTCGTCTATTTTCTTGAATAACTTGGAAACTATTTATTTTAAAATTACAAAAACAAATACATTTAAGAACTTCACAACAAGACCTTCCATTTGATATGTCACACGATGCAGTTTTCAAATTTTTTTTCCCTTTCCCCCAAAAATGATTAGATGAAACATAGAGATTTCATCTATTCGGGTTTGGGTCACAGAAATTGGTACGTATACCAAATTTCAACTTAATCGGTCTAGTAGATTCCGAGATAATTGACGGTGACGGACGGACAGACGGACACACGAGTGATCCTATAAGGGTTCCGTTTTTTTATTCGGACGTACGGAACCCTAAAAATGGCCTGGTTTTGAACGATGTCCTTTCTAAAAGGACCGATTAGATGCAGCCTGAATCCACTGTCGACCTGCGGCCCTATCAGGTTGTCTGTCTGGCCTCCACTCGAGGACCTTCCGGACTCAGCGGCCGTCGGCTCTCCTTACTATGTGTTCTGCCCACTTCAACCTGTTAATCCGCCGGGTAATGTCCTCATTCCAGATTCGAACTAGCAGTGTAATCTCGAGCATAGACCTCTTCACAGCTCGTAACGACGTTGAGTTTTCTCACGAGGCCCATATTTAAAGACCACATTTCTGCGCCATATGTCATCCCTGGCAACACACATTGATCGAAAACGATTTTAAGATACTGAGGAATGTTGGACGTGAAGAAGGACCTTCCCGAACGCTACAAATCCGAGCTGGATTCGACTAAATCAATTATTGACGGCCCGTTGGATGAGTGGCAAGGGTGCTTGCCTAAAGTCTCAGGGGCCCCGGGTTCGATTCCCGGCGGGGTCAACTTTGGAAATTTTAATGTAATTTTCAAAACTGACTCTGGTCTGGATTTGAAAAGTAGTGGTAGGGCACACTGCGTTTCACAGCCTGGCGGCAGTAACCACCACCTTACAGAATACCACCGTGAAATAACAGCATATACGTGCTGTTGTGTTTCGGTGAGTGAGTAAGGGATTCCAGAGCCCATTTCCCTGTTCCCTCCTAATCGCTTATCCTTAAGCCTACTGTAGTCATCAACGCACTTGCAGCAGCTTTGGCGTTACTTGTGTTATAGACGACGGTAGCCACTTACCATCAAGTGGACCGTCAGCCTGTCTGTCGACCTTAACATAAGAAAAATAAATCATTTATATTATACACTAGCTGAGCCCGCAACTTCGTACGCGTGGTATTCGGTATAGCGCGGAATTTTTATTTTTTTTTGTAAACCGATTGAAATGAAAGAAACATTAAATGTTACGGGAAGCGTGCTCAAATACAACAGCGAAAACCGCATTAAAATCGGTTAAATCGTTTTTGGGATTTGCGTGCACAAACAGACCAAAATACTATTTTTTTACCTCGGTAACATAAGTAGACAATGGGTACAATTATTATTATTATTTTTTATGATAACTATGGATTTCAACAATACAATGAAGCCCTTGACAATTTGACGAGTTCTTTGGATGGGTGGTTAAGGTGCTTGCCTTAATGTTCTGTTCTAGGCTTCCCGCATTCGATTCCCGGCAGGGTCAACTTTGAAAAATGAACTTTTCAAATTTGGCTCTGGTCTGGAACTGAAAAGTAGTGGCACACACTGCGTTTCGCAGTCATTTTGGGCAGCCCGTCTGGCAGCAGTAACCACCCCCTTACAGAATACCACCGTGAAATAACAGCACGTGTGCTGTTGTGCTTCAGTGAGTGAGTAAAGGATGCCAAAGTCCACATCCCTATCCAATCCCCTATTCTTAATCCTACAGCACACTTACAGCACCTATGGCATTACTTGTGTTATAGGCGACGGTAGCCACCTACCATCAAGTGGACCGTCAGTCTATCTGTCGAGCTTAACATTTAAAAAAAATAGATCTAACCTTTTGTCTCTTTTGTTTGAAGTGTTTAATAGAGAGTGAAGTGATAAATAGAGAGAATGAGATATATAGAGAGAAAGGGAGATTCTAAATTTAGACGAAATTGAATCCTCAGATAATACTGAAAACAATCAATTGATTGCTCCGGATAACTGCTTGCGGATTTGACGGATTCAAAAAGCTTTTTCGCTTTCGCACTTCGGTTATGAAATTGTTTGGATTTATTTCGTGCACTCAAAACGTTCTGAATTCATTTATATCTATCATCGACTAACGCAGAGGTTCCCAAATATTTTTCTCATAGACCACTTTTAAAAATTTAGCTGGTTCCGGTGGAACCCCCTGCAACTACATTTCTACCATATTCCCAAAAACTCGACAAAAAATGTGAAGATTAGATCTAACTATGGAAATTTGCGTTGCGGCTGAGTTCCAACCACGAATGGGGGGTTTTCCAAATGAAATAAGTGAGAATTGATTGTTTTTTTCATCGACTATTCTTTGTTTGAGAATCATCGACTAACGCAGAGGTTCCCAGATATTTGTCTCATAGACCACTTTTAAAAATTTAACTGGTTCCGTGGGCCCTCTGCAGCTACATTTTCTATCACATTCCCAAAACTCGCCAAAAAATGTGAAGATTAGATCTAACTATGGAATTTTGCGTTGCGGCTGAGTTCCAACCACAAACGGTGAATATTCTAAATGAAATAACTGAGAATTCATTGTTTTGTTTTTGTCACGCCAACGTAGATACCCCGTCGACTCTCTCGTGGACTCCTGGGGGTCCACCTGAACACTTTGGGAACTGAGGGACTAACGGAATCGATCAGTCAATTAAAAATATACTTAAAACATACTTTTGAAACAATTAAAACTCAAAATAATAATTAACAAAATTATTGTTGATGCACATACGGCTAAACATGACGAACATTGTGAACTGTAATGTGTGTAATGTTTATACATTTTTTTTTACAGGGATACCAATATAATTAAATAAACATTACAATAATTCCTTATAAACATTAATATATTATAAATTATAAAGTTTCGGTCCCCTAGGCAGAGTCCCGAGCATGCTGGCTGCATTACCTCGTTGTATGGCAATGCTAATCTGTTGCCCGAGGTAATGGCCAGCTCTATAATCCCCGGTTATGTCGACCAAACGTTTTGACAAGCTGTTAAAAAATTTAAGCGCGTTGGGGCCCCACGGACCCAGAGATTCGACACCAAAAGGAATGAATATGTAGCCGGTGCCGATATCTCTGTATTTGTGAATTTTAAGTTTCTCGGCCGCTTCCGCAGCAGCACCAGCTGTGGTAAGTGTTCCATGAAGATGGGACGGTGCCAATGTGTCGACGCAGGTAGCATCCCACACCAGCGGACGACCCATCCTCCATGGAACTAGAGACATTCCATCCGGTCTCTTGCCATCATCACGCATGATACCAAAGTTCGAGCATATAATAAAACATTATATAGCATTATATATACATATAATAAAACCGTAAACGAGCCGAGTCTGTACATTAAATATTTTTCAAAAAATAAATAAATTTGAACACGTATTTATTATAACCGAAATAAAAAAAATAGTTTTTAGAATTTTGGTCTTATTTTTTATGTATTATTATTCAGGTAAGGTTTCAATCGGGTCTACCGTACCCCTTGACGAAATTATTAATATAAAAGATGAGTGTCTAAGTTAAGTACCAATTAAAGCTATTTTAAAATGTCCTTTTTGCTTTACTTAAAGTAAAGTAATCAAACAATTAAGTTCAACTCGAAAAAGAAACGTTCAACTTTAAAAAAAAAATCATCTGCACTGGCGCACTTGAATACGAAAACAAAAGAAAAGCAAATTCACGTAACAATGACCCTTTCGTCTATGGGAATACAATTCATATTTCCATAAACTCGGGCATGAATGTTATTCCGTTTCAGTTGCGTGAAGAAACCAGCATACACGCTTTAGGAAATTAGACTCAAACGCCTGGCACTAAGACATAGGTTCGCTTGTAAATAGGTACTTTGTCGGTGAAATAAAGATGCCCTCTTTTTTTTTTCAAGAACAATAGGCGAAGCTTTGTAAATTCTGTTTTTATTTCAAATTACACAAAGAGCAGTCTATACAACTTGTTTTTTTTTTCTGTAACAATCACACAATGGTTTTCCTGATTTTTTTTTATTAAATACAACTTTCCAAAGGGTTTTATTGCTAACTGCGTGTCTATTGATATAGAATTTTCAAACAAACCCTTAAGGCTCGGTTTCCACCAAAGCGGAGATGAGCGGAGAGTGACTCATGAATCATACATACGCCTCGAAACATTTCCGCATCGCGCCGAGGGCGGCTTGTGAGCCATAGTTTACCATACATCTCCTCCCTGCCCTGCTCAACCGTCTCCACCAAAGCAGACATAAGCGGAGAGTGACTCATGATTCATACAGGCCCCTCGATACGTCTCCACTGCGCGCCGTCGCCGATTTATAAATCCCCTCCGCTCGGCTCAACCGTCTTCACCAAAGCGGAAATGAGCGGAGAGTGACTCATGATTCATACAGGCGCTTCGATACGTCTTCGCTGCGCGCCGTCACCGGTTTACGACCGTCACCAAAGCGCGGAGAGGAGCGGAGTAAATAACGAAATTCTTGGTTATTCTTCGTTTTCTGATTTGGTGGAGGCCAAATCGGGGCCTTACTTGAATAGTAAGTAATCTAGCTTTTACGCTTTTACCCACAATTTCATCCACGGTCCTTGGCAACAGTAGGTACTTTTATCCGCATAAAAGGTATCCTGTGTACTTTTATGTATCCCTGACAACGTGTACGCAAAATTTATTGATTGAGTAGTTAAGGCGTGAAAGAATAGCAAACAAACAAACTCACTTTAATATATATACACTAACTACCCGCTTTCGGCTTCGCATTGATGCAATTTCTATCTGCAAATTAAATACACACAAACCATCCTAGTTAGTCGCCTTTTCCAATAGTAGAAACCGCATCAAAATCCTTTGGGTGGTTTAAGAAGAAGCTAGCGGATAAACAGACAGACGCAGAGAGAGACTATATTTTATAAACAGCCGTGCCTACGGCTTCGCCTACATGGAATTCAAATTGTTTCTCGGTATTGGGTATCTACCTCACAGTCTAGCGTACGCATCTTGACTTTGCACTGCCTCTGTGGCTTCACGGCGCGATCGCGCTTTACATATTATAACGTATTATCTCTTTAACCATACGTCCAAAACATATTCAGTAGGCAAAATCACGTGTATGAAATATTTGTGACGATAAACTTGCCGATTTCGATAAGGATTCATATTTTTGTTGTTGTTTTTTTTTATGTTATGTCGACAGACAGGCTGACGGTCCACTTGATGGTATGTGGCTACCGTCGCCTATAACACAAGCAACGCCACAGCTGCTGCAAGTGCGCTGCCGACTACAGCAGAATTAGGATTGGATAAGGAATTAGGAGGGGGGGAAATGTGCCCTGGCATCCCTTACTCACTCACCGAAACACAACAGCACGTATATGCTGTTATTTCACGGTGGTCTTCTGTAAGGGGGTGGTCACTGCCGCCAGGCGGGCTGCCCAAATGACTGCGAAACGCAGTGTGCCCTACCACTACTTTTCAAATCCAGACCAGAGTCATTTTTTGAAAATTACATTAAAATTTCCAAAGTTGACCCCGCCGGGAATCGAACCCGGGGCCCCTGAGACGTTAGGCAAGCATCCTTGCCACTCATCCAAATAAACATGACATGACAAATAAACATGACAATTATGACAAATAAACATCACCTAACGATTTTATTTTATTTTTCTAATACAAAAAGTAGTTTTTGTGGCTTATATCAAGCTCTACAACTTTACTATAGACATCTATACATATAATAAACGAGCCGTGTCTGTACAGTTTAGAATTATTTTCTGTTTGTCTGTGCGTTTGTTCGCGCTTATCTTAGAAACGGCTTAACCGATTTGAATGCGGTTTTCACTTTTTTTTTTTTTTTTTTTTTTTTTTATGAAATCGAAGTAGCGCTTGACCACTATCTCACCTGATGTGAGGTGCAGATGTGGCCGAAGGTGGACCACGCTTACCTAGTAAATGCCCATTTACCCTAGTTTTGAAGACCCCGAGGTTGTAGTTCTGTGGGAACACAGACGCAGGCAATGAGTTCCACTCCTTAGCAGTTCGAACAAGGAAGGTGGAACTGAAACGCTTTGTTCGTGATCGAGGTACGTCGACCACGAAGGGATGAAACCCCTGCCCACGTCTAGTGGTCCGCAAGTGGAACGGTTCCGGTTGGATTAAACCGTACAGTATAGATGCACACTCTCCATAGTGTAGACGATAGAAAATCGATAGGCACGCTACTTTTCGGCGATGCTGCAGGCTTTGAAGTTGGGAATCCACAAGGGTGTCGTTGCCAATAAGGTTCTTTGCTCGCCTTTCAATCGAGTCCAGTGCGGCCAGTTGGTAACGGGCAGACCCATCCCAGAGGTGACAGCAGTACTCCATGCAAGACCGGACCTGTGCTTTGTATAAGTCCAGGAGCTGCCTCGCAGTGAAATACCGTTTAACCTTGGAAAGGATGGCCAGCTTTTTGGCAGCTGTTTTGGCAATGGACTCGATGTCACTTATGTATGTCACTTATGTATTACAGCAACATTTAGTGTTTGTTTCATTCCAATCGGTTTACAAACAAAAAAGTTACGCGTTATACCACGCGTACGAAGTCAACTAGTCAATCATATTTCCCTCCTCAAAGCAGCGTTTAAAAAAAAAAAAGTTTTTCGTTCGAACGTTTTTCCGTCGACTTACATTGTAATTTCGATTACCACGAAGCCTTTAATATATAGCGTATGTATCCTGAAATTCTGTGCTAACTATTGGTGAAAGCAGCTTTTAAATCGGATGATTGGTTTCGAAGATTACCACTTGCATACAAACATACACACTTTATCTCTTATAATATTAATAGTATAGACTAGCTGAGCCCGCAACTTCGTACGCGTGGTATTCGGTATAGGGCGTAACTTTTTTGGAATGAAGCAAACACTAAATGTTACGGGAAGCTTGCTAAATACATCAGTGAAGACCGCATTCAAATAGGTTAAGCCTTTTCTGAGATTGGCGTGCACAAACGCACAGACAAGCGGGCAAAAATTCTAAAAACTATTTTTTTGACCTCGGTAACATAAGTAAAACGTGTAGAAATTGTTTTTTTTTTTTTTTTGAAAAAATATTTAATAGATTACAGAAAATATAAATGGAATAGTATTAAGACGACAAATAAATAGTATAGAAAAATTCCAACGTATTTAAATTAAAATTAAAAGAAAAAATTGCAAATTAAATTAAAAAGAAAATTAAACGAGTAAATTAAAAAGAAAACGTCTTCCATTGAATATTTTTAGGGTGTAAACAAATAATCCATTGTAAAAAAAACTATTGTCAAACGGAGACCCTATGATGTTCTAAATAGAATTCAGTTTTCCTCGACACGTTCACATCAAAGACATTCCCCACTGGGTCAGCGTATTCGGTAAGGTTTTTTATATAAGTAAAATTGCCAAGTCCACCATGAAATTTCCCCCCAGTGTATCCAATTATGCGATTGGTTAGTTCGAAAACCGATTTTCTTCTATTGATTCTTTATTGACTCGACATGTGAAAAAAAAATTGCTTTGTCAGTGTCTTCCGTTTTTTTTTAAGTTAAGATCGGCAGACAGGCTGACGGTCCACTTGATGGTACGTGGCTACCGTCGCCTATGACACAAGCAACGCCAAAGATGCTGCAAGTGCGCTGCCTGCGGATTAAGGATAAGGGATTAGGAGGGGATAGGGAAATGGGCTATGGCATCCCTTACTCACTCACCGAAATACAAGAGCACATGTGCTATTATTGTGGTCTTCTGTAAGGGGGTGGTTACTACCGCCAATGACTGCGAAACGCAGTGTGCTCTGCCACTACTTTCCAGATCCAGACCAGAGCCAAGTTCGAAAAGTTCATTTGTCAAAGTTGACCCTGCCGGGAATCGAACCCGGGAACCCTAGAACAGAGCGTTAAGGCAAGCATCCCAATGGGCTCGTTAAATTCAAATCTTTGGAATTCACAATGAACACAACACAACTGAGTCACTTGTATGCCTTGTATCAAATTTTGTCGATGAATCCTCTATCCCACTGTGGCATAGTCCAAATAGAGGTTTTTTTTTTACAAAAATAAAATAAAAATAAATCGCCAAGCACACCAATGGGAAGGACGCGGTCTATAAAGTTGAGATTCCGAGTTCGATTCCCGGTCATGCCACGTGCCAATGGTTTTTTTTCCTTCTAAAACTTAAGTGCATTGCTCTAAAACATCTTGAGGAAACCTGCATACGCAAAAAGAAGACATTCTAAGGGGCATAGAAGTCCACTAACCCGCACTGGGCCAGCAGCGTGGTGAACCATATAGCCAATACGCCCTCGTTAAGAGGGTAGGCCTGTGCCTCTGCCCCGAGGGGAGGACCCCCAGGCGGACCCACTCAGGCGCCGAAGAGTCGGCCGACATCGCCGCGAGTAATAACTTGGAATGGGACATCTGGCGTCCTGAAAATACCAAATACTGATGCGCGGCTACTCACAGGGGTTCCAGTGGGTTAAGACGCCGGAAGGCGCCAAGAGATGAGTCCGCTCACGGACACAGCGGTATGAGGGATTCGAGGACATGGCCTAGCTGTAACCTCGGTCCCACACCACCACCGATGGTGGAAGTGGAGGGGTTTTAGTGGGTACTTCCGGTGTATCCCACCGGGTGAGTCCCACACTCCCCACTCGTCGACCCCGACGAGGGATAGTGCGTAAATGCATTTCCCCTCCTAAAAAAAAATGGCCTGTGCCTCTGCAGTGGAGACATATGCTGTCGATGAAGCACACCAATTGTATGGCCCTCAAAGTAAGCACCATTTGGCTTGTGTTATGGATAGCTAAACGACGGCACTGTTTACCCAGACCAAAGTCGACATTGAAAAGTTCATTAGCCGGAAATGGAACTCAGACTCGTTTAAACATTAGACCAATGGGTCGTCATAAGCTACACAAAAGCTACCAATATGTAAAAATACGTAATGAATTTAGACCCTACACTCTAAATACAACGCTAAATACTAAAAATATCCATTGTTTAATGAAGATGTTACACGAAATAGACAACACGATTGCTTTGAAAAAAATATATATTATACTTAAACATGTGAAGAACCAATTGTATTAATTGGAATTTTCGTTAAAGTAATAGAAACTCCACAAAAAAAGTTAGAACACAAGAAGAATTTGACTTTTATTGAAAATTCTCTCGAAAACTGCTTATTGCACGCATATGAATCCAGAGGCTCTAGTATGAGTTTACTATACTACACCAATACTACACTCGCTAGCGAGAACGTAAAACTTTTGTATGGGTGATCGTGAACTGTCAATGTCAAATTATCAATTTTCCATATAAATGTTTTACGCTCTCGCTAGCGAGTGTAGTATCGTAAACTCATGCTAGAGCCACTGTACCTATTAATAAGTTAATATCAGATTAAAAAATTGTATAAATATTTTTTTTTGTGTATTGTTCTAATAGTAAAAGCAAAAAAAAAAAACACAATTTCTAGGCCTGTTGAAAAACTCGTAAGCTAACAATTTTAGACAGCTAATATTATTATACTTATTTTTTTATATTAGGTCGCATTATAGTATGTATAAACTTGTAATAAAATCTCTTTGGCTGCACTATTTGTATCTGGCTGGTTTTGGTGACATTAAAAATGTTACATTTCATGTAGCAACGTATAGCAAATGATAAAAGAAATGTCTATAAATATTGTAATAACAGGAGACCACATGCTTGGTTCTACCGTATGGAGATTGGAGATTCACTCATGCATAATTCAATGTCACGACACACCAGCTTGACGACCCGAAGACATTTTTACTGTGCTTAAATATTTGTGTCAAAACTTTGTATATCTTACTTAAAATTTAAAATGCGAAAGCTTGTTATTCAATCACGCAAAAACTGGTGAACGGCTTTGTATGAAAACACCTTGAACAGATCTGGCATATCGACCCGCCGCCATTTTTTTTTTCAAAATCGCGGCGCACGATGAAGGTGGTATGTATGGGTACACATAATCGAACAAAAAATGTCAAATAACATAGTAACCTTAAAGTTGACGGCATTGGATGAGTGGCAAGGATGCTTGCCTAACGTCTCAGGGGCCCCGGGTTCGATTCCCGGCGGGGTCAACTTTGGAAATTTTAATGTAATTTTCAAAAAATGACTCTAGTTTGGATTTGAAAAAGTAGTGGTAGGGCACACTGCGTTTCGCAGCCATTTGGGCAGCCCGCCTGGCGGCAGTGACCACCCCCTTACAGAAGACCACCGTGAAATAACCGCACTGTTGTGTTTTTGGTAAGTGAGAGATGCCAGAGTATTTCCCTAACCCCCTCTTAATACCTTATCCAATCATACTGAAGTCGGCAGCGCACTTGCAGCACTTGTGGCGTTGCTTGTGTTATAGGCGACGGTAGCCACCTACCATCAAGTGGACCGTCAGCCTGTCTGTCGACATAACATTAAAAAAAAGTGTCATATTACCGAGATATTTGGACGTAAAAATCGACATATGAGTATAACGACAACAATTATAATTAAAAATGGACTTATTACGTGTCTATATGCGTCAAATTGTATCCAAATAATTGTTACTAGTTTTTTTTTTTATTGTTTATAACAAAAATTCATTAGAGTTTTATCGAACAACATGTGCCGATTAAAAATTTAAAACCTTCAGATGACGCCCACATACACTTCAAGTAAAGTAATTTCGCGTTAAAGTAGGTATACTTAAATCGCGGGAATAGCTAGTTAATAATATAATACTACTAGCGACAAGCCCCCAGCTTCACACGGATGAATTTTTTCTTGCAAATTATATTATAAACAAACCTTTGATCGCCCTTTCCATTAGTGAAAACCGTATCAAAATCGTTTGGGTGTTACAGAAACAGACAGAAGCTGATAGCGACTTTATTTTATGCGGTTTGGCCGCACTGTAAGTTTTTAGAACTGGCCAGAAAGTGAAGACAGAAATTAAAAATTAAAAATAAATTTCGAATTAAGAATTCTTCAGGAAGCTGTCGATGTAATTTCATTCGGTTGACATTTTGTTTTTATTAGTTTGTGTGCATTTAAAAAGTGTATGGCGTGCGAAAAAATGAATTTATTTTGATGATTTATTATGACCTTAATCAACAGCAAAATAGGGGATCGGACAAATTTTCAGAAAGTGTTTTAAATTAATCTTCATGGATATTTATTCCCATAAAAAATACTGTTTTATTTATTTATAGCCTTTTAGGTACTCAAAATGATGTTTTAATATTGTTTGTTTGAAAATTCCGCCAAAACGCCACGATAGTTCATCTGAGAGCGCGTAACGTCATTTGTGGTCATATCATAACAAAACAGCTGCATTGGCATAAGACAATGATTGCCCACAAACGACGTCACGCACTGTGATTGGTCTTTCAGTATAGATTAAAAATATTGTAAATAATAAAATTTCATTTCCTCATTTAAAAATATTTAAATGAATTATATTAAATTATTATTCGATAAATAATCGTAAAAAATTATATGTATATTTTCTTTCTAAGTACATTTTAGATTTTAATCTGATTACTGTCCGATCCCCTATTATGATAGAATTTTGAAATTTTGCACAATGGTTGTTACAAATACAGAAAAGGAAGTAGGATATCTTTCATCCAGAAAAAAGTAGGCACTATACCCTAGGGATCATCTAAAATAAAAATAAAAATTCAAAGCCAACAAAATTATATGAGCAATAAAGTTTGAATAAATATTTTAACATCCTTATTTGTGGACAAAGTTGCGGGATAAAGCCATTAGATAATTTATTATTATATATTTCAGGGATGACTTACAATGGAAAGAAATGGTAAGCTCGCAGCGACGTGATCAATTATAAGATCTGGCTACGCATATACAATGTATCCAGTTATAATTAAACTGGTGAACTGCATTGCTAGCTTTGTCTTTGTCTTTGAATTGATGTCTGTGTGTATTCTATAAGATGTACTTCGGAGAGTATGCTCGAGAGCTGCATGAGATCATACCGCCTTCCCCTTTCTTCTATCGGACATGCAGACGTACGGCTGGTTACCATCCTCACCTTGTCGATATCCCTCTAATTCGGACCAAGCGCTTTAAAACATCTTTGTGATGCGCACTGCTAAGGATTGGAATTCCCTGCCGGCGTCTGTATTCCCGAGCTCATATAACCCAAATCTTTCCAAGGTTCGAGTGAATAGGCATCTTCTGGGTGAGCTCGCTCCATCTTCGGCCTCATCCTTCCTACATGGATAGATGCTGGTCAAGAGCAAACCCATCTATAATAAAAAAAAAAAAAAAAAAAAAAAAAAAAAACTACAATGGTAACGAGTTACACGAGACAACTTTCTTGGAATTTGAAAACAAAAGGCACAAAAGTCTTGCAGATATTCAAATGAAATTTGTGTGACATATTGACAGAATACGTTTTAAGTTAGTTTTTAAATATTTTTTTAGTAATTTTTTTGAGTTATAACCTTCGAAAGTTAAGTTATACTCGCTTTTAGAAAAATTTTGAGAACAATATTTTTTTATTCAGTGTACTTCAATAGCATTAATTAAATTATGTTCTCATGTGATAGCTATAGTATCAGGCTATAAGAATAAAAATAAATTATAGCTTTAGTAATAATGAATTACTCACAATAAAAGAAATTGTTTACGAATTCGGAGTTACATAAAAGCAACACAAAAAGCTGAATAACTCGAAATCTAATAATAATCGCTGAACATACATGGGGGTCCATTTGATAGGTATTGGGCCCCTCTACCACCACACCCCATTTGATCCGTCGATGCTGGGTCACCCTGTATAAGAATAAAGATAATTACTATTATTATTTTTCATTTTAACTCGTCCCCCCCTTCAAAAGCCAAATTTTCGAAGATCCATTTTTATTTATATAGATTTATGCCTAACTCGTACATACATAAGAGTTAATCTTGCATAATCAGCTAAAGGTGATTTCTATATCAATAAAACGAAATAATGCGGATTCCAGTTTGATATGAGACCCTTAAAATTATAAGCGGATTTATAACCTTATATGGCGGCGAACCTTTTGGGTCGCTGTCTCTCTGCATGGGTGATAATTTTATTATACAATAAATACTTATCGTTATTTTAAACTACTATGTAGTACTAACAAGTATAATACTATATTTATACCCTTCTTGTATTCTACTGCGTTTGAACCATCTGTATTTTTAATGGAGTAGTGTGATAGACAGGCGGACCGTCTTTATTGAATTTAAAAAAATAAAATAAAAAAATCATAATATTTTTTAATTTTTTTTTTATTAAAGATAATAATAATAATAATAATAAGAATTTATTTGCGATGACCATGGGTAACTGATACCAGAGATGACATTTAGTTTTCTTGTTCCTTCATGACCAACCGATATTCGGTGTGCAAATCTTGACATCTTGATGCTGTATATCTCGATTAATTATTGTGTTATTACTGATAACACCATACAATACCATTCCTTATTGACATCGAATTTAGGTACATTATTTCATTATTATTATTTTGACTTTCATAATTTCTTAAATTTTAAGTGATGTTTTGCTTCTCGCCCTTAAAATGGAATATGTAGGATATGATAATAGAAAAACTATTTTTAAAACAAAAATATATGTCGGAGATTCAAACAAGAGGAGATTTGAAGAATTGGTTCCAGTTTGCATACAACGCCATCTAACCACTTTCTTTTGAAACATCAAGCAGTAAGCTTGGGTGTGGTCGACGCGGGACGTGTATGAGGTTGCGAATAAAAGAGGGTTCCTCGATAAGAGAGAAAGGGCGATGGATGAGCAGATTCTAGAGAGCGCTTGAAGAGAAGACGTGTCAGCACGGCGTTTCGCAGTCATTTTGGGCAGCCTGTCTGGCGGCTGTAACCACTCCTTACAGAAGACCCATTTACTAACCCTTCAATTCCTCAATTCTACTTGATGGTAGGTAGCTGCCATCACCTGCCATCACAAGCAACGCCAAAGCTACTGCAAGTGCGCTGCCGACTACAGTAGGAAGGGAAGGAGATAGGGAAATGGGCTCTGGCATCCCTTACTCACTCATCGAAACACAACAGCACGCCTGCTGTTATTCCACGGTGGTCTTCTGTAAGGGGGTGGTTGCTGCCGCCAGACGGGCTGTCTGGCGGGACTGCGAAAACGCAGTGTGCCCTGCCACTACATTTGCTCTGAGTGGATAATGGATAGACAATTTCTCGAATGGAGACCAAGAATTGGAAAACGCAGCGTGGGACACCCTGCGGCCAGGTGGATAGACGACCTTTATAAGACTTTGCCGTGGTGGCAAACTTTGGGAGAGGCCTTCATCCAGCAGTAGAGAGACAAAGGCTGAAGATGATGATTTAGCCAATAAAAATAAAAAAAACCATGCATTTTCCTTATGATAGCCATATTTAACAGAAACAAAATATAGCTGAAAGACTTAAGACGGTTAAAGTGAGTCACTTTCCCGAAGTTTCGATTGTTACCAACTTTAGATATTTCAATTTGTGTTTTTTTTTGCGCAAAGGCATTTGAGTTAGACCCCTCATAGCGTGTGGTACAAGTTACGAAAATATCGCTTCACTGTTAAGACATAAAATGCCTTTTTATATATATGTAGCAGAACCAAATTTAACACGTACAAAAATATGAGAGTGGTGGCCAAATTGAGACATCATGGTTGAAGAATAGTATTTCACACAGCTGCTTCTAAGGTTGATAACCATGATGATCGCCATGATTTTATTTTATAACTAGCGACCCGCCCCCGGCTTCGCCCGGGGTGGAATTTTTATATATAAGAACATTACCCGTTTATCCCTCTTTCCATTAGTGAAAACCGAATTAAAATCGGTCTACCCGTTCACCCGTGATGCCGTGACCAAGGGAAATGAGGATTCATTTTTATATATAGAGATATGTATGTATGATAAGTGATCTCATCTCTTATTATAAGGCACTCTAATATTGAAACCTAGGATGATAAGACTACATAAATTTTTTAGTCTTCAAAGATTTAGGAATCTTTTAAGTTTTACAGAGACAACAAAAGTACCTTCTTCATGCCTTCTTTCATTTTTTAAGTACCACAAAGACGTCGCGTTTAAGCTGGAGTTGCAGAATTATACTTGAAACTACACAATTACCTATTGGCATATTAAAAAATATATTTTAATTGTCTTACTCACTTATTATAATATCCATTACTCACTCACCTAATGAGGTGCATAAGGCTCTAATATCTCTAGAGATATTAGAGCTCTTTTAATACCCCTAACACTATTAGTTTAACAGTTAGTTAGTTGATAGTTTTGTATATCGCACAGAAAGTTCACTTAAGTTTTAAAGGGTTTATTTGGTCCCACAGTTAAACAGTTAGTTAGTTAGTTAGTTAGTTAGTTTAGAGCCTTGTCCGCACTGCGAGCTGTTCGTACCGAATCTAGTTCAAGACGCCCCGTCAGCGCACGGCGTATACTGATGTAATGATACATGCGCAAGCACGACCGGGCTGTTCGGCAGTAGCACCAAGACTGATTCGCGTCGTCAGTATTATATTTAATGTACGTTCCGTACAACTATAAATATCAACCGATGCCGACAATTTACGGGCAAGCAATAACTTTTTTGAAATCATTTTGCCAATCATTTTATATGTGCAATCTGTTGTTCAACTATGCTAAGAAGACCATCAACGCCTTGCGAATTCAGTACAACAATGCATTTAGGATGTTTTTGAGGCTGCAGCGGGGCTGCAGTGCCTCTGGTATATTTTCGGATGCGTAAACTTTTATCCCATACTAAGAAAGAAAGCTCTTTTGATAGTGCGTTGTGTATGTGGCAGTGCCAACAGCATTCTGAGCGTTATTGCGGACATGACAGACAGTCTAATTACGAGGCAAGGGTGGCCAATTTTTAAATATTTTATTTTTCTTATTTGTAAAATAAAATAAATAAATAAACAAACGGGAATTAAAGATAGAAGAACTGCATCTTTTATTCCGTGCTGAGTCAGAGATGATATTACGTGTTATTTCAAAGGGAATGGTCCCTAATCGCTAACGCTTATGAATTTGTACCATGAAGGGCAGCGAAACATATCCAAGATTCTTGTTCACTTTTTTAACAGTTTTGTTTTAACAGTCTTCTGTGGATTCTTTTATGTTCTACGTCATTTATTGTATAATTTCGGTCTTTCTTATATTTATTCCCCGCTTCTAGACTCGCTATTGTGACCAACTTTGTCTGAGTTATTATATACATTTTGTATTAAATTTTCTTTATCGCGTAGGACCAAATACAAGGCATATTCTTGAATCTAAATATTTCAGACAGTGTCCTGGTGTATTAGTAACGACTTCGGGAAGCTCCGAGACATTTTCTGGTCCATTAATTCCTCAGTGTCCTAAAACAAAAGTTTCCGACCCATGTGTATTGTCAGTGTTGATATATGATGCTGAAACAGATCCAGACTGGTTCTGACCGTTCCTATTGGAAAATTATGGTTGAGACCTAAGTCCATTAGCAGATGGCTAACTGTGTGTACCTGCACAAGGTCCCCCCCGTCTCCGGGGGATACCCCATTGGGCTTAGTTTAGCCAGCAATGGCTAAGCTGCCCTGGGGTGGATCGGAGTTGTTGCCTCGGCAGAGCCCGGTCCATCCCTCTCACAGGGCAAGGAGAAACCGGGGAGTTATAGTGGGTAGTGCCAATGCCGCTATGACCTAGAGCATAGCGTGGAGCACTGGTGACTCCCACATACCCCTACCACCTAGCCAGCGGTAGGAAATCTGTAAATGGATGTCTCCTCGAAATCGAGTGGATAAGTTAAGATTTGCCTTGAAAATTTAAGATTTGCCAGAAAATTTAAGTTTTGCCTTAAATTTTCTGTTTCAAGGGTCCCTGGTTTCCCCGATTGGTTTTGGTCTGGATATAGCAAGCAGTGGCAGGTTACTGCGTTTCGCAGTCATTTAGACATACCGTCTGAGGACATTAATCATCCACTTACAGGAGAACACTGCGAAATAACAGCATGTGTGCTGTTGTGTCTCTTTAAGCGAGTAAGGGCTGCAAGAGCCGATTTTCCTGTTCCTTCCTAAGTAGCCACCTACCACCAAGTAGATCATCAGCCTCTCTGATGACCCTCACAGGGAAAAATACTTTAAAAAAAAACTTGTTACCGTCATATTAACATAAATGTTGGACATTACCACCGTTTCGGAATTGTTGATTCAATGAGAAAATAATTGTATCAATTTCTGCTACAAATTAATTTTTAGTTATCTTTATCTTTATTTTTTACCTTTCAAGGAAATATTAGGACGAGCCAGTTGGATGAGTGGTTAGGGTGCTTGCCTTAACGCTCTGTTCTAGGGTTCCCGGGTTCGATTCCCGGCTGGGTCAATTTTGAAAATGAATTTGGCTCTGGTCTGGATGTGGAAAGTAGTGGCAGGGCACACTGTGTTTTGCAGTTATTTGGGCAGCCCGTCTGGCGGCTGTAACAATCCCGTCAAATAACAGCACGTGCGTTGTTGTGCCAAGAACCCATTTTCCTATTCAATCTCTTATCCTCCAATCCTACTGTAGTCGGCAGCGCAGTTGCAACACCTATGGAGTTGCTTGTGTTATAGGCGACCGTAACCACCTACCATCAAGTGGACCATTAGTCTGTCTGCCGATCTTAACTTTAAAAAAAAGTAAGTAATACTCCTGTTCACATAATAGTTACAACAAGCGACCCACCCCCAGTTTCCTACGGATTCAATTTTTTTCCCCAAATTATTCATACAAACCTTCCCCGTTTATCGCTTTTTTATTAGTAAAAACCGTATCAAAATCCATTAAGTAGTTTAAAAGATGTTGGCGTAAAAACTGACAGTGGCGGATAGAGACTTCATTTTATAAGGATGTAGGAGTCAAAAATCGCACTAAAGTTTTTGATAGACGTAATATTAGTCTTTACTTTGTCTAGGAGCTTTTGAAAAGTATTCTGTGTCATACAAATTCTTCACATACGTTTAAGTAACGCTTAAACGCGATTGTTACGACAAAAAAAACTATTAAACCGAGAAAACGCCTTAAATCAAAGACATCTTTCCCAAAGCGTATGTGTGGATAAAGAAAAAAATAAAAGAAAGGAGGCGGGAAAAATAACAGTTCCGTTTCCGCTTGAAGCGTTCCTTTTTCGAATTAGCCAATGAGGGAGCGAGAACATTGACAAAATGGCCGTCGATTTAGTAAATTGCGCGACCCTCGCTTGAATATTTTTTTGCTTAACAATAGCAAACTTTGTTTACTTTGAATTTATCGTTTTTTTCTTTCTTTTTCACTAGAGGTTCAGTTAAATGTCCTTGTAATCTATACGAGCCCGTTGGGTTAGGGTGCTTAGGGTTCCCGGGTTCGATTCCCGGCAGGGTCAACTTTGAAAAATTAACTTTTCAAATTTGCCTCTGGTCTTGATCTGGAAAAAAATGGAAGTGAGGCGAAGCCATTGCCCTAAGCTGGGTTAGGTTAGGTTAGCCTTTATTTTTTTTTTATTTTTTACGAGGAGAAATCCATTTACGGATTCCCTACCGCTGGCTAGACAGTAGGGATATGTGGGACTCACCCAGTCAAGGGACTGGTCCTACCCACTAAAACTCACCGGTGTCTCCTTGCCCTTTGAGCGGGGTGGACCGGGTTCTGCCGAGGCAACAACTCCGATCCACCCCAGGGCAGCCTAGTCATTGCTGACTAGGCTTACTCCAATGGGGGATTGCCCGGAGACACCCAGGCAATCCCCAGACGGGGGGACCTTGTGCAGGCACACATAGCTCGCCAGCCATGTGTGCAGGTCCCCTAGGGCATTTGAAGACGAGCTTGGTATGCCCGCCTTCTCCTGCCCAGCCGCCTGCGTCGGAGGGAAGCGAGACCGGCCTCTTTCTCTCGCCTCCTCTCAGCTGCCTCCTTCTCATAGCGGTGCGTGGGGATCCGAGGATAAGGTCTCGCTGTGAACTCGGACCCGCACATCACCGCTGATGGTGGAATCCGTTTTAGTGGTTATTCTCGGAGATAAGTCACTTCACCGGGCGAGTCCCACACTCCCCCTCGTCGACTGTTCCCGTCGGCGAGGGATAGTGTGTAAACGTCATTTCCCCTCCTACAAAAAAATAAAAATAAAAAAAATAGACAGGGTACTTTCAGCAGCTTTGGTGTTGCTAGTGTTATAGGCGACGGTAGCCACCTACCATCAAGTGGACCGTCAGCCTGCCTGCCGAACTTAAGATAAAAAAAAAGTTTTGAGTTAAGTTATTAACTTTCAAATATCAAACAATTCCTGAAACCATCTTAAGATAAATAACTTCACAATTGCCAAGTCGGATAAAGTTCAATAACCTAAGTTACGTTCGTTTCACTTGAGTGCAAATAATTTTTAACTCTATTCCTTTGCGTTAGAAATCAAAATTTCACGTACAGACTCGAGGTTCATTCTACGGCGAAACGATATTAAATGTTATTCAATGTTACTTGTCACGTGTTATGTGAATATGAACGCTATATGTAGCTTCATAAAGTCCATTTCGCTGAATCGCCACAGTTTTCCGGATCAATTTCGGTTTTAGCATACATACAGGATGTTTTGAATTTTTAATCTCGATGCGGACTTTGCACGGTCATTTGTTATTAAATTATTTATCAACATTACAAAATGACTTCGTCAAAATAACTACACTGACATGCTTTGTATTGAAAATAATACATAAACAACCCATTAACGGATAAATTGAAACAGCTCTGAAAAGAGCTGTTTATCAACATGCTTTTGTATATTTATTTGACCACTACCGCTGGATTCACGACGGAGGATGAATGGGAGCCAGCAGCAGCCGTCACAGTCGACGATTCGGAATTTCAATGAGATAGATAGGCTTCTCGACGAGATTTTGTCTCCCCGGCGTCTGCGGCGCAAAAGAGCAAAATACATGCGCGGCCTAAGTTTAATGTACACATCACGCATCGAGGTCCATGGATCAGTCAGTCTTCGACGGTCTAACAGATGCGACGCCTGTATAAAATATTGAAGTTGTCGAAATGCCCTGGTGCGTCGTAAAAGATTGTTGCAATCATACTCGAAAAAAAAAATAGTCAAGATGTGACATTTCACCTGTAACTAAAGAAAAAACCACTCGTTTTATGCTCATTTGTATTATTTTTAATGTTACTACGCAAAGCCGCATCGCGCTATTTTTATCGGAGGTGTATCCCATTTCCCTATCCACTCCTAATCCCTTATCCTTAATCCTACTGCAGTCGGCAGCGCACTTGCAGCAGCTTAGGCGTTGCTTGTGTTATAGGCGACGGTAGCCACTTACCATCAAGTGGACCGTCAGCCTGTCTGCCGACCTTATAATAAAAAAATAAAACAAAAAAATCATAGATTAACAATCTAGCGCTACATATTTGAATAGTTTGATTAGACTTGATAGTTTTTGTTTAGCTCTGCAGCGTATCAAAGTGGGGCAACGAAACTTGTACTTAGGATTGCGTCTCTAGTACATTATACTTCAATGATTCTATATTTTAAATTAAATCTTTTAACTGTCTTTCGTAAAACATTTCATTATGGATCCCACAAAAACCAATTATATTGTTACGACTAACAATGGAAAGTTCTGGAAAAAGCGTTCGCGCCGGCCGAAAGTCTCGAATGTCCCACCCTACGATGGTAGCCACGCCCCATCCCGACTAGTGTCAAAGGAAATTGGTTCTTATGTTCACAACGTAGAGTTTACATTTCAATAGAAGTAGCATTCGCGAACTTTCAATGGTTTATTTACAATCTTGTATATATTTCTAGTAAATTCGAAATACATCGAGGCGTTTGGCGCCAAGTATAAATAAGAGTGCGACCGACCGAGATGAGTGAGTTGTGCGACAACCAGTGATACGAAAGCGACTCTTCGGAGCTTTTGCGTAGTTATCTGCGACAGTGAACCGGCGACACATCGGAGTAGTTTAGTGAATTTGGAAGTCATCTTACAGGGCATTTTAACTCACCACACACGTAACAATAGTTAATTTATCATTGCTGCAGGTATTCTTGTTAAAAAATAACCCGCCAAAATACTATATCTACCAATATGAATAAGTTTATGTAATACGTTGCAAGATATCAATACACCCTTATTATAGTATATGATACCAAAAAATATAGTATTAACTCTACTAGGTATATGGCTCGTGAAGTATGTCCGGAATCCGGATATACATGTCAGTCAAGAATATCAATGTGCTTCAGTATAATCAATGACTACTTATAAGGAGTTTAACCTGCGTGAACCACTTTTCCACACTCAAATTGAATCCCACGAAACGTATGTCCTCGAATTCCTAAGACACAGTTTTTTTTTAATGTAAAATTATCAGGCTGGCTGTCTGTCCACTAGACCAGTGGTGCTCAAACTTGAACTGTTGGCGATAGACCTCAATTTCTTAGACTACCAGCTGTAGGTTGTATCATAGCGTAGGTTATAGGTGTTCTAAAAGGATCTGCATTTTTTATCTGGAATCATAGATCTCGCGCGTCGCGGATTGTATGTGACAAATACCGCGCGTTCCTTTGAATAAGCCGCCTTTCGCCGCTTGCTGGGGGTTATTCCGACATAAAAAAAACTTCAAGTGCGAGTTAAACTCGCGTGAAGAGGGTTCCGTACGATGTTACCTATCCGCACAATATTGAGTGATTTACCATGTTATTTTAATATCATGGACTTCTTATAGGTTTTCCTATAATCTATAAATAGAAAACTAATTTCTGTATTTTTGTCAAAATTTTAGGTTCAGTAGTTTCCGAGAGGGGAGGGGGAATGGTCAATTTTCGTCTATTTTCTTGAATAACTTGGAAACTATTTATTTTAAAATTACAAAAAAAAGATCTTCACAACAAGACCTTCCATTTGATATGTCACACGATGCAGTTTTCAAATTTTTTTTTAATTTTCCACTTACCCCCCAACAATGTCCTCCCATATACAGATCTCATCTATTCACGTCACAGAAATTGATATGTTTACCAAATTTCAACTTAATCGGTCTAGTAGATTCCGAGATAATTGACTGTGAGCGACGGACAGACGGACACACGAGTGATCCTATAAGGGTTCCGTTTTTTTATTCGGACGCACGGAACCCTAAAAATAATAAGGAGATTATTCTAGTTTAATGTGAAATTCACATTTTGTCATCGCCATTACACAGTCAACACCAAGAGGGGATGCAATGTTGCTGTCCGAAGAAATATAAACAACTGTGCCGAATCTGCGATTGTTCGGCATTAATAAAATTAATCGTTCAACTTGGACCACACACTTATGTACCCACTACTCGATCACTCGAGGCCGATGGCGTCATTTTAACACGCTCCAATCGCTCAATCTATAAGACGAGCGAGGAGATGTGAACGGGGTTGTGGGAGGCGGGGTTCGCATTCCGACGAAGTGTCGTATGAACTTGAATATATGGAACATAATATATCGCGTTATTATTACATAGTTAATTTTGGCCCACATATCTATATCTGTGTATGTGCCTGTGTCTGTGTTTGTGTCTGTTCCTGCGTCTGTGTCTCTGACTGTGTCTGTTTCTGTGCATGTGGCTGCGTCGGTGTCTGAGTCTGCGTCACTAATGGAAAGAACAATAAACGATAATCTAGCTCATGTCAGATCTTTTTCTATTCAACGCTAATGTGAAAGTTTTCTAGCACTTTCTGGATTCTCTCTAAGTAGAAAAGTGTTTTTCAGATGAAAAGGAATAAAATATCAGCTTAGGAACATTCTGAGAGAACTAAGTCAGAAAACTGCATAAACATCAGCCTGTATGTATGTAAATTATGGCATCAGCCGTCTCTCGGTTCGTTAAGCGATCCTTTTATGTCGGGAAATGGCTCAATTCATAAGAGTTAGCGATTGTGACATTACAAATCTCTCCTCAAGGCGTATTTTCTCTCAGAATTCTTTCATCCATCACAGCTATCTTGAGGATTTTTTAAGGATAAACTTCTTTAAATGCGTCGAGCATTTTTTGTATGGGGAAAAACACTGAACTGGTAGGAGCGACACCTATTGAAATACATATATAAAGAGATGTGTGTGTGTGTTCGCGTGCGTTTAGACGATAGGCTAGGTTATACCAGCTCTGGAAAAAGTAAGAAAAAAATACGCAGTTCAGTTTTTTAAGAAATAATATCGATCAACCAGGACGACATTTTCGGGCATCCTTCCTTGATACGCAAGTCAAGTCAATACAAAACCCAATACTAGGAATCTTCAAGATGAGTTGATACAATAGTTCAACTCATCTTGGCGCAGGTAATAAATATGTATTTAACTTAAATTATAACTTTTTTTTTATGTTAAGATCGGCGGACAGGCCGACGGTCCACTTGATGGTAGGTGGCTACCGTCGCCTGTAACACAAACAACGCCAAAGCTGCTGCAAGTGCGCTGCCGACAACAGTAGGATTAAGGATAAGGGATTGGGAAGGGATAGGGAAATTGGCTCTGGCATCCCTTACTCACTCACCGAAACACAAAAGCACACGTGCTATTATTTCACGGTGGTCTTCTGTAAGGAGGTGGTTACTGCTGCCAGACGGGCTGCCCAAATGACTGCGAAAACGCAGTGTGCCCTGCCACTACTTTCCAAATCCAGACCTGGCCTTGATTCTGTATGGCAATTATGATTTCACGATTTTGTCTTACCTTAGCAAAACACGTAATGTCTTGTCAGGGCATTTACATAGTATTATGTATGAGCAGATATCGTAACAATTTGAGGATATGACGTGGTTTCGAAGTAAGGAATTAGCGTTAGTGAATTAGGGCCCAGCCAAATTTGAAAAGTTCATTTTTCAAAGTTGAACCTGCCGGTAATCGAACCCGGGAACCCTAGAACAGAGCAAAAACCCGAACCGCTCATCCAACGGCATGATAATAGCAACTATTGTTGTTATTATAACTATTTGTAACTCTTTCCCAACCCAGCTAAACATAGGAAGTGTTAGCAATTGAATGAAAGAAAATATAGATTGGGCGCCAGTGTTTACCTACTAAAATTAAACACAAATTTGATAATAATTAAAATTTAATAACACAAAAAAAATAGGTAGGAAATATATATTAAGATTTAATTAAATGAGACTCTAGAGGGCGAAGGCAAAAACCCTTAGTCTATGAACATTATACTTTTGAATGAATAAAATATACAACGTAAATATAAATAAATGGCTAAATATATAAAAGAAACTATAAATATAAATATACTACGTTACATATTATAAAACAACACTGCAATATAACAATGTTATATCTACAATAACATGTCTACATACCACGGAGCATATACAAAGAGGAGATGGCCTAAACAACTGTGCACTGATTTCAAACTAGGTCCTGACGTCATTTTTTGTGGGCCTGGTCTTGGTCAGTCTGCTGTCGGCACTGGTCACGGTGTGGCGGCGCTTGTTTGTTGTAGACTACAGTCAATTTTCATTGGCAATTTAAGATAATTGGGCGGGGTCTAACTTCCTCCTTGCCCCGCGCAGTACTCACGCGCCGCTCTATAGAAAAATTCAATAACAACATCTCCTCTTTGTATATGCTCCGTGCTACATACTCACGCGCGAATATTATATAATTTTGTTTAACACATATTGTCCACACATATAAAACATATAATAAGTATTTATAACATACTATCTGAAGCCTGCGACTTTGTCCGTGTTGAAAAATAAAATAACACTATTGATGATCAGCCTTCTATTAAACTACATAGGGAATATGTCTCTAATAGGCATGATGACAGATTTTGAAATTCCCTTCCATAGTGTAGATACACGTCTACCATATCCGAAAAAAATAATATTTCAGCAAAAAAACTAAATTTCAACGCCAATTATTGAATGTTTTTAAATCTATTTTGAATATGCACATTTTTTTTTAAATATTTTCATACGATAGGTTATATCGTTATATAACCGTAAAAAAATATTCAGCGCCAAAAAACAGAAATTTGGTAACAAAAAAAAAGTTAAAATTAACTAACAGCTACGGGCACTTTAAACACCCGCCCTTTTGGCGCGCTTGTCGTGACGTCAAAGTCTACAATACAATCAAATGTTAAAAATCACAAACATCTACACGCTTGTTGACATTTCATAGACGTTGACGTCACATTCCATAGACTTTGACGTCACATTCGATCTGACCGTTTCAAGTATTTTGAATTTCCCACATTTTTATGCACTTTTTAATAATTATTTTCTTAACTAAAAAGAAATAATATTAAAAAATATTTACATAGACATAATTCTAAAGCAAAAATGTTGATAAAAAAATATATTTAAGCCTTTTTTGAATTAAATGATGATGCCTTTTGTGATGCGCACTGCTAAGGATTGGAACTCCTTGCCGGCGTCTGTATTTCCGAGCTCATATAACCCAAATCTTTTCAAGGTTCGAGTGAATAGGCATCTTCTGGGTGAGCTCGCTCCATCTTCGGCCTCATCCTTCCTACATGGATAGATGCTGGTTAAGAGCAAACCCATTTTTAATAAAAAAAAAAGGAAAAAAAAGACGCATATTCCCTATTACGCGCGAAAACGCTCTTAGGTGTCATGGAGTCGCGTCTGATGAAGCGTGACGTCACGCAACATCTCATCAGATTTTTCATTCTGTCAAAGCAAAGTCAAGCAACACGATGGCACCTACCTGGGCGTGACGTCATTCGATCTGATTGGTGTTTCAGTTGAAAATCTTATTAATCTCAATTTTAATACAAAAAATGAGTAATTTTTTAGACTCCTTTCAACATATATTTTTCTCCAAAACCATTTATTCTTTGATTCTTTAATACCGTCATCATGCCTATTCTAAAAAACGGGACAAGTGCGAGTTGAACTCGCGTGAAGAGGGTTCCGTACGATGTTACCTATCCGCACAATATTGAGTGATTTACCATGTCATTATAATATCGTGGACTTCTTATAGGTTTTCCTATAATCTATAAGTAGAAAATTAATTTTAGGTTCAGTAGTTTCGGAGATAAGGGGGGAGTAATGAATAAACTCAAAGACTACTGGACCGATTTTAAAAATTCTTTTACCTATAGAAAGCTACATTATCGGCGACATTACATTATCATCTCCCCCCTTTACCCCCTCCCCTCCATACAAAATTGCCGTTTTCCACGAATAATATTTTATAAAGAGACGCAGACGAATAGTATCTTATATTTTCCTTTCATCCTACTCAATTTGACCTTTATCCCTTTATCAAGAACCCTTTACGTATATCCCTAACTTCGTTGTGATGTTAGTAGGATTACGAAGGATTAGTAGGATACGTGATCCCGTAACAAGTTTGTCTAAACTCCTAAATCTACATTTTAATATAGTACCTACATTTTAAAGTTGACACTTTTGCATCCTACTCTAATCTCTTTAAGATATATATTGCTATCTCGCTCGTGCATGTTTGCTAATTTCATTCGGTATAAGATACCTACATAAGCGATGTTAGTATATTGTCGTTGTTAAACCAAAATGTTTAACCAAGCTGTTGCAAAAATCATTGTGCAAGCTATGTGCAAAAAGTATACTTCTGAGATATTGACAAAAAAAGTTTAAAAAAAAATTTAGATGTGTGAATGTTGTCATTCGAAATTGTTCCCATTGAATGGATGATCATTGAATGAATTGTTAGGGTGCTTGCCTTAACGCTCTGTTCTAGGGTTCCCGGGTTCGATTCCTGGCAGGGACAACTTTGAAAAATGAACTTTTCAAATTTGTCTCTCGTCTGGATCTGGAAAGTAGCGAGGGCACACTGCGTTTCGCAGTCATTTAGGCAGCCCGTCTGGCGGCAGTAACCACCCCCTTACGGAAGACCACCGTGAAATAACAGCACGTGTGCTGTTGTGTTTCGGTGAGTGAGTAAGGGATGCCAGAGCCCATTTCCTTGCAGCGCACTTGCAGCAGCTTTGGCGTTGCTTGTGTTATAGGCGACGGTAGCCACCTACCATCAAGTGGACCGTCAGCCTATCTGCCGATCTTAACAAAAAAAAACTTAGACTGGCGCGTGGAAAATCGAGGGGTGAAACGGCTATGCAGATACCAGCGTGCGACGACAGCTCTCGTCCTCTCGTGAAAATCATGACATGACATATCATAAAGCCTGATAGAGCTTACTTTGGGGGTCATACAATTGGTGTGTTTAATTTTGGGGATTTATTTATTCATTTCAATTAAAAAAATTGTAGTCTTCTGTTTATTTATTTATTTTTATTAAAGATGGGTTTGCTCTTGACCAGCATCTATCCATGTAGGAAGGATAAGGCCGACGATGGAGCAAGTTTACCCAGAAAAAGCCTATTCACTCGAACCTTGTAAAGATTTGGGTTACATGAGCCCGGAAATACAGACGCTGGCAGGGAGTTCCAATCATTGGCAGTGGGCATTATAAAAGATGTTTTAAAGGTCCGAATTAGAGGGATTTCGACAAGGTGAGGATGGTAACCAGGTGGAAAGGCAATATGATCTCATGCAGCTCCCGAGCACACTCTCCCGAAGAAAAATATTTTATAAATATTTATTCATTTCAACTTTTACAAGAACATATAGATCGTCAATCACAAAAGAATCAAATAAATCTATCACCGGTTCGGACAGCTTTATTTACGGGGAAAAACCGACAAGAATGACAGAAGGTCTATACTCTATACTTTGGTTAGCAGTGAACACTGCCAGTGTTAATTACATGATATCCCATCCACAGCCATAGATAATGAGCAATGAGCGAGCACACAGAGTAGAATAATAATTAAATTTTTGACATAATAACAATTGTACACGTTATAGCTTGTGGCGTGTGGCCGCTCCTTCTTATGTTCACTTTTAATTTAACCCACATCAGTGGGTGATTCTCAAACAACGTGTCTGAGTGAAATTAATTTTAAATTAAAAATTTAACATAAGGTTCATATAGAGGGTTCAGACATTAATTGAGTTTTATTTTTATAATTTACTCGACCCCTCAAGGATTATTGAAAGGTTTAAATCAAATTTTACCTAGTAGACTAATTGTAAATTCTTAATGTAAATTCTTGATGTAATTCACGGCATCACGCGTGAACGGGTAGACCGATTTTAATTCGGTTTTCACTAATGGAAAGAGCGATAAACCGGGAATGTTCATATATTATTATATAAAAATTGCATCCCGGGCGAAGCCGGGGGCGAAACGCTAGTATTTTATAAAGATACGCGGACGAAGTGTGTAACAGCTAGTTATTTATTATTTAAATATTTTTTTTAATTTATTTTAAATTAAATTTTATATTAAACAGGGTACATCACATTAAATAATTTTTATCAAATATCATTTTAAAATTTATAACGCACTATCGTTTCGTTTCTCAACGTGGACTACACTTTTCATACACGATTTCGAATAGAATTAAATAATGTCGCATAAATGTCAAAGTGACAGATAACGTAACACTTTTCAGTTAACTCTTATAAGTAAAAAAAAAGTACTACAGTTCCTTAACGTGGTAGGTATAGGTAGAGAGCTTTAGTTCACGTGGCGATCACAATATTTCAGCAATGGACGAAGTGATACTGGTACTCTAGCAGACAGAAATAGCCACTAAGACAAGATAAGATAAGATAACTCTTGTATTAATTCCATACCAAGGGCCTTATATGAAAATCGATTCTTAAGAAGTCTCCAGTAACCTCTCCTGAACCACCAAACGGATTTGATAGAGTTTTCACTGATGAAAAGAGATTAATTTTGAGATTTTTGTGCATAGTTTTCAAGAAAAAATCGCGAGCCCATGCGAAGCTGGTGACGAGTCGTTAGTATGCAATAAGCTGATGCAGACAAAGAATATATTTTTGGAATAAATTTTCGAATTGACCACCTGTCTAGGTGTTTGTATGTGGGTCGCGGCGTTCCATTTATAATTAGTTAAATTTATGACGTGGACGCTCCCTGTGGGACGCCAGGGGGTGAGGGAGGAAACGTTAAGGTGGAGGGGTGTACGTCGAGCTGCGTCGACATGTGACGGCTTGTAACGTATTATAAAGCGTTAGATTAGTTGCCAGATTGGATGAGTGGTTGGGGCGTTTGCGTTAACGTTCGGTTCTAGGGTTCTCAGGTTCGATTCCCGGCAGGGTCATCTTTTCAAAGTTGGCTCTGGTCTGAATCTGGAAAGTAGTGACAGGGCATACTGCGTTTCGCAGTCATATGGGCAGCCCGTCTGGCGACAGTAACCACCGCCTTACAGGAGATTACCTTGAAATAACAGCACGTATGCTATTATTTCAAGGTGAGTGAGCAAGGGAGTAATTAGGGAGCTCATTTCCCAATTCTTTATCCCAAGTATCTATTTGACAAAATATTAAAACCAAAATATTTAGCTAGTGAAAGCCTTCAATAGTTTTTAAGAAAATTTGCAATAATTTAAGCCATGGATTGTAATCGTGTTATGAATTGTCCCCCGTAAAAGTTTTTTTTTTCTTTGAATATCTGGTCCCTAGCAGAATATCAGTGCTGTGGTCCGCACCACAACTGTATACTGAGTCGGGGTTCCTTTTCCTCTTCTTAATTGTTCATATATTTGTTTGTTTGTAATTATTATTTGTTCATATATGTATATTGTGTTTATTAGAGGAATAAAAGATGCTTTCTTTCTTTCTTTCTTTCTTTCTTTCTTTCTTAATCCTTCTGTGGTCGGCACTTGCCGAACTTGTGGCTTTGCTTGTGTTATAGGCAACGGTAGCTACCTACCGTCATGTGGATCATGTACCTACCGTTTTAAGTAAGATTGGGATAAAGGATTGGGAAGGGATAGGGAAATGGTCTCTTTCATCCCTTATTCACTCACTGAAAGATATAGCCTACATGCTATTATTTCACAATGGCTTCCTCTAAGGGAGTGATTATACTCGCCTGACGGGCTGCCCAAATGACTGCGAAACGTAATATGCTTTGCTACTACTTACCAGATCCAGACTAGAAGCCAAAATTGTCCTTGCCGGGAATCGAGCTCGGGCCCTGAGACAGAGCGTTAAAGATTCCCTTTCCTGGATCCCTGATAACGTGTATGCAAAATTTCATGATGATCGGTTCAGCGGTTTAGGCGTGAAAATATAACAGACAGACAAACACATTTATAATTACTTTCACATTTATAATATTAGTGTGGATGGTAAGAGTTAAAAAAAAATTGTTTTACACAAAAATGGGGGAGACAAACGCTAAATACTAAAAATATCCATTGTTTAATGAAAATGTTACAAGAAATGGACAAGACAATTGCTTTGAAAAAAAAAATTATTATACTTAAACATGTGAAGAACCAATTGTATTAATTAGAATTTTCGTTAAAGTAATAGAAACTCCACAAAAAAAGTTAGAAACACAAGAAGAATTTGACCTTTATTGAAAATGCTCTCGAAAACGGCTTATTGCGCGCATATGAATCCTGTACCTATTAATAAGTTGATATCAGATTAAAAAATTGTATTGATAAAAAAATTTTTTTTGTGTAATGTTCTAATGGTAAAAACAAAAAAACACCATTTCTAGGCCCGTTGAATTGTCTCCGCCGCCAGCGAGTTCCATAGTAAATGTCATTTGCCTCAGTGAATCCCTTAACAGGTTAGAAGACAGGTTAGGGTTGATAGGCACAGTATTTATCCCATCTTTGTATAATTTTGGATAAAGTACCTAATTTTTTTCTACTCTTTCTACAGAGAGGAATCTAAAATTACTTTCACCCATCGATATTAAATATCTTTTAGAAGCTATGAGGGAAATTTTAAAAAGCTACGAGGGACTAAAATTTTGATTAGATATTATATTTCCCTGGATGAAAGCTAAATACAGTATGTCTTGCCCTGCCGGCAGGACCTGCCGGGAATCAAACCCGGAATTTCTGAGTCAGAGCGCCGACGCAAACACCACTCGACCATTGGGCTAGTCAAAAATGTCTTTTATATACATTTAATTTCAATAATACAAAATTTGATACTCTCATTCGCTGATCACGTCTTGTGAATTTAATATTCCCTTCAGATATTTGACTCAATGACACTGACGTAATTCCAGTGGGAAACAAAATGGCCGCCGTAAAATAAATTAGCATCGATTGGAGTGTTTTAATTAACAGCCGAAAAGACGGGTATTAAATACGCCATTACCATGGACTGGTATCAAATTTCCAAAAGCCATGTTCAAAATACAGTGTAAGTATAAGATAAGTGTTAACATGTGATTAAAAGTTATGGGCAGAGATAATTAGTTCTTTTCATATTTAATTTGTTCCAGATAGTTTTAGGAAGCTATGGTATTTCTAAAGACCTTTTTTTATGTTAAGATCGGCGGACAGGCTGACGGTCCACTTGATAGTACGCGGCTACCGTCGCCTATAACACAAGTAACATAAAAGCTGCTGCAAGTGTGCTGCCGACTAGAGTAGGATTAAGGATAACGGACTAGGAGGGGATAGGGAAATGGGCTCTGGCATCCCTTACTTCACTCACCGAAAAACAACAGCTAAATATAATATTTCAATGCCTAAGATCAAGGGGCGCCGATGAAGTGGCGGGCAATAACTATAGTTAGTAAAGAAAAAATAGATATAGAATAAAATTGGGTTTTTTTTTTTTTTTTTTTTAACTTTATTGCCGGGATGCTACTTCGAGTTTTATTGGCGTAGGCTGTGCCTCCTTTAATTGAGGCGGCATCTGCCATGTTATTTTTTCCTGTTCCTTGTTGTGTGTTTTTTTCGGTGCCTGCCTCGTTGGAGGCCATGTAATAATAAATAAATAAATAAATAAATATATAAAACAGTTTTAGAAATTTAGTTAAATGAAATCGGTCAGTAACAATAAACAAAAATCGCTTTGTTACCTCACTTAGTGGTAGGGCACACTGCGTTTCGCAGTCATTTGGGCAGCCCGCCTGGCGGCAGTGACCACCCCCTTACAGAAGACCACCGTGAAATAACAGCATATACGTGCTGTTGTGTTTCGGTGATTGAGTATGGGATGCCAGAGCCCATTTCCTTATCCCCTCCTAATCCCTTATCCTTAATCCTACTGTAGTCGGCAGCGCACTTGCAGCACCTGTAGCGTTGCTTGTGTTATAGGCGACGGTAGCCACCTACCATCAAGTGGACCCTCAGCCTGTCTGTCGACATAACATAAAAAAAAAAAAGTTTATTTTATGCCAACAGAGCAACAGAGTTGTTAAATGATAAAATATTTCTTTCCATCGTACATTTTATAGTACAAGAAAAAATAAATAACGGCAGGAATTAGGTTTACGGCGAAGAGGTATGGGAGTTTTATTGTTCCAATATTACTATGAGTAATGGCGAGAAAACATATGCTTACATCTGATATTCTAACGACCCGGTACCGGTTATTTTTTAGTAAAATTTACATATCATTTAACATAAAAACTAAAATTATCTAATCTAAAAATAAATTAATATTAAATTGATTAAAAACTAATAATATAAAAATGGACCCTGCGGCATTGTACCAAGTACGCTGGCAGCATTTCCTCGTTGAATGGCCAAACTAATACGTTGGCCGAGGAAAGTGCCAGCTCTTCGGTCTCCCGTCGCATCAATAAGCCTCTTCGAGATGTCTTTGAAGAGGCTCATTGCTGCAGGCCCCCACGGACCGAGTGTCTCGACACCGAATGGTACAAAACCATATTCGGCGCCGAGGCCACTATATTTCGAGATTTTATTTTTTTCCGCCGCTATTATTTATATTAAACAGAAGGCAATATTATAAACAGCTCAATTAGGTTCGGGAAGCTCCGAGACATTTTTTCGTCCAAAATTCCTCAGTGTCTTTAAACAAAAGTTTTCGACCAATGTGAATTGCCAGTGATGACATATGGTGCTGAAAAGTGGTCTCTAACTGTGGATCTCGTAAGAAAGCTAAACGTCAATCAACGAACTATGGAGAGGGCTATGCTCAATTCAAATTCAAATTCAAATTCAAATTAATTTATTTGCTGAATATGGTACACAAGTTGTAAGTTTTTATACATATATGTCCATATATTCTACCGACAAGCAGTATGCAAATCAAGACAAAATAAAAAAATAAAAAACCAAAAGACATGATTTAAGGACATAGTTTGCATCGTTTGCACTATATAGTTTTATCACTCAAAAATGCATCAGAGCAATATGTGGCGTGGGCTTTATGGAGAGTTGTGTGCCACTATTTAAAAAGTTACATATACTTCCCTTACCTTGCTTGTATATAAAGACGTTGTGTATATTTGTTAGAAAATATCCGAACTGTTTTGTCGAAAATAACGAAATAGGAACCAAAATAACTAGACAAGGTAATTTATTGCAAAGACCAAAATGTAGATTAGAACTATTTAATAGAAATGTTTATGTTATGGCAATTAAAACATACAATAAACTACCTAATAATATAAAAGAATTGCCGGATCCTAAATTTACAAGAACATTAACAAAATGGTTATTAGATTGTTGTTATTATGATGTTAAAGAATTTTATAATAAGAAACATTAATTCCTTTATTAATATATTAGTTTACCAACAATTAAACACAAATATTTGCATGCCCTTGGCGAGTAGAACATACTTTGTACTGTAACTGCTGTATACAAATTAAAATCCTGTAAACATGTGTTCGCGCAAATAAAGATTTATTTTATTTTTATTTTATTTTATTTATTATTTCTTTGAGGGAATAATATGCTTTTTCCACCAGAAAATCACGTAATTGTTTCTTGAACACTGTTCTTTTGCAATATTTCTTATATTTATTGGAATTTTATTGTATAAGTGTGGTGCCATACAAAAGACACTTATTTTTTTCATTTTTGTTTTGGCAGGGACCATACAAAGCTTATCATTATGTCGTGGACGCTCCATGAACTTAAATATGCTCGGTGTTACACTGCGAGATCGAATCGGGAATGAGGAGATATGTAGATGAAGAAAGTTACCGACATTACCCGGTTTGTGTGTTTTATTTGACAACAGATAAAACAAGTCGGCAGCGCACTTGCAGCAGCTTTGTGTTATAGGCGACGGTAGCCACCTACCATCAAGTGGACCGTCAGCCTGTCTGCGATATTAACATAAAAAAATGTAATTAAATAAATAAAATTACCTACAGTTGCTAACAACGGCTCATTTTTTAACTCTTACCGATTACCTACGGAATTCTATAGGAGTATAAATATTGTGTAATATTTAAACAGGTTCTAAATCCTCCTTTGAGCTCTTTGAGTGCCTATCTATCTTGTCTGTTCTTAAACAGATTTAAAGTCTGTGCTGATATTAATTCCCTAGGGAGCTCGTTCCATATTTAACTACTCGATTAGAGAGAAAATGAAAAAATAGATTCAAATATGCCTTTACCTTTCATACCTTACCTTCATTTTACACAATTTACCTTTCATAACTCAATCTATTTTCTATCATTTATCTAAACTACCTTATATGTGAAATAGGTAAATCTGATGAGTTTGTTTTGTTTCTAAACTCTAAAACTACCAATCGGTGTTTTTGAATGTTTAAAAAGTGTTAGCCCTATTGTTAAGGAAGGTTATAAGCTATATCATTATAAGAAATGTTTGACGAGCCCGTTGGATGAGTGGTTAGGGTGCTTGCCTTAGCGCTCTGTTCTAGGGTTCCCGGGTTCGGTTCCCGGTTGGGTCAACTTTGAAAAATAAACTTTTCAAATTTGGCTCTGGTCTGGATTTGAAAAGTAGTGGCAGGGCACACTGCGTTTCGCAGTCATTTGGGCAGCCCGTCTGGCGGCAGTAATCACCCCCTTACAGAAGACCACCGTGAAATAACAGCACGTGTGCTGTTGTGTTTCGGTGAGTGAGTAAGGGATGCCAGGGCCCATTTCCCTATCTACTTCTAATCCCTTATCCTTGATCGTACTGCAGTCGGCAGCGCACTTGCAGCAGCTTAAGCGACAGTAGCCACCTACCATCAAGTGGACCGTCAGCCTGTCTTAAAAAAAAAAACCTATTTCCTTTTGTGACAACCTATATGATATAATAGAGGTTCTGTTATATTGGTGTAATGCAAACTCCTTTGAATATTAGAATCGAACAAATAAATTGACAGGTAAAAAAGAAAAGAAACAAGAGAGACAAAGGGCATTTAGACTGGGAAGATCGAAGGAGAGTACAAATCAAGATCTATCGAGGAGCAAGCAAATCTCACCTGAAGATACCAAGTGGAGTACATGTACAGAGTGCAGTGATTTTCTTGTATACAGCGTTGTGTAAATATTTTGATTTTTATGTGATACTAGCGACACGCCCCGGCTTCGCCCGGGGTGCAATTTTTATATACATAAACATTCCCCGTTTATCCCTCTTTCCATTAGTGAAAACCAAATTAAAATCGGTCTACCCGTTCACGCGTGATGCCGTGACCAAGGGAAATAGGGATTCATTTATTTTTATTTATTTATTTTCATGTGTACAATAAACAGTGATTGACCTTTTGTGGGTGTGTTTGGAGTCACTAAAATTAGAAGTAGGACAACCGCTCCAACAATACAAAATTTCACAATGATTAGTTAAGTAATTAAGGCGCAAAAGCCTTACAAACAAACAAATTCCCCTTCGAATTTATAATATTAAGTAGCAGGGACACCACATCTTCTACGTATCAAGTTCACTGTCCAAAATATCGAGCGAGTTCGTACCGGCGTAATGTACTGAAGCTAATTATCCGTTGTGTTCTCTCGTTAAACATTAACGGTGACATAACGAGTCTTGTTTATGCGCGATGTGAATAGATGTCGCTGTTGTTAATTTATAATTAATCACCGTTATGCGCTCGGAGAACTAATTCAACAGTTTCGTAGAAGGTAAGCAATCTACGCGAGTCGTAGCCGTCTTAAATAATCCATAAGATTACTATTTTTTTTATATAATTATTATTTCTATAACTCTTCTATATATATAATAGTTTTATAATAATTATAGTATTTTCACTGTATGATGATATGCGTGACAGTTCTCACTTTTTCATGTCAAAACTGTTTTCAACTTAAAAAAAAGTATCACAAAAAAAAATAACAATTAAACAAACAAATGTATGAAAAAAAATATCTATTCGAAAAACACAAAAGGAATTATCACCTTTGTAATTATTTTATTATTATAATAGGAAAATGTAATAAAAAAACATATATTTTAAAAGTGTCAAACGCGTGGAACGGAACTTGTGTCAATAGGGATTGACACTAGGGATATTCACTTATATTCGATATATCGAAAGTACTCTATGCTTGTCATAGGATATTCGGAGATTTAACAAATATTTTTTCTATTCTATATATTTTTAAAAACATCGTATTTTGATAATAAAACTAAAGCTGACTAATAATAACAAAACGAAAGTAAATTTTGTTCCGAGTCCGATACGAGTTGTCAAGTTTCGAGTTCTGATAGTAATGAATAAATAAATTAATATTTTTAAACAGACTGCATTGTATTCTATAATTTATTTAACATAACCTGTTTATTAAGATTTAAGAATTTATTTCTAAATCTGAAATCTAAAATCGGTGTTCGATTCCATTTGCTTTGACAACTGATTCGATATTTTCAAACAATCGATTAAATGTCGTTAGGTTGCATCACTAAAATTGTCAGTTACGAACTGTCACGCATATCATCATACAGTGAAAATAGGTACAGACTAATGCAACATCTTTGGTGAAAATACTCAATTGATCTTTGTAACGTTAACGAGTGGACGCCGTCACGAACGAGTGACTGATCGTGAACGGAATCGTTTTGGGGAGGAGTGACGAGACGGTCGGGAAGGGTCCAGGGAACAGTCCTTTCGGAGACCGTTGGTTTACTAGTATCCAAAATAGAGGGCTCTGCAATTTAATCAACGGTGGAATACACTTGGTTACTCTTCAAAAGTCTTGGAAATTATATTTATTAGATGCATAGAGTAATTTGTGTAGTCTAACAATGACACAGAGTATAATAATAATATTAAACAGCAGTACTAACCAATAATACTAGCTGATGCTAGTATAATAACTCGTTCGCGTTGACAAAGTATATATATGATCATAGTATTTACTATGATCTACCGTCATCATAGTATTTACTATGATACTCGGCGACAGTACATACTCTAACAAACACACATACTCACAAACTTTGACATTCATATTACCTATCACGGACAGAATTAATTCGCCATAATATTGATAAATCGACAGTACTACCAACCGTCAAGTGTAACGGTAGCATTCAGGTTTGATTAAATATGCGCCCGTAAATCGATTATCTGTAAAGATGTGAGGGCGTGATTTATTTTTATGGGATACATGTAAATTCTCTTCTTTATAAATCCATACTTTATGATCAAAATCTATACAAATAAAATTGTACATTAAAGAAGGTTTCAAAAAGTGCGAGTTGAACTCGCGTGAAGAGGGTTCCGTACGATGTTACCTATCCGCACAATATTGAGTGATTTACCATGTGGCTGCGCCAGATATATTATTTTGTTTATTTTTTATTTATTTTTTATTTAACTCCTTTTTTTTCAATACTCACTAACTAAACGCATTTTTCATACACTACTCATTCTGGCAACACTGTTCCTCCCTTCCTTTTTTTCCCGCTACCTCAAGTAGCAAGTGAACGCAAGTCGCAAAATTACGCAAACTATTTTTACATCAATTAAGAAAATTAATTGATTAATTGTGCAACTCAATTTATCGTGTGTGTACATAATTTGTGAACATTCAAACTCTTTTTACAAGTGGTTATAAGTGTCTCGGACAATTAAACGCAAAGCTGGAGACAGGCGGCTCCGCCGGTGTACGAGGTAGGTCCTGCCCCTTTTTTTTTTTTTTTTTTAACAAGGGGAAATCCGTTACGGATACCCACGGGTTTGGGGACGACCGGTGGGTTATGTCGGACTCCTATCCCAGAGATGATAGCGTATCCCGCTACCGACTAAAACCCCTTGGCGCCCTCTTCATCCGCTATTGGCGAAGTTGCGTGATCGGACGGACACTCGTCCGCAACTCCGCCGCGGGGGTCCGCAGCCGGACACTACTCTTGGGGCGGTGCACTCGAACGCAGAGTGCGCCGCGCCTCTCAAAGTAAGGGCGGACGGTAGGGTCCCCATCTACCGCCCTGCGTCTTGTCAGGGATCCAGGTGGCGGGCGTGCGCCAGCCGCCTGCGTCCAGTCCGTCTGCGGCGGAGGGGCTGAGATAAGACGTCGTCTTCCCGCTCTCTCTCCGCCGCCTCCTTCTGCGAGATGACATTCTCGCAGAAGGTTTGAGTCGCTCGCCAGGCGGCTCTGCTGCCGACCATAGCTTTAACTACGGCCGGCAGAGAGAAGTCATGTCCAATGGTCGCAGCGAGCTCAGTTCGCTGCGCCGTCCATCTAGGGCACTCCGCAAAGGTCCTGCCCCTCCACCATGTTATTTTAATATCATGGACTTCTTATAGGTTGTCCTATAATCTATAAGTAGAAAACTAATTTCTGTATTTTTTTTTTTCAAAATTTTAGGTTCAGTAGTTTCGGAGATAAAGGGGGCGGGGGGAATGGTCAATTTTTGTCTATTTTCTTGAATAACTTGGAAACTATTTATTTTAAAATTACAAACAAATACAATTAAGATCTTCACAACAAGACCTTCCATTTGATATGTCACAGGATACAGTTTTCAATTATATTTTTTTAATTTTCCACCTTGCCCCCCAAAAATGACCTCCCATATAAGGATTTCATCTATTCACGTCACACCTCTGCGTTTGGGTCACAGAAATTGATATGTGTACCAAATTTCAACTTAATCGGTCTAGTAGATCACCGAGTGATCCTATAAGGGTTCCGTTTTTTTTTATTCGGACGTACGGAACCCTAAAAAGACAATTTGTACACGTTGTGCTTATGTTACCGACCGAGGTGCTTCGCCATAAGACCGATCGCCGAGACGACTATTGGGAGGATGATTGTCGAATCGACATCCCACATAGCGGTCACTTCGTGTGCCAAATTTATTTACTTCCTGAGCGTGTCTTTTTCGGCTTTCAAGAGTTTTTCGTCATGCGGAACAGATATCGCTATAGATCAATTGAACTCGTCTCCCCCTCCAAAATCCAAAATGAGGCATCCCTTACTCACAACACAACAGCACACGTGCTGTTATTTCGCGGTGGTCTTCAGCAAGGAGGTGGTTACTGCCGCCAGACGGGCTGCCCAAATGACTGCGAAAACGCAGTGTGTCCTGCCATTACTTTCCAAATCCAGACCAGAGCTAAATTTGAAAAGTTGATTTTTCAAAGTTGACCCAGCCGGGAATCGAACCCGGGAACCCTAGAACAGAGCGTTAAGGCAAGCACCCTAACCACTCATCCAACGGGCTCGTCAACGGCCCTTGGTTCTAGCTAGTACCGGTTTAAGGCATCCTCCGATCAAGGAAGCCGTATTTCAGAGCGAGCTCCTGATGCAGGATCCTAGCCGCTTGGTTGTTATTGGTTATTAATATTATTTTTACTGTGATTTATAAGCGTTTTGCGTTTATAATATTTTGCATCGCGTGTACACTAAAAAACATTATGGTAATTTCAAATTATTATTGAGTTAGCGGCGAGACAGCGGTTACTAGACGAGAATGACGCAATAGCGTCATGTAACACACCCTTTTGTAAATACCGAACCTAAATTAATTATCTTTATTTTACGTCATTCAGTCAGTTTGTACATAAATGGCTGGAGTCTCCACGCCTGCAGGAGAATTTCAAAGAATTTCTTACTCCAACGTGATAGCGAGACTGGATATATCCATTCGGAAATAGGTTTCTATGATATCCGATAGACTAGCAACAGGCCTTCGGTCTTGCTGGGATTTTTATACAAATTGTATATACAAACCTTCCTTGTTTTTCGCTCTCCATTAGTGAAAACCGTATCAAAAACCGATGGGTGGCTGAAAAGAAGTTACCGAGGAAACAGACAAAAGCAAACGGCGACTTTGTTTTATAATATGTATTTATATAGTGAATATTCGCAATAGTTTCTCAAAATTACCCTCCACGTATAAAACAGAATTAAAAAGTGTAAAAATATAAAGTCACCTGATAACGCTCTTTTAGCTAAAGCTTTTAAATTGCTACACAATAAAGCTCCGTACAGACTACACAAAAAGACAATAAAGCTCGTTCCGAAGCACATTATCTTTAATGTTTATTTTGAAGCAGAAATTGTGTGAAATATTTTAGTTCAACATATTAGCAATGGTGATTCTCGCTTGGATACAGCTTTTCTTTTCGTTTCATCACTGACAAATTAAATTCTTTTATAGCTTCCATAAATTAGCATTATTTTGTTACGACTAACTATGGAACGTTCTGGAAAAAGCGTTCGCGCTCGTCGAAAGTCTCGAACATCCCACCCTAGCGATGGCAGCCACGCCCTTTCCAGACTAGTGTCAAAGGAAATTGGTGCTTATGTTTACAACATAGAGTTTACATTTAAACAGAAATAGCATTCCCGAATTTTCAATGGGTTGTTTACAATCTGGTTTACATTTTCTGGAAAATTCGAAATACATCGAGGCGTTTGACGCCAAGTATAAATAGAGAGCAGGCGGGCGAGATGAGTGAGTGGTGCGATAACCAGCGATACAAAAGCGACTCTTCGGAGCTTTTGCAAAGTTACCTGCGACAGTGAACCGGCGACACATCAAGGGAATCATTGACGACTTTTGGCAAGTTTAACGGTTTCATCGGACAAGTTTAGTGATTTTGGAAGTCGTTTTGGTTTGTGAAAATATATCGTTCATTTCGCCCTTACTTACATTTTAACTCACCCCGCACGTAACAATACGAAAAAAAAATGGCTCCAAATTTGCCGTCCCAAAAATCTGTGGCCCCGAACTCCATCCAGCCTACTCTTAGCCTGCTGGTAAATCCGCTACTGCCGTAAAATAATAGCAGGTGTGATTTTGTGTTTCGGTAAGTTTATTTTTTTATTTATTTATTAAATTAATTATTAAGGACTTAAAGACTAACCTAAGATATTGCCCCACAAACCTATAGTCACGGTTTGTCAGTAGGAGAGGTTTTGCCTTTCTAATTAGTTTTTGCCTGCCTAGGCATTCTAGAGCATGCTTATCCCTTATCCTTTTAAGATTGACAGCACAGGGTGACGGAGCTACGTACATGTAGTGTATGCGTTTATTTATTCTCTTCTTGACGCGGGCAATACAGTCTCGTGCGCACCACGTCAGTGTCGTCAGTATTACGAGAGCGATAGGCGACAGAGACGTGTTGGTCGTCCGCCCATTGAGTGCGTGTCCGAGCCTGTGATTCATCCCACGACTAGGGGCTGCTACACTACATATGATTAAGAACCCTATCAGCCGGTCTGTTGACCTTCATATAAAAAGTCAATACTATATACTAGCTTAGAAAATATCTGACTCACCAAGTTTGCTGTTATTGTGCTGGTGCTGATGGTGATGAGGCTGCGGTTGCTGTTGCTGTGGTATCTGCTGCATTAGTGCTGGATGAGGCAGCTGCAATAATTTCGGTTCCAGCTTGGTCGCGGCTGCGACCGGTATAGGACCGGCGTTTGTCATCGTAGTCATGGTTGCGGCTGGCATCATGAGCGTAGACATGGTAAGCATTTTGATATCAAACACAATTATTGCTTTCCATTCACATTTCCATCGTTAAAAACTGGTTTTCACTTTGGTTAAACACCGTTACAACTTTTGGTTAAAACCTGTTACAACTAAGTTAATGCGTTTGACACTTTAACTATGATCACTTATTTTAATTTTTCACTTTAAGTCTAACTGTTTATTGCTATTATTAATTTTTTTCACTTAATTTTTTTGTAAATATATATATTTAAATATATATGTCTGTTAGTTTATAAACTATTTTACATATAATATAAAGTTTTGGTGTTTAATTTTTCACTTTTTTATAAATCACATACATGTCGCGATGTTTCGTAGTAGCTTGTGTATTTTTCATTTTTTTTTATATAATAAATATTAAAATGACATTACATACTAATCTATGGGGCGACTGTAAAGTAATAAATTATCGTTTTAATTTTGACTTTAAGGTCAAAATTGAACTATTCCGCACTTGGATCCTGGCTTGACTGTCTTGTAGGTAGGCATATTAAAAAACAAACACCATGTCTATATATTTTAAATCAGTGTACTTATGTGCGTTTTTAGTATAAAAAAAATCGGCTATTTCGGTTATTTCGGCTTAAGGGACATGCGTTTAGGGTTCCGTACGTCCGAATAAAAAAAAAACGGAACCCTTATAGGATCACTCGGTGATCTACTAGACCGATTAAGTTGAAATTTGGTACACATATCAATTTCTGTGACCCAAACACAGAGGTGTGACGTGAATAGATGAAATCTGTACATGGGAGGTCATTTTTGGGGGGAAGGTGGAAAATTAAAAAAAAAATATATTTGAAAACTGCATCGTGTGACATATCAAATGGAAGGTCTTGTTGTGAAGATCTTAAATGTATTTTTTTGTAATTTTGAAATAAATAGTTTCCAAGTTATTCAAGAAAATAGGCGAAAATTGACCATTCCCCCCGCCCCCTTTATCTCCGAAACTACTGAACCTATAATTTTGAAAAAAATACAGAAATTGGTTTTCTTCTTATAAATAGATTATAGGAAAATCTATTAGAAGTCCATGATATTAAAATAACATGGTAAATCACTCAATATTGTGCGGTTAGATAACATCGTACGGGACCCTCTTCAAGCCAGTTCAACTTGCACTAGTCCCGCTTTTTTTTTTTTTTTTTTTTTTTTTTTTTCGGAATACTTACGATAACGATATCACAATTTCTATAATTTTTAACCCAGTATACTTAACTAAAGACTTTGCGAGCCAAGGCTTTCATAATTTCTGGTTATTTCGGCATAAGGCTACCTGTTTTTGTTTTTAGGAATACATCGTCGCAGGGTTGCCTGGTAAAGTTTTGCAGCAAGTAACTTTACTATAATTATTTTTGATATATTTTTTTTACAAATGTACTAATTTTTTTGGAAACTATATGAAGTGTCATAGAAAAGTGAAAAGAAAGTTAGTGTTAGCGACAGCATAATATAACTTTATATTTAAGGAAAAAAAAACACTATTGAAATTTTTAGGTGATGTTTATTGGTCATATTATCAACAAAATTATGAGTCCTCATCAAAATCAGCAAGTTTATAGTCACAGATATTTAATACATGTGATTTTCTGCTTTACGTAAAGCGCGACCGCGCTGTGAAGCCACAAAGGTAGTGCATAGTCAAGACGCATACCTACGCTACGACTGCAAATTTAATTTTACTGTTCCAAGAATCAATCTGAATTGCACGCGGACTAAGTCGCGGGAAGCAGCTAGTTGTTTATAAAATTGTATATTAATATATTATCTATCTATACTAATACTGTTTGTATGTTTGTAATGAATAAGTTCAAAAACTACTGGATCGATTTTAAAAATTCTTTCACCTATAGAAAGCTACATTACCAGCGAGTAACATAGGCTACTCATCCTCCCCTTATATCCGCCATTTACCCCCTCCCCCCTCCATACAAAATTGCATTTTTCCACGGATAAACTCAAAAAAGTTAGGCGGACAAGTTCGCGTGCAAGAGCGGCTTAAAAATAAAAATATTGTATTAAATTGCTTACTCCACGGAAAAAGAAGGCATTACCATCGTCAACATACACAAATCTACATTTAGGAACTGGGATAAGCAAAATCAACTTAATGCAAGCATACTAGTAAAAGCTCTTTGCGAATTAACACCCCGCTGACTTCCATGCTGGACATAATAGGAGTCACAGAGTAAGAAATATATATTTAACCATTACTCTGTGTTTTGTTTGCGGTCGAACCACATATTAATTAACTCTGTAAGTTTTATTCTGGATAAAATCTAAATGATCAAACTAGACCTAATTCTATTGACAAAAAAATTCTAATAATTAAATTAATTTTTATTTAGTTTCCTTTTTTTAATTAGGTGCTACGAACCCTGTGTAAAAAATATATTTGAGGTCTATCCCTAAAAATATATTATTATTGTAATTATTATTTATTTATTTTTTGGGCATTTTAATATCTTCTAATAATAATAATTAATATTTTCTTATGTGCGGCAGGGAACTGGTTTTAAAGTAATGTTTTAAATATTCGTGCTAGCAACAGTTGTGTTTTTTAACAACAAATAAATTTAAATAAATATATTTTATTTCATTTGTTAGCGAGTACATGCATGGTGTGTGGTGTTAAACTAAGGGTTCCTCCGGAAGAGGAACCCTTAGTACCTTTTTGTGACTTTTTCTTGCCGTTACTGTTTTTTTCTTCCTGTGTCTGTTGAATGTTATGTTTTTATAAGTTACAAATAAAATAAATTGATTGATTGATCCCGTTAAAATAAGCAGCTGTGATTGCAAACAGTACACAATTTTCTAAGACAATATGCAATTCTATAAGAATACAAACAGTAGCGTTATAAGAATATTCAATACTTATTTTCTTATGGCTAAAAAAAGTCCCGGGTTCGATTTCAGGCAGGCAAATTTTGGAAATGAACGATTATGAATTGCAAAGCCAATGTACTTCTTAATTTCTGTTTATCTTATGAGATAATCATCGTATAATCTCCATTTTCTAGCTACTTTTAAACCTCAGCCTGCCTATCGCGATTTATCATAGAAAAATACAAATTCAACCTTCACACATATATTCTTAAACACACTAATGGCTATTATTACACATTAATAGGGATTAATAGTCCCATCAGTCTCCTAAATAACAATACAATTATTTTTCTGTTATCATTGTTATTATTAATATATTTAATCTGTTATAGCTTTAAATTCAGTAATATTTAGTAATATTACCTAAATTTCCTTTTAAATTTCAACTTTTCAAATTTGGCTCTGGTCTGGATTTGGAAAGTAGTGGCAGGGCACACAGCCCGTCTGGCGGCAGTAACCACCCCCTTACAGAAGATCACCGTGAAATAACAGCACGTGTGCTGTTGTGTTTCGGTGAGTGAGTAAGGGATGCCAGAGCCCATTTCCCTATCCACTCCAAATCCTACTGCAGTCGGCAGCGCACTTGCAGCAGCTTTGGCGTTGCTTGTGTTATAGGTGACGGTAGCCACCTACCATCAAGTGGACCGTCTGCCTGTCTGCCGACCTTAACATAAAAAAAAAAATATTTAAAGTATCTCTCTAATGAAAATATGGTTCTTTAGGCCTATTAGTACTTTATTATAATATGTAATTTAGTTTTACATAATGGCTGTATGTAACCTGAATTAAATAAATAATAAATTAATTAATGTATTTCATTTCAAAGAGGCACGAAAAACAGTTACGTATAAGCTATGTTAACGTGATCTAACAAAAAAAAAAACATAGGTCTCTTGTAACGCCCCAAGCGTTTCCCGGGAACAAAGGCTTTGTTTTGAGTTGGAACAAAAAATATAAAGTGCATTTATCCGTTGTATTTATCCGTAAGGCTACGGCCATACCACAAAGAGCCTCGCTTAGTGCTAAGAGCTAAGCTACTTGCTTAATTGAGCCTAGTGAACATATGTATTGCATACATATGTTCCCAGTGGGAATCCCATAGTGATGGGATTCCTCCATCTTTCTTTCATTTTTGTTCGAAATCCTTAGCAGTTCCGCTTGCATTGATTTTCAACAGATGTCTCGATGCTGGCCACTTTCCCAAAGTATGGAAAACTGCTCATATTGTTCCCATTCATAAAAAGGGCAGCAGGTCTCTGGTGCAGAACTATCGTCCGATATCTATTCTTAATGTACTTGGAAAACTATTGGAGCGTATTGTGCATAACCATTTGTATCCGGTGGTGTCGACTTTAATACCGACTGAACAGCACGGTTTCTTTAAAAATCGATCCACAAATACAAACTTGGCAATATTTACTAATGACGTCTTGATTGCTATGGATGGTGCTTCTCAGGTTGATGTTATCTACACTGATTTTGAAAAGGCTTTCGACCGTGTTGATCATGCATTGCTTCTTAAAAAGCTCGACGAGTTAGGTATAAAGGGGAACCTTTACAGGTGGTTCGAATCTTATTTGCGAAATAGGTGCCAGGCGGTGGTTTTGGGTGGATATCGTTCAAATTATGTTAAAATTCCATCAGGCGTGCCTCAGGGATCTATACTTGGGCCTTTACTCTTCTCCTGTTATCTGTACGATATTTCCCGGTGTTTTCGATGTGCTAAATTCCTAATGTATGCCGATGACATAAAAATTTACAAGAAAATAGGGAACATTCGTGATTGTCGCGCCATACAGGGTGATTTAGATAGGTTGAGCGTGTATTGCAATGAAAACAGAATTAATGTCAATGTCAACAAATGCTCCCACATAACCTTCACTCGAAAACTAAAACCTGTAAAATTTAATTATATTATTAACGGTGCAGTTATCCAAGAGACAAAACGGATCAAAGATTTAGGTATTCTATTGGATTCTAAATTAACGTTTACAGACCATATTGAGAATATAACATCCAAAGCCTTTAAAAACCTTGGCTTCATAATGAGAATGACCAGACCCTTCACTGACATACACTGTTTAAAGATTCTCTATTGCACGTATGTTAGGAGTGTCCTTGAGTACTGTAGCAGCATATGGAATCCTCTGTATGTTTCACATATACATAGCATAGAGAAGATACAGCGCAAGTTTCTCAAACTAATGTCCTACCGCAACTGTCGCACATATTCGAACTATAAGGATGCCTGTAGCATGTACCAAATGATCTCACTTGAGGATAGACGTTCTCTCCTTGATATGATTTTCTTGTATAAAATCTGCAATGGCATGGTTGACAGCACTGACCTGGTAAACAACACATTAAACTTGTGGGCTCCGGCGGTAACATCGAGACGCTCGAGACTTTTTAATTGTAAGTTTGTCCATAGTAATTATGCTCAAAATTCAGTCTTGCGCCGTCTTCAGAGATCGTACAATGACAAATTCTCCTCGGCAGATTTGTTCTGTTCTTCGTTGCGTGCGTTCAGGAATAGCATTGGCAACATTCTTACTTGCTAGCGAGTACATTCGTTATGTTAAATATTTTTTATTTTTAAGACAGTGAGCATTGTGGCATTTAATGTGAGTAGTATTGTAATTGTATTTGTAAGTATTTATATATAATATGTGTTAGTGTATGACTTATTTATGTATGTATTTTGCTTTTTTTTTTTTTTTTTTTTTTTTTTTTTTTTTTTTTTTTTTTTTTTTTCTATTTTCCTTTTAGGTATGCATATGTAAAATCCTTAATTGGCTGTCAGACATGCCTTATTTTTGTTTATTAATTGTATATTGAGAGCTGTGGATTTTGAGTGAATGTGTAAATAAATAAATAAATAAATAAATAAATACTATCGCGTTCGCCACACTGCAAGCGACGTGCCAAGGTAGCTGCTTATAAATTAAGATCTTCGTTTCACATTGAGGAGCAAGCAAATTTTAGCAGAACAGACCAAGTTAATTATATGTACATAGTGGCAGTGTTTTCATGTATATAAAGTGTATAGTGTTGTGTGTAAATATTTTGGTTTTATAAGTGACTACCTGCCCGCCCCCGGCTTCGCCCGTGGTGCAATTTTTATACACTAAAACATTCCCCGTTTATCCCTCTTTCCATTAGTGAAAACCGAATTAAAATCGGTCTACCCGTTCACGCGTGATGCCGTGACCAAGGGAAATGGAGATTCATTTTTATATATAGAGACTAGCGGCCCGCCCCCGGCTTCCGTTGAGAGTGTCATTTGTTTATCTTTTATTTGTAAATTTTTCATGAGTACAGACAATAAATCAGTGATTGACCTTTTGTGTGTATTTGGAGTCGAAAGTTGAAAATAAGTTAAATAAATAAATAAATAAATAAAATAAATCTTTATTTGCGCGAACACATGTTTACAGGATTTTAATTTGTTTACAGCAGTTACAGTACAAAGTGTGTAGGACAACGATTCCTAAAAGACAAATATTCGAAATACTATTTTTTTTACTTCGGTAACATAAGTACAATGTGTATATGTGTTAATGTGTGTATATAAAAATATTTAATGTTACATATTTAATGTAACGATTATAGCAAGATTCCTGTAACAGACACGGCTCGTTTACGATTTTATTATTCCTTGTTTAGGTTTATCTCTGAATATACCAAACAGTTTTAGTGTGCCATTTGTTTCAGTTTCTGTATGTTTAAAAAAGTACCTACTGCGTATATAAATATGTAAGTATATTTTTTATATATCAGTGAATCAACAAAAGCTCCCCCGAAATGTGTTTAATTATTTGACTTTAATCTGTGTCGTGTTTAACTCGAAAATGTTCCCCTTGTTTAAGTGACGACGACAGAATATGTATGTAACGTCAACAAAAACGTTACACGCGAGCTAATATTCAAAAGCGGGCGCCTCTTGCAAATCCTTTGACCTACATTATTAAGTTTCATTATTATAATTATTAGAGCCCAATTCCCTATCCCTAATCCCTTATCCTTAATCCTACTGTACTCGGTAGCGCACTTGCAGCAGCTTTGGCGTTGCTTGTGTTATAGGCTGCGGTGGCCACCCACCATCAAGTGGACCGTTAGCCTGTCTCCCCGATCCTAACATTAAAAAAAAAAATTGTAGGTTTCGCAGTCATTAGCCCATCTGGCGGCAGTAACCAACCCTTTACAGAAAACCACAGTGAAATAACATCAAGTGTGCTGCTGTGTTTCGGTAATTGAGTAAGGGATGCCAGAGTCCATTTCCCTAACCCTCCCGAATCCCTTATCCTTAATCCTACTGTAGTCAGCAGTGCACTTGCAGCAGCTTTGGCGTTGCTTGTGTTACAGGCTGCGGTAGCTACCGTCAAGTAGACTCTCAGCTTGTCTGCCGACATTAACTTAGGAAAATATGATAACATCATTATTAAGTTACTTCTTACTAGCTGATGCTCGTGAATTTATCTAACCCTCCCTAAAATAAAATATAAAACAATTATAAATTATAAAATTGTTTTTCTTGACTGACTTTCAACGCACAGCCAAAACTACTAAGTCTAGAAATCTGATATTTGGAACATATGTTTTTTTCATAACCTAAGCATCCGGCTATGTGAGGATTTTTGAAAATTTTAACTACACGTGAAGCCGGGGACAGGTCGCCTTAAGATTTAAATATATCCTACAGATAGGATATATTGACGGGGCTCTCTTATGAATCCACCGACGAGCTCCTAACCAATGCGCAACGTGCACTGATTCATTGTTTTGCAAGCACTAACTACGCACTCATACTAACACACTTAATCGAGCAATTGTACTTATAATAGGAACAGCTAGGGTTACCAGGCCTCAAAATCGAAAATCCGAATACAGACTCATATTTAGCCGGACATTTTTCCATAAAAGCCTGACGCACTAGTTTTTAAAGAAACAGTTCTTTTTATTTCTGTATTTATTACTTTAAGACTTGCTCTACACTTTATTATGAATCACATATTGTTTTCTTAAAGTAATTTTAAGATCGCGTATTATGCGTGTCCGCGTGATTCTGGCCGCTCGCTGGCGCTGCGGGGTTCACCAAAAGCCTAACAAAAGCCGGGCCGGCCGGACTTGTATATATTTGGCTGGACACGACTTTAAAAAGCCGGACATGTCCGGCTAAAGCCGGACACCTGGCAACCCTAGCACAGCATAATTGAACTGTTACTTGGATCACAAGTCCTTTGTAATTCTATAGTACGGGACCCCACGATAAAGGCTTGCCTAGTGTGGGGACCGGGGTTTATTCTAGAAAGTGTAATGTGTTATAGTGTTTAATAAATCATTTGAATTTGAATTGAAATCTTAATATGTTTGGATGTTTGTTACTCAATCATGCCAAAACGGCTGAACGGATTTAGATGAAATTTGGCAAACAGATAGTATATTTTCAGGATTAAAATTTTTAATTTGCAAAAATGTTAGGTTCCCGAGGGATCGTCTAAAAACTTAAAAAAATCGTCGTCGTTACAGCGATAAAGTGTCAAGCATTATAAGCATTATTGAGTAAGGGATGCCAGAGCCCATTTCCCCTATCCACTTCTAATCCCTTATCCTTAATCCTACTGCAGTCAGCAGCGCACTTGCAGTAGTTTAGGCGTTGCTTGTGTTATAGGCGACGGTAGCCACCTACCATCAAGTGGACCGTCAGCCTGTCTGCCGACCTTAACATAAAAAAAAATACTCATATATGTTTTCTCAGGTGTAATATTTTTCATTTATCAACGTTGACGAAGTCGCTGCCTTCAGCTAGTGAAAATTTATAAAGGAAAACTCTTATGGAATTCTAATATATAGAATCCTTGTGATTGGCTGTCGTATTAGGAAAGTCTTTGTAATTATATAATTAATTGCCTGCGTCTGTGTTCTCACAGAACTACAACCTCGGGGTCTTCAAAGCCAGGGTAAATGGGCTGGGTACTGGGTAAGCGTGGTCCACCTTCGGCCGCATCTGCACCTCACATCAGGTGAGATAGTGGTCAAGCGCTACCTTTTTTTTAATGTTAAGGTCGGCAGACAGGTTGACGGTCCACTTGATGGTAGGTGGCTACCGTCGCCTATAACACAAGCAACGCCAAAGCTGCTGCAAGTGCGCTGCCGACTGCTGTAGGAATAAGGATAAAGGATTAGGAGTGGATAGGGAAATGGGCTCTGGCATCCCTTACTCACTCACCGAAACACAACAGCGCACGTGCTGTTATTTCACGGTGGTCTTCTGTAAGGGAGTGGTTACTGCCGCCAGACGGGCAGCCCAAATGACTGCGAAAACGCAGCGTACCCTGCCACTACTTTCCAAATCCAGACCAGAGCCAAATTTGAAAATCCAACGGGCTCGTCAATCTTGATCAACCTTGATTTAATTAAAAAAAAAAATTACGAGTACCTAACGAAATATTAAATTTAACTATAAATATAGCCTTATTTTTTTTTTGTAATCGCTACAAGAGTCCCAATACAGCCATCTTATCCTAATCCAACACACAAATAAGCATTTTTTATGTTACACATTTAGTGACCTTTTGAACCTTTTTTTGCGAACTGTACACACGTATACGGTTGTCACCCAAAAAGGGGTACCGAAGAACAACATTAAGCTATATTTGCTGAATTTTGTCCGAATCCGTTCCCTTTTCATTTTACGAAGTTTATTGCTACGTCGTAGAGCCGTAGAGCCTCTACGGCGTAGACCTTAGGCCGTGTTGAAGTGCTACGGACTTTTAAAATGTCATTAATGCCTTTGGGGTTCTTTAACGATAAATTAAACTTAATTATCAGTTTGTTGAATCGTTATGTATTATTTGATTTTTTTTAAATTATAATTGGTGGCAGACAGGTAGTCGACAAGTATATTGTATATAATTATACATAAGTGAAAAATGTGAATTTTATGAAAATGGTTGGGGAGTTTTATGATAAATATAAAGATGACGAGCCCATTGGATGAGTGTGTTAAGGTGCGTGCCTTAACGCTCTGTTCTAGGGTTCCCGAGTTCGACTCCCAGCAGAATCAACTTTGAAAATTGAACTTTTCAAATTTGGCTCTGTTCGGGATCTGGAAAGTAGCGGCGGGGCATATTGAGTTTCGTAATCATTTGGGCAGCCCGTCTGGCGGCAGTAACCACTCCCTTACAGATGACCACCGTGAAATAACAGCACGTGTGCTGTTGTGTTTCTGTGAGTAAGTAAGGGATACCCTATAAGCGTTATATTTCCCTATTTTTTTTACTTAATGATTATGATAATTTATTTTTTATTCACTTGTTTGTTTGTTTGCTTGTTTTTTTGTTCATTCGTTAAGTAAAAGTAAAAGGCAATCTAACAAGAAACTAATTCAACAAAAAGGTTTTGAAATAAATGCTCAAAAAAATTATACTCAATATATTTTTTATTTATTAAAGATGGATTTGTTCTTGACCAGCATCTATCCATGTAGGAAGGATGAGGCCGACGATGGAGCGAGCTCACCCAGAAGATGCTCACTCGATCTTGAAAAGATTTGGGTTATATGTCGAGGAATATTATGGTAACATCGGCCTACGCACACACATAAAACGACATTCACTATATGTTGTTTGCAAAATTCTGTCTTTAGTTTGGTGTGAAGTGATAGCGTACCCTCAGTGTGCTTTATTGTGCTTGTCGAAAACTGAAAAAAGTCAGAAAATAAAGAACATTGTCGGGCTTGCCCTGTCCAGAAACCCGAGGTACGCCACTTTTTCTGACCAGCCCAGCAGTGGACTCACTAAGGCTGAGGTGATCTCATCATAACGTTTACATTTTGATGTCTTTTCCTACAACTTTTTCATAGTTTTAACGGTCTATTAAATTAACTAGAACAAATAAGGAATTGATGCTCTTACGTCTATTCGGGGGTGATGGTCGGGCAGTCTTCTTTGTGTAAACATGTGATTTATTCAGTATATTAAGCTTGATAAGTGATAACATATTCAAAAAAGGTTGCCTCACACGGGTTCGTGTAACGGTTTTTCGCATGTCAGCGCAGGCTGAGCTAGTGGGGAGGTGGATTCTCTCATTTGACAAGATGACCGTGAATATTGTTGCGGAGCACGAATCGATAGATTGTATCGGACATAGAGTACTTTTATCTAACTTTTATCCGCCCTGGTATAAGTTTATTATAGCAGTATATATATATATATATATATATATATATATATATATATATACAATGTGTTTGGCACAACGATATAAACTTTTCAGTGAGTCATTTGCAACCATTATGACCAAAATTGTCCACACAAAAATGTTACGGTTTTTGAGATATTTAAATTTTTCAATTTTTTTTTTAATTTTTCCCCAAAAATTTACTAGTAAGTGAGAGTTAATAACTTTTTTGGTAATTAAGATCTCAGTCTAAAAAGTGCTTCATTTCTGACTTAAGTGCATGCACTTGAAATAACAAACAATAAGTAGATATTTGAATAGCAATAAAAAATATATATGACATAACTTTCATTTAAATTGTACTAAATTAATTAACAAAGTTCAAATTTAAAGTACAGTTTTATAAAAAAAGTATATTGATATTTAGATTTTCCAAATTTGTTAAAAACATCCTTAATTCAAACTTTTTAATATGATAACGTTTGTAAAAGTTTCTTTGATGCTCTGGAACAACTCTGGCAACACATTGTATATACATATATTATAAAGAAGTTAAGTTTAGTATATAAACTTAAGAAAGTTAAGTTAAGAACTTAAGTATATTATAAAGAAGTTAATTTAAGTTTTGAATGTTCATACGAAGGAGGTAATCTTCGAGACTACTCATCCGTTTAAAAAAATTCTTTCAGAAATAATTAGAATAGAATTTCAGAATGGACATAGGTTATATATTATCCCTGTTCGCGCCAATACCGGTGCTCATTTTTTATTTACCCACCTTCATAATATTTTAATTTGTTTTGATTCGCTGCAAGGTACTACCCAGTTGGTCTCGATCGATCTATGCCGACGGACGGTCGCTAACTCATCGCTCACGCGCTTTTTTACCAAAATTCCTCTCACTGTACCATCACGCTGGTGGTCTCCTTACCGCCTTCCGCATCGCCCAGAACCCATAGAGTGCTCGCTGAAGATTACTGTGAAGTGCAACATACGCTGGCCAGCAAGAACGAACTATATGTATGTGAGTGCCTGTGTGTGTACGTGTACCTACCTAAGGTGTTATATCGAATCTAGCGATCTTGCAGCATCATCTCCTGTAAGTACTTACATTTAAGTTAGACATTCTACGGTGGTCTGTCTGTCATTTGTGGCAGTTGTCTTATTCAACCCGCTCATCTAATTTGATACCTTTAGAACTTAGTAACCAATCCTTTAAAATTAAAAGGCTTTTTCGTGGTAATCGAATTCACAAAGTAAGTCGAAGAAAAAACGGCCGAACAAAAATTTTCGAATGCTTCGTTAACGGTGCGAGGTATATGATTGATTTCTATTTTAAAATTGTGGAGGTTGATGATGCCTACACAAAAAGTCAGCCACAAAATACGAGTATATCTAACTTTTATATTTTGTTCCAAAAAAAAAGTATTTTTTTGTATTAAAATTAAAATTGTTATTGGACATATTATCGACAATTATGAATCCCCATTAAAATGAGCAAGTTTATCGTCACGAGTATTTATTACACGTGAGTTTTGCTTTTTAATGCATACGTTTCGGACGTACGGTTAAAGAGATAATCTTATATATAAAAAAAAACTCGTGTCAGGATGTATGTTCGCGGTAAACTCTGAAACTACTGAACCGACTTTGATCAAACTTTGTAAGTATCTGTTATTTGGTCCAACTTAAAAGATAGGATAGTTTTTATCTTAATTATTGACCTCAATATTTGTTATTGCAAATTAAATGTTTATTATAAAACAGTAGTGTCTATTTATAGGTTAGTTCGATGAATTATTAACAGATGACTCTGCCTCGCTACCACGAACAGCATCCGAAGTTTACCCTCTGTGTCCCACTTGCAACTTTTTACATAAGTACGATAGAGAGAGAAAACTTTTTTCTATAGTAAGATAAGATTAACGATGTACTCATTCATATCATCATTAATTCCTGTGATTGAACGAAAACTGAACGCCCCACTATTACATTGAACATGGCAACATTATTTCACAAAGTGACATCTTTGTATATTTTTTTGTATATTTGGTGGGTATGAGAATAGGTCTTCACTTTAACATATGGTTTGAAAATAAAATTGGACCCGATAGGTGGCGCCACAATCGGGTTACGGAATTATTTTCGGGTTCTGGCAGGACAACGTCTGCTGGGTCAGCTAGTACAATATATGTAAAGTGCGACCACGCTGTGAAGCCACACAGGCAGTGCAAGTAAGTAATTCCGCTGTCCGCCACGTTTTCACTAATGCAAAGATCAATAAGCGAAGGTGTGTCATATAAACACCTGCTTCGTTTATTGCAAAATAAATTGCACCCGTTTGAAGCAGGGGGCGGTTCGCCATAAAACTCAAAACAAATATAAAAAGCTCACTCCATATTATGATGCATTAAATATTCTCTTTACTGGGAACCTTTCGCGCCATACCATACAGCCAGTTTTTATAATAGAGCAAGCACCCATTTACACACATATATGTATGAAAGAGGCTTTCATGGATATCTGTATTTGCATCAGGCTATAAATGTTACTTATATAAGGCCTCAATGCTGGCCTCTGTTTATGTATAAGACGATGTTAGCTTTGAAAATTGCTTGGAAATATGACGGTCCACTTGGTCTTTGATAACTACGGTCGCCTATTAATAATAATAATGGTTTTCGATAGATCCCAGGGTTGGAATATGCTTCCCTGGAGTGGATCGGAGTTGTTGCCTGGGCAGAGCCCGGTCCACCCCGCTCAAAGGGCAATAGGAGACACCGGGGAGTTTTAGTGGGTATTCCCAGTGCCGCTATGATCAGGCGCTGGGCGACCCCCACATACTCCTGACGTCTAGCCAGCGGCAGGAGATCTGTAAGCGGATTACTCCTCGTCAAAAAAAAAAAGGGGTTGGAAGATGCTTATTGACAACGCTGTCCCACATGAAAAAACCTCGTGAGAGGTGTAAAAGGCAAACTTAGCAAGTAAACGGACTTGGCTCAAGAAGTGACCGCCATTTGGGATGTCGATTTGACAATCATAGTCGTCTCGGCGAAAGGTCTTATAGCGAGGGGCCTCAAGAGGCTCTCGCTGGATGGCTGGATCAAGGAACAGGTACAGAAGGCAGTACTGCTTTCATTTGAAAAAATCCAGCCTAAACTGAACCCTACTTAATATGACTGATCATATAGATCTGATGTCAACTTAAACTGGAACCTTCAAAATCACCTAAACTAACTATTTTTAATTATAACTTTATATAAACCTTCAATAATCATCGTTTTACAGATGAAATGTTTCAGCCAATTCAACCGAAGAGTTATTTTATTGCATTTTTATTGAAAAAATGTTGGACGTGATTCTTTAAATTTACATAATTTTTTTGTTTTTAAACCGTTTGGAATGAAACAAACACTGAATGTTACAGGGATTTTGCTATAATATACATACATAAGTGAAAACCGAATTCAAATCGGTTGAGCCGTTTCTGAGATTAGCGTGCACAAATAAATGCACAGACAAAAAATTCTAAAAACTATTTTTGACTTCGGTAACATAAGTACAACGTGTATAATTTTTTTTTAAATATTTAAATTACAGACACGGCCCGTTCCCGACTACTGTCAAAGGAAATTGGTCCTTATGTTTACATTATAGAGTTTAACAGTGTTCGATAGCTCACTTTATATTGATCTCAATTGATCTAAGGGGATACTGTTATAGGCAAATGAATTACTTATAACGTATCCTGATCTATGTATTTGGACTAAAAGCCTTGACAGAACAAGACCTGAACTGAACAATGAACTTGACACAAAACCTTCGACAAAGACACCTTTTAATTTCAATAAAGACCCCCATTCATATCTTTCATTGCCGGCCTATACACAGAAACGCAGACCAACCTTCATACCACGAACATTCCTTGCAATAGCGACATCTAGGCGTGGATATGTCGCGAACAAACAGAAATAGCGTTCCCGAACTTTTAATGGCTTGTTCACAACCTTGTTTAGAGGTTTTTAATAAATTCGAAATACATCGAGGCGTTTGGGGCCAAGAATGGCGTTGGGACAATCCTGCAAGGGACCTCCAGGGCTAGCCGGTTCCTCATAGCTTAAGCAATAGTTAAGTTCTTACTTGTAAGGGCCGGGCGCTTCTCGCCCCCCCCCCCCCCCCCCCCCATGCCCGGTGACGGTTCCAAAAACCCCTACGGACTAGAACCACACCCATTTCGAGGCGAGTTTTAGTGCGGTAAGAGTCCCACATAACCTCTATGGGCATTTGCATTGTATGCGGTATCTTTTGAAGATTTCTTCGTACAAAAAAGGTGCTCTTCGGAGCTTCTGCGAAGTTATCTGCGACAGAGAACCGGCGCGACAAATTGAGGGAATCATTGACGACTTTTGGGCAAGTTTAACGGTTTCATCGGACAAGACAATTTTGGCAGTCATCTTGGTTTGTGAAAATAAATCGTTTCTTTCGCTCATACACGGCATTTACACTCACCACGCACGTAACAATATAATAATATGTCCACATATTCAACCGACAACCGGTATGGAAATCTAAAAGACAAATCTCTTTATATATAATAATGAATCCCCATTTCTCCTGGCCACTGCATCACACGTGAACGGGTAGACCGATTTTAATTCGGTTTTCGCTAATGGAAAGAGGGATAAACGGGGAATGTTTTAGGGTATATAAAAATTGCACGCCGGGCGAAGCCGGGGGCGGGCCGCTAGTTTTATATAATTTAATAAATGAATTTATGTTAAGACAAGTTTGCATAGTAAAAAACAGAATGGCGAAATTTGAACTCGAAGCATGTCGGGAATAATTTTAATTGTTGAAAGTGTATATAGATTTTGCAACTTTTGTAACGGTCTACTGGTGGTGGTTTGGTATCCGTGTCGCGAGACCAAAGACATTGTTTACTTGTATAATGTTTTTGCGCTAGACAAAATAAACAATGACTTTAGTTACGATTTGTGTGTATCGGCCGGACGGAAGCCTCGAATGGCGGCCGTTTCACCCCTATGGGACAAAATTTGCATTAAAAAGACATTTTGAATCATCTGTATGGCGACCTAACAGTGGCGTGTCATACCTCTTCCCTTCCAGCTAACTATTTCAAATATCGAGGAGGGTCCTCTAGGTCTTTTATTTGGTACTTACATTTGCATTTATTACAACAGGAGTATATATGTAAACAGTACTTCAATATATATATACTTCAATATATATACTTCAATATATATTATACATAATATAAATTAATTTCATCGGTCCATATTTGTGTTTACATTCTATGAAAATTTAATTACATAAACAGTGTCCCCAAAACTCACTAATTTGAGGTTAACTAGTGAAGTGAAATCTTTCTATCGATATCTAGAATAAGAGAACAGGAAATAATCTTAAAAAAGTTTTTATCAACACTAATTTTTTATTGAAGAATTTGTCTGCTTGTTTGTTTGCTTAAACTCTGGAATGATTAGTTGGATTTAAAAAATATTTTTGCATATGTTAGCCCAATTCTTGAGGAACGATATAGGTTATTTAAAATTACACTATGACTATTAATTAGAAGCTAAGCAAAAAAATAGTCAGAAAGCGAAAACGAAGTAATAGTGCGTGTGGGGAATGATATGCGACGTGTTGATTTAGGGGCGGAGGGAGACCGTACGACGTGAAACGAACAGTACCGAGAAAAACCGATATTTATGAATTTTTTTATGTTAAGGTCGGCAGACAGGCTGACGGTCCACTCCATGGTAGGTGGCTATCGTCGCTTATAACACAAGTAACGCCACAGGTGCTGCAAGTGCGTATCCGACTACAGTAGGATTAAGGATGACGGATTGGATAGGAAAATGGGCTCTGACATCCCTTACTCACTCACCGAAACACAACAGCACACGTGCTGTTATTTCACGGTGGTCTTCTGTAAGGGGGTGGTTACTGCCGCCAGACGGGCTGCCCAAATGACACAACGCAGTGTGTCCTGCCACTACTTTTCAAATCCAGACCAGAGCCAAATTTGAAAAGTTGATTTTTCAAAGTTGACCCTGCCGGGAATCGAACCCGGGAACCCTAGAACAGAGCGGTGAGGGTGCTTGCCACTCATCCAGCGGGCTCGTCAGATGAAGTTATGTATGCCTTTGTCAACTTAAAGTAAACGCCGTAGCGGGTGGAACCGCGGGACACAGTTAGTTTCTATATAAAATTTCATACGCTATATATTTTTTTTAATTATAGATGGGTTAGCATCTATCCATGTAGGAAGGATCAGGCCGAAGATGGAGCGAGCTCACCCAGAAGATGCCTATTCACTCGAACCTTGAAAAGATTTGGGTTATATGAGCTCGGAAATACAGACGCCGGCAGGGAGTTCCAATCCTTAGCAGTGCGCATCACAAAAGATGTTTTAAAGCGCTTGGTCCGAATTAGAGGGATTTCGACAAGGTGAGGATGGTAACCAGCCGTACGTCTGCATGTCCGATAGAAGAAAGGGGAAGGCGGTATGATCTCATGCAGCTCTCGAGCACACTCTCCGAAGTACATCTTATAGAATACACACAGACAGGCAACTTTGCGTCTATGTGCCAGGCTCTGCAGCTTAGTTCTTATTAGTGTATCATCGCCAATGAGCCTTCTAGCTCTGCGATCCATCGAGTCGAGTGCAGCAAGTTGGTATTTTGCTGAGCCATCCCAAAGGTGACAGCAATACTCCATGCAGGATCGCTATTTGTACAAACGAGTGTTTATTTTACTATATGCCCGTTTCGTCATATAGTAAAATAAACACTATTTACTGTTACTACTATTTACTATGTACTATTTAGTTATTTTACTATATGTCCTATATTCAAGATAATTACTCAATTAAATTATTTTGTAACAAACGCTGGCTTTTTCTTTGGTTATACAAATTTTCAGATGTGGGCTATTTTCGTTGAATATCACCTCCATGTTTGTATTAATCGTAATACAGAGCTGGCTGATATTAAAGTGGTCAAATTTAAGGCTAAAATGTGTCTGTGATGAAATAGTTTCAGAGCAATCTTAAAATTTATTTTATTTGCGACGACCAATGGGTCGTCGCCTATAACACAAGCAACGCCAAAGCTGCTGAAAGTGCGCTGCCGATTACAGTAGGATTAATGTTATGGGATTGGATAGGAAAATGGACTCTGACATCCCTTACTCACTCACCGAAACCCAACAACACACGTGCTGTTATTTCACGGTGGTCGGGGTGGTTACTGTCGCCAGACGGGCTGCCCAAATGACTGCGAAACGCAGTGCGCCTTGCCATTACTTTCGTGATCCAGATCAGAGCCAAATTTAAAAAGTTCATCTTCAAAGTTGACCCTGCGGGAATCGAACCCGGGAACCTAAGAACAGAGCGTTAAGGCCTACCACTCATCCAACGGTCTCGTCAATATGTAAAAATAAATTATACTGGGCTAGTATTATATAAAAATAAATATGTCAATCAATCAATCAATAATATATCTGTTAGGACTAACTATGAGACATTCTGGATAAAGCATTCGCGCAGGCCGAAAGTCTCGAACGTTCCACCCTATCGATGGTAACCACGACCCTTCCCGACTAGTGTCAAAGGAAATTAGTCTTTATGTTTACAACATAGATTTTACATTTCAACAGAAATAGCAACTAATGTCAGAGAAGTTAGCATGTACATTTTCGTTTTTAGAAAAACTATACATTGTGCTGCCTTGTGCTAGGCTTGTGCTGCAATGTGCCGCAAACCGTTTTCGATTATCTCAAAAAATGGAGCGGCAATGAGAAAAAAACCGTTTTTGCACCAGCATGACCACTTTGTTTTTTCGAAAATGTGCGGAATGTGCCGGAATGTGCTAGGCTTGTGCTACAATGTGCCGCAAACCGTTTTTAAATATATCAAAAAACGGAGCGGAAATGAGAAAAAACGTTTTTTGCACCAGCATGACCATTTTGTTTTTTCGAAAATGTGCTGTATGTGCCGGAATGTGCTAGGCTTGTGCTGCAATGTGCCGTAAATAGTTTTCAATTATCTCAAAAAACGGAGCGGCAATGAGAAAAAAACCGTTTTTGCACCAGCATGACCACTTTGTTTTTTCGAAAAAGTGCGGAATGTGCCGGAATGTGCTAGGCTTGTGCTGCAATGTGCCGTAAACCGTTTTCAATTATCTCAAAAGACGGAGCGGCAATGAGAAAAAACGTTTTTTGCACCAGCATGACCACTTTGTTTTTTCGAAAAAGTGTGGAATGTGCCAGAATGTGCTAGGCTTGTGCTGCAATGTGCCGTAAACCGTTTTCAATTATCTCAAAAAACGGAGCGGCAATGAGAAAAAACGTTTTTTGCACCAGCATGACCACTTTGTTTTTTCGAAAATGTGCGGAATGTGCCGGAATGTGCTAGGCTTGTGCTGCAATGTGCCGTAAACCGTTTTCAATTATCTCAAAAAACGGAGCGGCAATGAGAAAAAAACGTTTTTTGCACCAGCATGACCATTTTGTTTTTTTGAAAATATGCGGAATGTGCCGGAATGTGCTAGGCTTGTGCTGCAATGTGCCGCAAACCGTTTTTGATTATCTCAAAAAATGGAGCGGCAATGAGAAAAAACCGTTTTTGCACCAGCATGACCACTTTGTTTTTTCGAAAATGTGCTGAATGTGCCGGAATGTGCTAGGCTTGTGCTGCAATGTGCCGTAAACCGTTTTCAATTATCTCAAAAAACGGAGCGGCAATGAGAAAAACGTTTTTTGCACCAGCATGACCATTTTGTTTTTTCGAAAATGTGCGGAATGTGCCGGAATGTGCTAGGCTTGTGCTGCAATGTGCCGTAAACCGTTTTCAATTATCTCAAAAATCTGAGCCGCTATCCGCAAAAAACTGATTTTTTTTTTTAAGACAGTCACCGAATTCTTTATAAAATTGAAAAAGTTCAAAGTTACGTGCAGCGCTGACTTGTGCTAGGCTTGTTCTACGTTGTGCCGCAGACCGCAAGTCCCGATCTCAAAAAACGGAGCGGCAATGAGAAAAAACGTTTTTTGCACCAGCATGACCATTTTGTTTTTTTGAAAATATGCGGAATGTGCCGGAATGTGCTAGGCTTGTGCTGCAATGTGCCGCAAACCGTTTTCGATTATCTCAAAAAATGGAGCGGCAATGAGAAAAAACGTTTTTTGCACCAGCATGACCATTTTGTTTTTTTGAAAATTTGCGGAATGTGCCGGAATGTGCTAGGCTTGTGCTGCAATGTGCCGTAAACCGTTTTCAATTATCTCAAAAATCTGAGCCGCTATCGGCAAAAAACGGATTTTTTTTTCAGACAGTCACCGAATTCTTTATAAAATTAAAAAAGTTCAAAGTTACGTGCAGCGCTGACTTGTGCTAGGCTTGTGCTACGTTGTGCCGCAGACCGCAAGTCCCGATCTCAAAAAATGGAGCGGCAATGAGAAATAAAAGAAATCCTTTTTTTACAGATAGCGGCTCTGATTTTTGAGATAATTGAAAACGGTTTACGGCACATTGCAGCACAAGCCTAGCACATTCCGGCACATTCCGCACTTTTTCGAAAAAACAAAGTGGTCATGCTGGTGCAAAAAACGTTTTTTCTCATTGCCGCTCCGTTTTTTGAGATAATTGAAAACGGTTTACGGCACATTGCAGCACAAGCCTAGCACATTCCGGCACATTCCGCACTTTTTCGAAAAAACAAAGTGGTCATGCTGGTGCAAAAATGGTTTTTTCTCATTGCCGCTCCGTTTTTTGAGATAATTGAAAACTGTTTACGGCACATTGCAGCACAAGCCTAGCACATTCCGGCACATATAGCACATTTTCGAAAAAACAAAATGGTCATGCTGGTGCAAAAAACGTTTTTTCTCATTGCCGCTCCGTTTTTTGAGATAATTGAAAACTGTTTACGGCACATTGCAGCACAAGCCTAGCACATTCCGGCACATTCCGCACATTTTCGAAAAAACAAAGTGGTCATGCTGGTGCAAAAACAGTTTTTTTCTCATTGCCGCTCCATTTTTTGAGATAATCGAAAACGGTTTGCGGCACATTGCAGCACAAGCCTAGCACAAGGCAGCACAATGTATAGTTTTTCTAAAAACGAAAATGTACATGCTAACTTCTCTGACATTAGCAACTAACCACTCATCCAACGGGCTTTACATTATCGACTCTAATTTATCGATATCCAGAAAGCTGTGTGATACGCAACACTAGAGTTGTCGTTCGTTACGGTCGGTAACGAGTGCAAATTTCCTAATGAACGTTTTGTTACTATACGAAATTCGAACTTGACAGACGGGAAAGCGATTTCACTGGGCCCTGGCTACGTCCTTTTCGTCAGTAAGACTTTAATGTACGAATATGTATGTATTGCAAAACCAATTCCATACTTTGAGAGTTCATCATTATCAATCCTCTCCTCAGCTGTACGGCTTTCCATAACTTTCCAAAAGGACCGGTCAGGAGCAGCCTGGATTCACTGTCAATCTGTGTCCTTATCCAAGCAGGACCTTGGATAAGGACCTTGGATTCTGCTCGACAGCAGGGATGCGCCTTTGTTTTTTTTTGTTTTTTTTTTTTTTTTTTTTATGTCAGGTCGGCAGACAGGCTGACGGTCCACTTGATGGTAGGCTATAACACAAGCAACGCCAAAGCTGCTGCAAGTGCGCTGCCAACTGCAGTAGGATTAAGGATAGGGGATTAGGAGTGGATAGGGAAATGGGCCCTGGCATCCCTCACTCACTCACCGAAACACAACAGCACACGCGCTGTTATTTCACGGTGATCTTCTGTAAGGGGGTGGTTATTGCCGCCAGACGGGCTGCCCAAATGATTGCGAAACGCAGTGTGCCCTGCCACTACTTTCCAAATCCAGACTAGAGCCAAATTTTAAAAGTTGATTTTTCAAAGTTGACCCTGCCGGGAATCGAACCCGGGAACCCTAGAACAGAGCGTTAAGGCACGCACCCTAACCACTCATCCAACGGGCTTGTTTAAGTCGGATGGTACAACTAATCTGCTAATTATAGATTTTATTTATTTAGGTCTTTGAAAAAAAAAAAAAAACAAAATTTGAGGCAATTACTCAAACGAGCCATTGGATGAGTGGTTAGGGTGCTTGCCTTAACGCTCTGTTCTAGGGTTCCCGGGTTCGATTCCCGGCAGTGTCAACTTTGAAAAATTAACTTTTCAAATTTGTCTCTGGTTTGAATCTGGAAAGTAGTGGCGAGGCACCCTGCGTTTCGCAGTCATTTGGGCAACCCGTCTGGCGACAGTAACCACCCCCTTACAGAAGACCACCATGAAATAACAGCACGTGTGCTGTTGTGTTTCGGTGAGTGAAATAAGGGATGCCAGAGCCCATTTCCCAATCCCTTCCCAATCCTTAATCCTATTGTAGTCGGCAGCGCACTTGCAGCAGCTTTGACGTTGCTTGTGTTATAGGCGACAGTAGCCACCTACCATCAAGTGGACCGTCAGCCTGTCTGCCGATCTTAACATTAAAAAAAATTTTTTAATGATCATAAATTACTTTTTAAAGAGCAGTTTGGTTTTACGAAGGGTCGCTCTACTACAGACGCAGTTATTACATTCTTTTGAATTCTTATCTGAGCCATAGAGAACTTATCAATCAGATTATCCTTTATCTCTTATCAGATCGAAATTAGAATAATGTAAGAGTTATTGGTATTTATTTGAAGTATTATTGGCATTATTAGTCAAAAAATTCGATATATTAGTTACGTAAATTTATCACATATAAATCTATATATACAAAAATCTCGTGTTTGTGGTCGCACCCCTCCGAAACTCCCGTTTTTTATGATTTTTTTTGTATATTTGGTAGGTATGAGAATAGGTCGTAAAGTATTTTTCACCCTCCTACCCCCACCCCCCATTTTTTAATCGCAATTTTAGTATTTTTGTATGAAGAATATTCAAATAATTTAACCGTCGTTCATTGACGTGAGGTGTCGCGTCACTTTGACATATGGTTTGAAAATAAAATTGGATCCGATAGGTGGCGCCGCAATCGGGTTACAGAATTATTTTCGGGTTCGGGCAGGATAACGTCTGCTGTCTCACTCAGCTAGTTGTTTCATAATAATTTAAATAAAATAAAATGAAATGTTTAATTTAATTGTTTAATTAAATTACAACTGAGGCTTTTCGGTTTATAACTGCGATACCCATTCATATTTATTGAATGAATTTAAAAATATTTTAAAATAAAATTATTTTGAATTTTGAAAAATTTTATGTTTAATATTGAAACCTACTTAGATTAAAATATAAATAAAAAAAATTTGTCACTAAGACATACCGAAAATTAATAATTTTCACTAAAAAATAATATGTTATCAACCTGATTCCTTGTTCCCCTTTGCAATGGCTGTACAGATATCTGAAACAAGAATTAATATATTATAAATAAATGAATAAAAATGTATAAAATGAATAAAATGAATAAAAATGTATGTGGACCGTCGCATAAATTTTACACATAAAAAATACTTGGGATTTTTTTGTACTTTAGCAACCAAATTATAATATTAAAAAAATATATATACGTCTAAAATTCTAATAAAATGTTATTATTTTTATATTTATTTATTTATTTATTTATTATTACATGGCCTCCAACGAGGCAGACACCGAAAAAAACACACAACAAGGAACAGGAAAAAATAACATGGCAGATGCCGCCGCAATTAAAGGAGGCACAGCCTACGCCAATAAAAGTAGAAGTAGCATCCCGGCATTAAAGTTAGAAAAAAAAGTTAGATAGAAAAAATAATAATAATAATAATAATCAAAAAAATAATGAAAATTTATCAAAAAATTTATCAAAAAAATAAATATATGTAATAATAATATATGTATAATAATAAATATATTTCAAAAAAATATATGTAAAAGTTGTCAGCCACTTGATGGAAGGTGGCTACCATCGCCTAAAACACAAGCAACGCCACAGATGTTGCAAGTGCGCTGCCGACCATATTAGCATTAAGGGTAAGGGATTAGGAAACAAGCAGGAACAGCACATATGCTGTTATTTCACGGTGGTCTTCTGTAAGGGTATGCTGTGCCAGTACTTGATTCTCTAGCTAGATGGTGGAAAATTTTAAAAATAAAGTATATCTTAAAACAGCACGTCAACGAATGAAATCTTTTAACAATGGAAATACGACTTCATATAATGTATGGAAAATTCAGCTAGGGAAATATTAAACATTCAGAAAATACTGAAACGTAATATTTGCAGTGTTAAAACAAAGGAATTTAATCATGTAAAACGTCCGAGCTTTATTTTTAGGTTAAGGTCGGCAGACAGGCTGACGGTCCACTTGAAGGTAGGTGGCTACCGTCGCCTATAACACAAGCAACGCCAAAGCTGCTGCAAGTGCGTTGCCGGCTACAGTCGGATTAAGGATAAGGGATTAGGAGGCAATAGGTAAATGGGCTCTGGCATCCCTTACTCACTCACCGAAACACAACAGCACACGTGCTGTTATTTCACGGTGGTCTTCTGTAAGTGGGTGGTTACTACCGCCAATGACTGCGAAACGCAGTGTGTCCTGCCACTACTTTCCAGATCCAGAACAGAGACAAATTTGAAAAGTTCATTTTTCAAAGTTGACCCGGCCGGGATTCAAATCCAGGAATCCCAGAACAGAGCATTAAGGCCTACCACTCATCCAACGGGTGTCAAGATTGGTCGTTTAATAATATTTCTGTTACGATTAACTATGGGACGTTCTGGACAAAGCGTTCGCGCAGGCCGAAAGTCTCGAACGTTCCACCCTATCGATGGTAGCCACGCCCCTTCCCGACTAGTGTCAAAGGAAATTGGTTTTTATGTTTACAACATAGAGTTTACATTTCAACAGAAATATCATGCCTGAACTTTTAACGGTTTGTTTACGATATTGTTTACATTTTCTATTAAATTCAAAATACATCGAGGCGTTTAGCGCCAAGTATAAATAAGAGTGCGGCTGGCCAAGAGTGGTCATTTGTGCGACAACAAGCGATACGAAAACGACTTTTCGGAGTTTTTCGAAGTTATCTCCGACAGTGAACCGGCGACACATTAAGGGAATCATTGACGACTTTTGGCAAGTTTAACGGTTTCATCGGACAAGTTTGGTGATATTCGCAGTCATTTTGGTTTATGAAAATAAATCGCCCCTTTCGCCCTTACACGGCATTTTAACTCACCCCGCACGTAACATTTGTAAATTTATTTAGTTGTTAGAAGAAATTGCGTTGTATGGCATAATTATAATCAACTGATCGTCGTGTTATGCAGAAAAGGAACATCTAGGGTACTTTTCACCCAGAAAAAAAAAATGTATTTTTGAATACAATTTTTGAATTTTGAAGTCGCTTGTAAAAGCTAGTACAAAATAAAGTGTGTGGCTATAAATAGGTCTATAAGGATCGATAAATGCAAAAATTGTTTGTTTGGAAATGGACTTTTATGGCATAATTATCTTCAATTCCCTCCATTATCTAATATGCGTCTGGTGTTTCTCAGGGAACACATCTTGGACCCGTTCTCTTTCATATGTTTTTTCGCAAACATTTATACAATTAGTTGTCTTTTAGAACCGATCCAGATGTTCATATCTATAACGAGAAGCTATTTTCTTTGAACTCCCTCAAAGTTTTCTTGTTGTGAAAAAAAAAAAAAAAAAATTAAAAAAAAAGAAAGTTTCGACAAATATTATAAAGAGAAATTGTTCTAAAATTAAACGCAATAAACTTTTTTTAACTTTTTTTTATGTTTTTAGTACAAATAAAGATTCTTAATAATAATAATGGCCAACGAGAACTGGCGTAAGCTAGTAGTTTAAAGCACCGAAGATCGTAATAATGTATGGAAAGGCAAGGAGACGCATGGACGATTCTACAAGGCCCTGAAGGGACCAGAGGCTCTAGTATGAGTTTACGATACTACACTCGCTAGCGAGAACGTAAAACTTTTGTATGGAAAATTGTGAACTGTCAATGTCAAATTGTCAATTTTCCATATAAATGTTTTACGCTCTCGCTAGCGAGTGTAGTATCGTAAACTCGTGCTAGAGTCACTGAGGCTCTAGTATGAGTTTACGATACTACACCAATTCTACACTCGCTAGCGAGAACGTATAACTTTTGTATGGAAAATTGTGAACTGTCAATGTCAAATTGTCAATTTTCCATATAAATGTTTTACGCTCTCGCTAGCGAGTGTAGTATCGTAAACTCGTGCTAGAGCCACTGAGGCTCTAGTATGAGTTTACGATACTACACCAATTCTACACTCGCTAGCGAGAACGTAAAACTTTTGTATGGGAAATCGTGAACTGTCAATGTCAAATTATCAATTTTCCATATAAATGTTTTACGCTCTCGCTAGCGAGTGTAGTATCGTAAACTCATGCTAGAGCCACTGATGTAGACTCGCTCATGTCAGTGAACTAGCTAAGTTTCGGTGACCTATTTGGGGGGAAACTGAAGGATTTGTCTGTGCAATTGCGGACGATGTTATTAAGACGAACAATTACCGGAAATATATTCTGAAGGACGGTACGGCCGACATGCCACCGTCCTGGAGAGACACTCAGGCATATTATTTCCGGTTGTGCTCATCTTTCTAACGGCGAGTATTTACACAGACACAACCAAGTAGCCAGGATCATTCATCAGCAACTTGCCCTTCGATATGGTCTTATCGAGTCTGAGGTGCCTTACTATAAGTATGTGCCTGTGCCCGTTCTCGAAAATTATCATGCTACGCTCTACTGGGATCGCTCCATAATCACGGACAGGACTATTGTCGCCAATAAGCCTGACATCGTGGTTATTGACCGATCCCAGCGCCGGACGATACTTGTTGACATCGCTGTCCCGCATGACGAAAACCTCGTGAAAGCCGAAAAAGAAAAGCTTACCAAATACATTGACTTGGCTCACGAGGTGACCGCCATGTGGGATGTCGATTCGTTATCGTCCCGATAGTCGTCTCGTCGAACGGTCTAAATAGCGAAGAGCCTCGACTATCACCTCCAGAGGCTCTCACTAGATGGCTGGATCAAGGGACAGATACAGAAGGCGGTACTTGTTGACACGGATTGTCAGGAGGTTCCTCACTCAACAGCCTTGGGTGGTAGCTTGGGCCTTGCCCCGCTATTAGCGGATATCTAATTTTAAGTTTTTTATAATATTTATTGTTTTTACATGTATATATTATATATAAATTGTGTAAGTCTTAATAAAACCAATAATTATTAAGTTATAACATAATTCAATTAAAATTAAAACAAGTAAACATTAACATAATAATATTATAAATTATAAAGTTTCGGTCCCCTAGGCAGAGTACCGAGCATGCTGGCTGCATTACCTCGTTGTATGGCAATGCTAATCTGTTGCCCGAGGTAATGGCCAGCTCTATAATCCCCGGTTATGTCGACCAAACGTTTTGACAAATTGTTAAAAAATTTAAGCGCGTTGGGGCCCCACGGACCCAGAGATTCGACACCAAAAGGAATGAATATGTAGCCGGTGCCGATATCTCTGTATTTGTGAATTTTGAGTTTCTCGGCCGCTTCCGCAGCAGCACCAGCTGTGGTAAGTGTTCCATGAAGATGGGACGGTGCCAATGTGTCGACGCAGGTAGCATCCCACACCAGCGGACGACCCAGCATGCTCGGGATTCTGCCTAGGGGACCGAAACTTTATAATTTATAATATTATTATGTTAATGTTTACTTGTTTTAATTTTAATTGAATTATATATAAATATATATTTTCAGACACGCTGGCCCCTTCCCATCTACTTGGAACCAACAACAGAGCTGGTGCAGCTTGTGAAGCGGCTGAAAAAGCTAAAGCATGCAAATACAGGGGTCTAGGCTCCGAATATGATTTTGTCCCATTCGGTGTCGAGACCCTTGCTCCGTGGGGCCCTAGCTCTATAAGGCTTTTTAAGGAAATAGCAAAAAGTTTAGTCGAGATCACAGGAGACTGAAGGGCTGGCAGACACCTCGGACAAAGAATCAGTCTAGCTATTCAAAGGGAGAACGCTGCCAGTATCTTCGGAACCTTGCCTAAAGGGACTCCTTTTTAATAATATATTTTGACTAATATAATAGTATTAATATTGACAATTAATAACTTATATATTACTATATATGATGACAATGAGACAATGGACTGTATTAACAAAATGAATTTATCTTACTTTCTAATTAAAATTTCATAGTGAATTTATACAAAAATATATATTCACTGATGACATGACAAATTTATTTTTCTATTTTTTTAAAACAAAAAGAACACAAAAATATAGATTTAAAAATATAAAGGAGTTCGCAACAATATATTATATTAAATATATATTTTAAAAAATGTAGAATTAACAATAAAAATAAATAAATGTAAATAAAATAATACTGAAAAATAATAAAATTAAAAAAAAAACCAGAATGAATCCATTATGTACTTATTCCAAGGGAAATATCTGAGATGGTATTACTAAATGTCACCCCTGCTACTCAAGTATCAATACTGTATTCGATTTCTTCAAATGTCAACTGTGGATTCGAATTTCAAAATTGCCCTTGGTAAATGTCTTCGTTATATAAGAAACTACACAACTTCTTTGTGAGTACCTATAATTATAGTATTCTGTGAGTCTAGCATGAGTTTACGATACTACACTCGCTAGCGAGAGCGTAAAACGTTTATATGGAAAATTGATAATTTGACATTGACAGTTCACGATTTTCCATACAAAAGTTTTACGTTCTCGCTAGCGAGTGTAGTATTGGTGTAGTATCGTAAACTCATACTAGAGCCTCTGTGCACTCGAAGAACTAAGAGTGTACTCTTAAGGGCTTTATTTGGGCAAATGACATTTACATTCAACAGGCCTACAAATTGTGTTTTTTTTTCTTTTTACCATTAGAACAATACACAAAAAAAAATTTATACAATTTTTTAAACTGATATTAACTTATTAATAAGTAAAGGATTCATATGCGCGCAATTAGCCGTTTTCGAGAGAATTTTCAATAAAAGTCAAATTCTTCTTGTGTTCTAACTTTTTTTGTGGAGTTCTATTACTTTAACGAAAATTCCAATTAATACAATTGGTTCTTCACATGTTTAAGTATAATATATGTTTTTTTTCAAAGCAATCGTGTTGTCTATTTCTTGTAACATCTTCATTAAACAATGGATATTTTTTGTATTTAGCGTTTGTCTCCACCTTAAGATAATGTGTATGGAAAGTTTCATGGTGATCGGTTTAGTAGTTAAGCGTGAAAGCGTAACAGACAGACAGACAGAGTCACTTTCATTTATCTATAATATTAGTAGAGATTCCAGCAGTAATATATTCTATATTCTATATTATATATTTGACGAGACTGTTGGATGAGTGATTAGGGTCCTTGCCTTAACGCTCTAATCTAAGGTTCAAGGTTCGATTCCCGGTAGGATCATCTTTAAAAATGAATTTTTCAAGGCTCCGGTCTGGAATTGGAAAGTAGTGGCAGGGCACACTGCATTCGCAGTCATTTGGGCAGCCCGTCTGACTGCAGTATCTTTATCTTTATCTTGTCTTAGTGGCTATTTCTGTCTGCTAGAGTACCAGTATAACCACCCCCTTACAGAAGCCAAGGTGAAATAACAGCACATGTGCTGTTGTGTTTTGGTGAGTGACCACCAACTACCTAAAGCATTAAAAAGCGACATAACACATAAAAACATCACATATAATTAACTACAATTAACTACAGATAATTATAATTTTAACAACAATACAAAAATAGTTATAAACAAGTAATACTAATTATTATTGCAATTATTATTGTCTTAAAGTAATTGAGGAGTCTGAAGTGTACGTGGGCGTCAACTGAAGGTTTATTTAAATTTTCTGTAATCGGCACATGGTGTACGGTAAAACTCTAATGAGTTTTTGTTTACACCAATGTTAAGTCAAATGAAACATTATTGTATTAATAAATAATAAATAAATAGAAAAAATATAATCTATATATGTATATAATAAAATCATAAACGAGATTTGCCTGTTCATTAAATATTTTAAAAAAATCTACACATTGTAGGTTACTTATGTTTCCGAGGTCAAAAAATAGTTTTTTTTGTCTCTCTTTGCGTTTTGTGCATGCTAATCTCAGAAACGGCTGAACCGATTTGAATGGGGGTTTCACTGGTGTAAAATTGAAGCTTACATATTTAGCAAGCTTCCCGCTAAATAACATTTAGTGTTTGTTTCATTCCAATCGGTTTACAAACAAAAAAGTTACGCGCTATACCGAATACCACGCGTATGAAGTTGCGAGCTCTTTTTTTTTTATTTATTTTTTTATTATAGATGGGTTTGCTCTTGACCAGCAACTATCCATGTAGGAAGGATGAGGCCGAAGATGGAGCGAGCTCACCCAGAAGATGCCTATTCACTCGAACCTTGAAAAGATTTGGGTTATATGAGCTCGGAAATACAGACGCCGGCAGGGAGTTCCAATCCTTAGCAGTGCGCATCACAAAAGATGTTTTAAAGCGCTTGGTCCGAATTAGAGGGATATCGACAAGGTGAGGATGGTAACCAGCCGTACGTCTGCATGTCCGATAGAAGAAAGGGGAAGGCGGTATGATCTCATGCAGCTCTCGAGCTCATCTACCTATCTATATATTTTAGTTGCGATATATGATGGTATGTGGCTATTGTCGCCTGTAACCGAATCAACTCTATAAGTTTTGAAATTTGAACCACCCAACGGTTTTTGATACGGTTTTAACTAATGAAACAATGAATGTTTGATTATAATTTGTAGAATAAAATTGCACCTGGGCTAGCGGCTCGCTAATGTAACAACATAATCTTGAATATAATGAAAGAAAGAAAGAAAGAATTTTATTTCGTATACACACACATAATCAAAATAATGTTGCCATAATCAAAATATACAACAAAACTGACATGAGCAGATGATATAATACACAATTTAAAAAAGATTTGCAAAAAAGTTACTTTATAATGTATCCCATAGTATCCCCATGTATCCTATGTATCCCCCCATGTATCCCACACTTCCAAATGTTCGTTGAAATAATGTTAACACCTTACTAGCTGGTGAACATGAAAGTTTGAGTTGACACCTATGGAAAAAATGTATAATATAACGCCAGACATCTTCATCGCTTTGACGACGGTGGTTTCGATTTTTTTTATATTCTTATACGATCCTTTGGGAACCTAACATTTTTCTAAGTTAAAGAGACGCAAAATTGCCTGTCTGTGTGTATTCTATAAGATGTACTCCGAAGAGTGTGCTCGAGAGCTGCATGAGATCATACCGCCTTCCCCTTTCTTCTATCGGACATGCAGACGTACGGCTGGTTACCATCCTCACCTTGTCGAAATCCCTCTAATTCGGACCAAGCGCTCTAAAACATCTTTTATAATGCGCACTGCTAAGGATTTGAACTCCCTGTCGGCGTCTGTATTTCCGAGCTCATACAACCCAAATCTTTTCAAGGTTCGAGTGAATAGGCATCTTCTGAGTCAGCTCGCTCCATCGTCGGCCTCATCTTTCCTACATGGATAGATGTTGGCAAGAGGAAACCCATCTTTAATTTAAAAAAAAATAATGTATGCTATATCTTAATCCAGATAATAAACTATCTGTGCGCCTAATTTCATTCAAATATGTTTAGCCGTTTTTGCGTTTTTAAGGAACAAACATCCTCACAAACTTTCCCATTTATAATATTAGTAGAATCAAGGATGCGTTTCCGAATAGATTCGCAGGCCGCTTATGTCGAGAGTCAAAAATGAAGGATTAAATAAACCCCAACAAGAATATATAGTTTACGTATGCTGTCCTGCAGGCGAACAAAGAAATGGTTACTGCGCAAACGCGAAGGAAAGAGACGCAGCAACCGGTCGAACCCAATTTCAACCTACGAGTCAGAGCGAGACGGCAGACGCTATAAATTTAAACGACATAACCATAACATTTGGATGTGTGTGTCACCGAGCTCTAATATAATTATTTCGTGTTTAAGGAACTGATGGAACTCAAAAACGTAGGTACAATTCTATTTTTTTTTTACTTCCATATTTTAAAAAAGTCGCCAAAACTAAACACAACAAATTGTAAACAAAACAAACATTGTCACTATGTTCAACTATGTGACTATGTTGTTTAAACAAAACAACATAGTCACTATGTTCAACGTAGCAATAGGCATGATGACGGTATTAAAGAATCAAAGAATAAATGGTTTTGGAGAAAAATATAGGTATGTCGAAAGGAGTCTAAAAAATTACTCATTAAAATTGAGATTAATAAGATTTTCAATAAAATAGAAGTATAAATAACTGCAATCGGCCATGTTAACTGAAACACCAATCAGAGCGAATGACGTCACGCCCAGGCAAGTGCCATCGTGTTGCTTGACTTTGCTTTGACAGAATGAAAAATCTGATGAGATGTCGGTGACGTCACATTTCATCAGACGCGACGCCATGACACCTAAGAGCGTTTTCGCGCGTAATTCAAAATAGATTTAAAAACATTCAATAATTCGCGTTGAAATTTAGTTTTTTGCTGAAATCTTTTTCGGATATGGTAGACGTGTATCTACATTATGGAAGGGAATTTCAAAATCTGTCATCATGCCTATTGTACAAGGTCCCAAATTATGTTAGGGGTCCCGGTCAATAATACTGTGATATTGAGTCAAAGGTGTATATTAATATAATATGGCAGGGCACACTGCGTTTCGCAGTCATTTGGGCGGCCCGTCTGGCGGCAGTAACCACCCCCTTACAGAAGACCACCGTGAAATAACAGCACGTGTGCTGTTGTGTTTCGGTGAGTGAAGTAAGGGATGCCAGAGCTTATTTCCCTATCCCTTCTCAATCCTATTGTAGTCGGCAGCGCACTTGCCGCAGCTTTGGCGTTGCTGGTGTTATAGGCGACGGTAGCCACCTACCATCAAGTGGACCGTCAGCCTGTCTGTCGATCTTAACATAAAAAGAAATAGAAATAAATAATTTTATTTACATATTGTATAACCTACTAGCACTCGCCCGTAGGCTTCGTACGCAGTTGAAATTTTCAAAAATCCTTTTTAGCAGACATTTATCTTATAAAATATTTGTAATTATAGATTACAAATAACTAGTTGGTGCCCTCGACTACGTCCGCGTTGAAAAAAATCCCTATCTATCTAAAATCGTAAACGAGCCGATTTAAAAAAAAAAAAAAAAAAAAAAAAAACAATTTATACACATCGTACTTATGTTACGGAAGTCAAAAAAATAGTCTTTAGAGCTTTTGTCTGTCTATGCGTTTGTGCACACCAATATCGTGTTAACTGTTCACATTGGTAAATCCAGGATCTAGAAAGCTCATTGGCGACGGTAAGCTGATAAGAACTAAGCTGCAGAGCCTCGCACATAGACACAAAATTGCCTGTCTGTGTGTATTTTATAAGATGTACTTCGGAGAGTGTGCTCGGGAGCTGCATGAGATCATACCGCCTTCCTCTTTCTTCTATCGGACATGCTGGTTACCATCCCCACCTTGTCGAAATCCCTCTAATTGGGACCAAGCGCTTTAAAATATCTTTTGTAATGCCCACTGCTAAGGATTGGAACACCCTGCCGGAGTCTGTATTTCCGAGCTCATACGACTCAAATCTTTTCAAGGTTCGAGTGAATAGGCATCTTATTCACCTTCGGCCTTATCTTTCCTACACGGATAGAGCAAACCCATTTTTAGGGTTCCGTACGTCCGAATAAAAAAACGGAACCCTTATAGGATCACTCGTGTGTCCGTCTGTCCGACCATTATCTTCGAAACTAGTGAACCTAAAATTTTGAAAAAAATACAGAAATTAGTTTTCTACTTATAGATTATAGGAAAACCTATAAGAAGTCTATGATATTAAAATAACATTGGTCTATTGGTAAATCACTCAATATTGTGCGGATAGGTAATATAGGTAATAGGTAACCCATGGGCTCAGGTATAATACCATCAAGAGTGAGCTGTTAGTGTTTAAAGCCGGGACAAAAAAATATGACTCAATTCCGCCAGTATTACTGAACGGTGTCCCGCTTGTTAGGGTGAGCCAGTTCAAATACTTGGGCCACTGGGTTACAGAGGACTTGTCGGATGACATCGACATAGCGAGGGAACGTAGGGCATTGGCGGTGAGATGTAATATGATGGCCCGCAGGTTTGCACATTGTTCTGATGAAGTGAAAATAACATTATTTAAGACATATTGCCAGTCTTTTTATACATGTAACCTGTGGGTTAACTACACTCAAAAATCGTTTAATGCCCTGCGCGTCCAATACAACAATGCCTTCAGAGTGTTTCTGGGGCTGCCGCGCTACTGTAGTGCATCGGGGATGTTTGCAAATGCAAGAGTTGCAGATTTTTACGCTATAATGCGAATGAGAATAGCATCTCTGATGACTAGAGTACGGGGCAGCCCCGACACGCTGTTGAAGGTAATTGCTGGGAAGATGGACTGCCCAATAATAAAACATTGGGTGATGTCACACATCACCCTTAATAGAAAATGATAGGTTCTATCATTTTCTATAATACTTGCACATTATGTATATTGTTAGTTTATATTTTAATTTTAATTTTCTACAATGTAATATAATTTAAAAAGCTATGGACACAATGAAGTCTGAAATAAAGTTATTATTATTAATATCGTACGGAACCCTCTTCACGCGAGTTCAACTCGCACTTGTACCGTTTTTAATGAAAAAAGTCCACTGGCTAATTAAAAGCTAGTCCCGTAATTAATTCATCACTGCACTAAAAAAAAAAAAAATTCCACATAACGACCGATTTCGCGGTTGCACTACAACATGACATGCCATTCATAACACGACTGGCTGTGTTCCAAGTTTGACACACTACTCCCCTTTTTTTCATACCTGAAAAGGAGGACTGATTAAAACTCTTGTGAAAAACCTACCCGCTATATGTATAAGCCAAAGAAACAGAAAGATGAAATGGGTCTCTTAAGGCTCTTACACACGATTGAAAAGCGGATAAATGTGACGGGGTTTTTATGACCTTTTGCTTTTTAATAATGGTCAAAAGGTTTTTTGATTTCGGTATAATTTTTTTTTTTTTTTTTTTTTTGAAAAAAAATTTAATGTACAAACACGGCTCGTTTACGATTAATGTGGCGGGGCTGTTATGACCATTTACTTTTTAATAATAATAATAATTATTATTATAATTATATTCGAAGGGACATGATTAGGGTCCTCCATAATGAAGGGACATGATTAGGGGGGTCCTCTTTATCATTGGTCTCCATATTATTTGATCACGACATATAAAACTCAACGTTAGGTCATGCGTTGTAATTCTAAACCAAACGCTATAATCGGCACAAAATAAGTCCTCGATCGCATTGTCCAGTAGCCAATCACACCAAATCAGATAACACTCCACCAAACACGTAGCACAATTCATTTGATGTAAGCCGATTTCCTTCTCGTAAGGTACTGCTCGGCTGCCATGCCTCTGCGCTAGCACTCGGTGTTGTGTCAGAGTCCACGACAATGACATTCCGATCCCGCTGTCCAGTTGACAACTGACAGTTGTCATTGTTGTCTACTCTGGTTAATCAAAGGCGCCGTCATATTAATTATAATAATAATAATAATTGTAATAATAATCATTATATTATTATTATTATTAATTAATTTTAATAATAATAATAATAATATTTTATGATATATATTGTTGGTTTTTTAATATTTATATTGTAAAAAATTTAAAATTAAGAAAATAAATAAATATGTGAATATTATTATTATTATTTAGAAATTTTGACTCGTCTCCCTCTCTAAAAGCCAAAATGAGGGGGAGACGGTGTAACCCCCGACAGAAGCACAGTCGGTCGGGGTTCATAGCCACAAGGACAGAAACCGACTTAGATATTCTGGCCGTATCGAGCAGCACCGCTCTCTGCATCTGGCCCGGGAAGGAACCGCCACGGAATCCCAACCCCCTCAGGTTGTCCCTCAGGCTGATCGGGATCAAACCATTTACGGACAGAACAACTGGGATGATTTCAGCGGAGGCCACAGGCCACATGTCGACGATCTCGTGGGCCAAGTCTAGGTACTTCCTCCTCTTCTCGGTTTCAGCCTTCACGAGACCATCGTCATGCAGGATAATGACATCCACCAAAAACACCCGCGACTGCTCCCGGTCCATCAACACGATATCAGGTCTATTCGCTAGAATAGTCATGTCCGTGATGATGGGCCGGCCTCAGTAGAGTTTGGCACGGCTGTTCTGCTGTAAGTTGCTGAAGAGTTGGGTATTCCGCATACTACCTGATGCTGTAGCATTAGTTCAAGGTTATCATGCCATGGAAATACCACCGAAGTAAAAGTATGCCAAATTTCACATCAATCGAATATATTTAAGTTAGTGAAATCCCTTAGTCAACTAAGAAATGGGTTTGAACAGATCTTCACCAGTCAAGACTGTCGCAAAAGACAGTCACTTGTTTTTATGTTTCAATGTTTGTTTCTCAGTGACCACAAAACGGCTAAACGGATTTGGGTGTTTGGCACATATATAGTTTATTACCCGGATAAACATATAGGATACTTTTTATCCTGGAAAAATGTTAGGTTCCTGAGGGATCGTCTGAAAACATAAAGATAAAGATGTGAGGTGTTATATTACTCATATACATATTTTCTGAGGTGTTATATTTTTCATTTATTAACGCGGACTAAGTCGCGGGTACCAGATGGTCTGTTATATGTAACTGAGGGTGTCGCGTGATACCGATTCAGTGCTTTTTCCCTACAAAAAATGCCCAAAAAAGAAGAAAATCCTGTTCGGAGCAAGAAGAAAATGTCATCTGGTATTTACCATACCCATGGTCAAAACAAATAAAGATTAAGATTAAGATTAACGTGCCTAAAGTTTTGACTTAAAAAATAATATTTCTAAAATAAAGTCACTATCCGCTCCGCTTGTCTGTTACCACTAAACTAATTTTGAAACGGTTTTCACCAATAGTTAAGAGCCATAAACAAAGAAGGTTTATGTATATAATATCACAAACCAATTGTAACCGTGCGAAACTAGAACTTTTTATTAAGGCGACGTCAGCCCCTAATGATAAAAAAAATCCACTTATTTGTAACCGTTTTCCTTTTAAATTATCATAATAATTATAATTTAAAAAATACTCAAATCATCTGCAGGATATATGAATCATCTCAATTATTTTTTAAATTATATTTAATTATATATAAAAAAAATACTAATTTGCGGTCTAATATCGATGTTGTAACCGTGCGATTTGCTTAATAATCAATATTTTAAATAGATAATTCTTAAGATAAATTTTAAGATCCACTATCTGAAGGCTCATCAAAAGAAAAATTTAAATTATACTTTGTTTAATTTTTAAATAGATATATCCGAGATTTGCAAGTAGGGACTCCCCCTCAGCAGTCCCGTCCATTCAGTACAGGACGAGTTTTGCGGCCGGAGTCGCCTTAAAGATGGGTTTTCTCTTGACCAGCATCTTCTTGACAAGATGGGTTTTCTCCGTATAGGAAGGATGGAGCGAGCTCACCCAGAAGATGCCTATTCACTCGAACCTTGAAAAGATTTGGGTTCTATGAGCTCGCAAATACAGACGCCGGCAGGGAGAAAAGATGTTTTAAAGCGCTTGGTCCGACTACAAGTATATAAATCGGAAAAAGGTACAAGTTTATAAATTTGTATGGGGGGGGGGGGGGGTAAAGAGGCGAGATGGGGGAGGATGGGTAGTCTATGTTACTCGCTGATAATTTGGCTTTCTATAGATGAAAGAATTTTTAAAATCGGTCCAGTATTTTTTGAATTTGTTCATTACAAACATACATTTGTAAGGAGAAGGGAAAAGGGGGGGGGGTGTTGGAGAGAGTGAGTAGCCTATGTTATAATAGGCGCAAATCTTCTTCTGGTGATTTTGGGACTGTGTGTGAGGTATTGCGACGCAAGGGGAGAAAGTGGGGTTAAAGGGGGCGGGGGTGATGGGGGGGGGTTTACTCCTATGTTAGCCTATGTTACTCGCTGATAATTTAGCTTTCCATAGGTGAAAGAATTTTTAAAATCGCATGAGTAGTTTTTGAGTTTATTCATTACAAACATACATACATACAAATCTTTTTTCTTAATAATATTAGTATATAAAATTGCAACATAAATCAACTATACATATATATCACACATTTCTATATTCTATACATAGTTTCCTCTTACACGGGGGTCGTAAACCCAAAGGTCAACATTAAACAGAGCCCAAGTCGTAGAAATTAAATTCAACTTCCGAGCCAGAGGTTTACGATCCCTGCCCTAGCAGTTTCGTTCTAATTATCATTAGGACCTAATGGATATGGTGAATATAGTATTATTTATAAATTACTAATGCGACCCGATAACACACTGGTGCAATTTACTAAAATGCACATGCAATCTATCGGTCGCACTAGTCTACTAAGTCGCACCGGCTTCACACGTGTGCAATTGTTTTCTGAATATTATATACAAAAACCTTCTCCATTGATTGCTCTTTCCATTAGTAAAAACCGTATCAAAATCGTATGGGTAGTTCAGAAGAAATTAGAACAGAAACAGACAGACTTTATTTTATAACTAGCTGAGCCCGCAACTTCGTACGTGCCGGCTTTTTTATTTGTAAACCGATTGGAATGAAACAAACACTAAATGTTAAGGGAAGCTTACTAAAATACATCAGTGAAAACCGTATTTAAATCGGTTGAGCCGTTTCTGAGATTAGCGTGCACAAACGCACAGAAAAAAAACTATTTTTTGAACATAAGTAACATAAGTACAACGTGTACTGTACAAATAGTTTTTTTAAACCTTTACTGTACCGACACGGCTCGTTTACGATTTTATTATTACAGTTACTGGAAAAAATTAAGGGATCAAAAATATTTTTCGCTTTTTTTTTTTGGAAATTCTGTATTTAAGTGAAAATGGTATGTATAGTATCAAGACAAGAAAAACATTTTGAAGCTTTAAGATTCTAGTTTTCAAATCTTTTGGATAAAATAACGGTTCAGTTATCACGTAATCCTAAGTAATAGCGCGAAAATAAAAGCAAACTGAAGGTAAGTTAACAAGCTGTCTGATGCTTGCATTGGTTTAATCGAAAAAAAAATTTCAAGCTCGTAGACCCAAAAAAGTAGGCAATGAAAGAAAAAATTCACACGCGCGGCTACTTTTATTTTAGAAAATGAAAGATAAAATAATAAAATACACTCCTGGAATAATATTAAGGAATCAAATTCAGTGAAAAATTGTCGTATCGAGATAAAAAAAGCATTATGAAGCTTTAAGATTCTAGTTCCAGAAAAAACCTAATGGCGAAAATTTTTATAAATATTGCAAATTTTGGAGTTTACTCCTTAAGGATCTTTTTTCATATAAGCCCCCCCCCCCCCCGTATGGAAATTTTATGAATAGTAAAATTAATACAAGCGTTAACTAAAAAGCGTTACATGATCTGTCACTTTGACTGCGACAGCTGACGCATGTATTTATGTTCCCTAATTCTGGGCTTATAAAAGCAAACGTCGAAATCTTGTATGAAACGAGTAGTCCGCGTTGAGGAACGAAACGATAGCACGTCATAACCAGCACGCAGCGACATCTGTCGTCGAAAAATTTAACTTATAAAACGTAGTGACATCTGTGTGTATCGAACGTAACTAACATAACTTTTGTTAAAACACGTGACATCTGAGTACGCAGAATGTAACTAAATAATATAATTAGATATCCAGTTATCTAATGATAAGAGGAAAATTTTATAGATTTAATTTTATGCGTTTAAAGGAGTAAATCGGAGCTGATACGCAAACTTTTATTTCAATTTTTTTTTACTGATACCTTATTGTCAGAAATTGAATTTTTCACGAGTAATGATATCCCACAAGATGGGATAAGTATTAAAAATATCTCCTATAATTCACATTATACAATTGTACTTGAAGCCTGTATTTAAAGAATAATTTTATATTTATTATCTGTTAATGAATTTTAACCATTCAAAGTTAAAAATATTCGAGAATAAGACGCCAACTTAGTTAAAACTTAACACCGAACCAAATATCGGATCAACGGAGTATATCAAATGTCAACAACCGTCCCTTACACCCTACTCCGGTAGCTTCACATAAATATCTTTTGGGGTAAACTACCGAATATTCGACCCTCGGGTCAGATTGCTTACGAATCTCGACCTTGTTAGACTTCTTACCCAAGGAAACTTTAATCGAACTATGCATGAATTAAAAGTTTTAATTAAAAGTTGAATTATAAATAATTATTATTATTTTTGGCGAAACCTCGGTTGTGCTGTTAAGGTGCTAGCTTTAACGCACTGTCTCAGGGGTCGACCTGAGTTCGACTCCCGGCAGAACCAACTTTGGAAATGAACTTTTGTTCGCAAAAAAAGTTCCAAGTTGGTTCCGGTCTAGATTTCGCAAGTAGTGGAAAGGCACACTACCTTTCACAGTCATTTGGGCAGCCCGTCTGGCAGCAATAACCACTGTGAAATAATAGCATGTGTGCTGTTGTGTTTCAGTGAATTTGTAAGACACGCCAGAGCCCATTTTTATGACGAGCCCGTTGGATGAGCGGTTAGGGTGCTTGCCTTAACGCTCTGTTCTAGGGTTCCCGTGTTCGATTCCTGGCAGGGTCAACTTTAAAATTGAACTTTTCAAAGAACTTTCCAGCTTTGGTCTGGATCTGAAAATGATTTGAACACGAAGCGCGTTTTTTTATCGGGAAGAATTTTAATTGTTGAAAGTGAATAATATACGGATTATGTGCGACTTTTGTAATGATCTACTGGATGTAATTTGGATCTGTATTGCAAGATAAAGTGAAAAGGGATTTTGGTTTCGATTTATCTGGATTGGCGTCGAATGGCGGCTGTTTGAGTTATTTGGGACAATATTAGCACTAAAGACCTTTTGATTCGTCTGAGAGACGAATGAACAGTGGCGCGTAATACTTCTTCTCTTGCGGCTACCTCTTTCAGATGCCATGCGGGCCCTTATAAGGTTTGAAATTAGCAGAAGACGGTACGCAAAGAAAATTTGGTGACTCTATTAGCAGGCCTCTGTCACTTCGTGTTTGCCGTGATATAATTGCCTACCGTCGCTCACATTGAATGTGAAAGGAGTGCAACTTCTGTATGCTAGTACTATTATTTACTCTGTGCTTTTAGTAGCAAAGTCTAGTATTCATTTTTAATCTAACAAATCTGGTAGCAGAGATGCGTGTGTGTTCATTTTGGGCTCCACGAACCGTAGACATTTGTATTTATTCCTACAGGAGTAGACGCGAACAATAATAATTCTATGAAAGAACAATTCTATGAAATAAGAAAGAACTATATTAATTAGGTAATGCTATTAATATAGCGTTGTTCCAGCGAACCGTAATCCATTTTCTGCTTATTGCTTGTATCCTTAGGCGACGGTAACCACCTACCGTCAAGTGAACCGTTAGTCTGCCTCCCACCCGTTATCTATACTAACATTATAAAGAGGTATGTTTGTTTGTATGTAGGAGATAATCTTTGAAACTACTCATCCGATTAAAAAAAAATCTTTCGCCAATAGTTAGACTAGAGTTTCAGAATGAACAGATATCCCACACGGGCGAAGCCGCGAGCATTAGCTATCTGAAGGTAAAAATTCATCTCCTGACAAATCTATAATAGCAACGCTGAGAACCAACTAGTATTATATATATATATAAAATTCTCGTGTCACAGTGTTTGTAACAAAACTCCTCCGAAACGGCTGGGCCGATTTTTTATGATTTTTTTTTGTATATTTTGGTAGGTATGAGAATAGGTCGTAAAGTATTTTTAAATCGCGATTTTAGTATTTTTGTATGAATAATATTCAAATAACTTAACCGTCGTTGATTGACGTGAAGTGTCGCGTCACTTTGACATATGGTTTGAAAATAAGATTGGACCCGATAGGTGGCCCCACAATCGGGTTAGAAAATTATTATTTTATTTCCTTTAAAATTTAGCCATCAAAGCCGCGCTACATGATCAAGCTATAACAGGAATATCCGTTGATAAGTGGCTGATTTCCATACTCGTTTCGTTCTATTCAGTTTGTGGATGGAATATGGACGGGACACACGCAATCCGCACTAATAACTTCTTAGGTGTGAGTTCCACTTAAAGATATAAAATACGCTGGATAAAATGTTAGCTGATGGAAAATCTTTGCATTATTAAAGAAAGCATGAACATCAGACATGAAACCGTAGTTTAAAATTTAAAAGCTATTTTAAGACATAAAGCCTGGGTTTCCACCAAAGCGGAGATGAGCGGAGATGTTTTGTTACACATCTCCGCTAGGGTGACTCCGCTGATGAAGCAGCCTGGAACAGTGTTACTAAGCGTCAGCCAGAGTCACAAGTTGTTGTGGTTCGTATCCTTTGGAACGAAAGTCAAAGCTGATGAAGATGTTTTGTTACACATCTCCGCTGATGAAGCAGCCTGGAACAGTGTTACTAAGCGTCAGCCAGAGTCACAAGTTGTTGTGGTTCGTATCCTTTGGAACGAAAGTCAAAGCTGATGAAATTTAGTCTGGGGCGGATCGGAGTTGTTGCCTCGGCAGAGACCGATCCACCCCGCTCAAAGGGCAAGGAGACACCGGGGAGTTTTAGTGGGTATTCCCAGTGCCGCTATGATCAGGCGTTGGGCGAACCCCACATACTCCTGCCGTGTGACACATTTCTTTGCTCCGCTTACCGTACGGACGCTTCCAAACACACCTCGCTGCGCGATTTACCCGGCTTGTGAGTCATAGTTTACATACAAATACGACATAATTATCTCCTCACTGCTCTGCTCAACCGTCTCCACCGAAATAACGAAATGCTATCGGTTGTTTCTAACACATCTCCGCTCAGCTCGTCTCGTCTCCGCTTTGGTATCACATCAATCGTTTATCCGGGGAATAAAATTTATCTCTATACAAGTAATAATGCGTCTATGGCGCACAGTTGAGGTAGGTATTAATTGGAACAACTCATCCGAGCACTCACTATTGTAGAGACGGTAGAACATAAAAAGAGAGGTCGCATTTCATCTAAAACTTAGGGATTCTAACAGCTGTTGTGAGAGCAATAAATTGAAGTAATATTTTGGGTAAAAAGTGCTTTGTGTTCGCGGTCACGATCTACAATAATGAGGACAACCATGCGAGGAAGAAGTAATAATAATGTGAGATCGTGCGGTCACTTCAATGCAGACAAAAGGCGGATTTCACCTCGGTACACCGTTCCATTAGCGACGTGTGTTACCATGATTTTCGATAAAGAAGAGTTTGTTTCACGCCTTAACTACTCAACCGATCTCTATGAAATTTAGCGTATCCTTTCTGTCATATTTACAGAAAAGAACATAGAATACCTTCGTAGGATACTTTAATCCCGAAAAAAATGTACAGTTTTCGAGTGATCACATAAAAAATAAAAAACGGGACAAGTGCGAGTTGAACTCGCGTGAAGAGAGTTCCGTACAATGTTACCTATCCGCACAATATTGAGTGATTTACCATGTTATTTTAATATCATGGACTCCTTATAATCTACAAGTAGAAAACTAATTTCTGTATTTTTTCAAAATTTTAGGTTCAGTAGTTTCGGAGATAAGGGGAGGGAATGGTCGGACAGACGGACACACATGTGATCCTATAAGAGTTCCGTTTTTTTATTCGGACGTGCGGAACCCTAAAAATTTAAAAGCTGAGAAGTATCACTTAGAACGCGCAAAGTCGCGTGCAAAAGCTAGTAATGTAATTGGTTTGGCGCATTGTATCTGCATTTCCCCGCCTTTCCTAAAGCGCGCCTAAGTATTGTGATTTACCTACATCCGCAAAAAGAGTGTAAGTTAACTCGGCGCTCGAGCTGTACGTCTCGTTTGTAACGTACGCACCAAGCATTTAATTACGTTATTCGTCAATAAGAAGTGAAGTGTAAAATTACGTCGGGACAATATGTAGCCGATAGACTATATCTTTGGTACTATCGAAGAAGAAGCTCAGCAGAGTGCTGTACAGGAACGAATGCCGACGGGGTGAACCAATTTAATACTCCTCAACTCCACACCATAAGGTGAGCGATTCGTACTTCTTATACGAATCCTCTCATCGCCACGCATACAGTCCACTTTAATAATACGCCGTCCGATTCATTTCATCTGATAGGTTATCGAGTGTAGCCACCACAACCTTGGTCCTTATGCCCGAGCATTGGCTCTAACAGTAATAAAGCTGAAGATTTTATTTATTTTCACGCCTTAACTATGCTAAACCGATCAAATGAAATTTTGCGTACTTGTCAGTGGTACAGAAAATAATACCTTTCATCTAGAAAATTGTACGCTCCTGAGGGCTCATCTAAAATAATTATCTCTTTTTTATTTTATCATATTTTTAATTACTTATAAGTCAGTTATTAGGATCAATTTTTAATTAATACTAATAATTACTAATTACACGCTCCATCGTCGGCCTCATCCTTCCTACATGGACAGATGCTGGTCAAGAGCAAACCCATCTTTAAAAAAAAATGTTGCTGTTTTTTTATGTTAAGATCGGCAGACAGGCTGACGGTCCACTAGATGGTAGATGGCTACCGTCACCTATAACATAAGCAACGCCAAAGCTGCTGCAAATGCGCTGCCGACTACAGCAGGATTAAGGATAAGGGATTAGGAGGAGGATAGGGAAATGGGCTCTGGCATCCTTTACTCACTCACCGAAATGCTGCTATTTCACGGTGGTCTTCTGTAAGGACCAACCCCTTACAGAAGACCACCGTGAAATAAGAGCATTACTGCTGCCAAATGATGCCCAAATGACTGCGAAACGCAATGTGCCCTGCCACTCTGGTCCAGATCCAAACCAGAGCTAAATTTGAAAATTTTATTTTTCATAGTTGACCCTACCGGGAATCGAACCCTAGAATAGAGTATTAAGGCAAGCATCCTAACCACTCATCCAAAGGGCTCGTCAAAATATAAGCGTTTTTTTGGCTTTGGCAATCAAATATAAGCGGTAGAAACATTACAAGAAGCCTCACGTAATCGTTACACAGAAGCGTTACACAATGTTCAAACCTTGAAATTTTACTCTCATCGCACCCAAAAAAGTTATAGACTATCTTTTAGTGGACCACAATCTCTATAAGTGTGTAACAATGACACGCAAACTTCGTCACGGAAAATAGTTTTATACGCTCACCACCCCTGTGTGTATATGCGTATAATTAATGCGTATTTGTGTGTGTTTGACGACATAATCACATAATAAGCAAAAACTGTGAAAGCCTACAATCGATTTCCTAACGGAAAACGTTTTGCCGCCACGTAATTTATATGTGGTTGCGAAAACAGCTGTTGTATAAATAGTAAATAAGGGAATGACGACAAATTCACATTGTCTTCAACTCTCACTAATAAAAAAGGTTATACAACATCTATTTATATTAAATAACGACTGTATAAGGCTTTTAAACTCGTGCTACTAATAAACCCTGTGTTTTTTATTTATGTTAAGGTCGGCAGACAGGCTAACGGTCCACTTGATGGTAGGTGGCTACCGTCGCCTATAACACAAGCAACGCCTAAACTGCTGCAAGTGCGCCGCCAACTGCAGTAGGATAAAGGATAAGGGATTAGGAGGGGGGATAGGGAAATGGGATAGGGATACGCTGTGTAAGCATTTTACAATTTATTTTTATTTATTTACTAGCGACCCGCCCCCGGCTTCGCCCGGCGTGCAAAATTTTATATATCCTAAAACATTCTCCGTTTATACGTCTTTCCATTAGTGAAAACCCAATTAAAATCGGTCTACCCGTTCACGCGTGATGCCGTGACCAAGGGAAATAGGGGTTCATTTTTATATATTGAGATTTATATTTAAAGTTTACAGATATATACGTAGGTAGTTATTCGGTGACCTTTACACTAAGCATAGCTTGAATCGTAATGGCCAGAATTTAACAAGAGAACAAGAGTTATTAAAAAGAAAAAGAGATGTGTGTGTGTGGGCGCGCCAGTAAAATCTTTCTTCAGATAGTAAGTTAAGGCTGCTTTTCATTGATCCAGTAGCTGGATCCAGCGTCACTGGATTCCAGCGTTGGATTGCCACTGGCACTGGTCGCGCCGTTTACATTTAATCCAGTAGACATTACCAAACACGAGATCTAGTGCCGCTGGCACGGGGTGTCCGGGCCGTGTCCGTGTCTCGGCCGGAGCACTGCCCAGTGTAATATAAATCCACCTTTATCCTTATTGGATACCTTTCAAAGTTCAATATCGTCATATTGAAGTGCAAGACGCCAATTTCCAACAATAACAATGGTGAGAAGTGTTCTCGAGTATTGCTGCCCCGTTTGGTCTCCCTTCTATGCTGTTCACATTGATAGGATTGAGTCTCTGCTGAAAAGACTTCTAAAAATAATTTCATATAGAAATGGACTCGGTCGTACACTTAATAATTATACTGATCGCCTCCGGAATTTTGGATTATTATCTTTGGAGGATAGACGAAAGAGGTATGATATTCTTTGTCTTCATAAAATATTGCATTCTTCTTGGGATACTCCGAATCTTCTCTCCGCGATTCAGATTAAAATAAAATATAGATCACGTTCTCCCCACTCGGGTCCCTTTTCCATTCAAGCATATAAGAATAACATCTCTTACTACAATCCTCTGATCAGGATGTGTCGAGCCTATAATGACCTGGTTGTTGAACATGAAGCCGAAATAGATATATTTGATAGTAGGTTTTCCATTTTGAAACAGAGATTAGGTTCGTTGATTGGGTGTGTTTAGGTAATGTTTAAAAAAAAAATTGTATTGCAGTAATATTTAATAACTATATTCTGGTATTTAGTATTTAGTTTTGTTATCGTACTATTATCTTAAGTTAGCATAAATTACATTTAACTATTCTATGTACACTAGTTAGGAGTGCAATTTAGCACACATGCACTTTTTCTTTGTATTATTAATTGCATTCTGTTTGTGTACTTTACCAAAATAAAAAAAAAATAAGTTTGATGCTCTTGGTATTTTTGTCTTTATACATTGTATACATTGTATACTGTACAATGCTACAATGTGGTATTTTTTGTTCCAGGGTTTTTTGTTCGTGTTTATTGTTAGGGCAATTATTATACTCCAAACGCGTTCCGAAATTATTTATGTACTAGCGACCCGCCCCCAGCTTCGCCCGGGGTGCAATTTTTATATATATGAACATTCCCCGTTTATCCCTCTTTCCATTAGTGAAAACCGAATTAAAATCGATCTACCCGTTCACGCGTGATGCCGTGACCAAGGGAAATGGGGATTCATTTTTATATATAGAGGTAATATATAGATTATAAAGGAAAATATCCGTTTTAGACTACGAATATACAAGCCAAATATGTATGTACCAAAAAAATCTCATTTTTTTTTTCTAGATTAACCTAGCTAAAACTTAGCCTTATTAGCAATGGCCAAATGTAGAAAATATTGGATTTTTTATCCATAAACGTATCTTGCTATTTTTTTAATTGTTGAAAGTTAATAGTCTATTGGATGTAATTTACTGGATCCGTGTCGCGAGATAAAGTAAAAAAAAAATGAAATAATAAAGTCACAAAAAACATTTGGAGACAACTATACAGATTAGATACAATTTAATTGGATCCTTGACAGGCACGTATCCAGACTTTTGGTACGGGGGGGAGGGGGGGGGGGGGGCACAAACATTGAAACAACCATGTGAACTGTGTAAAAATCGCTGTATCACAGGTTTTTAGAGAAATCAAGAAACTACTCTTTTCCATCGCAGCTATGAATGTAGACGCAGTTTGGGCAACAGTTCTGTTTGTGCAGGATAGTTCTCTCAATGTAATGACAATAGGTTTGAGTAACTCACAAAATACATTTATAGAGTCGTGACGTTCTATAAATCTAGTGTCACACATGCCGACCACTCTTTTTTTCTTACTTTCTGAATGAATGACATCTATCGTTTTTTTTTTTCAGTCAGATTTCGGGGAGGGATAAATCCCAACTATCGCCCCCTCTGTATACGTGCTTGATCCTTGACTTTGAAACTATTTTTAATTTATTATCAAAGTTAGGGATTTTAGCATTAAAGACTAAAATTATATCATTTAATTATATTCAGTCATAAGAAATAATGAAAATAAATACTACTAATAATACTAGTTTGGGTTAAATTTTAAATATAATTAATTATTTTTAGATAAATTTTAAAATAATTTATATTATCAGCCCTATTCCGTATCATTTACTTTATATAAAGGACACGCTAAATAACGCCAGAAAATAAAGGTTGCAATAACGTTTACTTTATAATTCGGGATGTTGTATCGTACCTACGCTATGATCACCGTTGACACTCGATAAAGTTTAATAACTCTATGGTTTAACGTTTCAAATGTTTGACATTTGTTTTGACTTCAGACATTATAATCTTTTCTATATATAAAAATGAATCCCTATTTTCCTTGGTCACGGCATCTCGCGTGAACGGGTAGACCGATTTCAATTCGGTTTTCACTAATGAAAAGAGGGATAACGGCGAAGCCGGGGCGGGTCGCTAGTAATAAATAAAAGTAAAACTTAAAAATTTCATGTGATTTCATTACCTATACTTAATACATAATTATATACAACTTTTTACTTATGTACCAATTATTCCAGGAAAGTGATACATTTCTCGAAATTTTTGTTTAATTTTCCTTCTATCTGCTGTTTCTCGAAGGAATTTTACCCATTCTTGTAACTTGTACTCCACCATAGCCTGTGAGACTTCAGTAATGATCTTACTGAGATTTATGCAATGGCTCGCATTGCTACCAATACATTATTATAACTGCCATGAGCAAAAAAACTAAGAGCCGTGAATATTTTTTAAATTCAGTATCAGCCATAGTGAAAGGGTTAAATGTATCCCTTAAAATTCGCTTCTGAATCTTATTAAGGTTTCTGCAAAAATTCATAAGTACATTTACAATAGAAATATTTAAAGAAAAAATAAAAGACTAGGTAAGTAGATACAACGTTTTTCTCAACTTAGGTACCTTTCATTTTGTTCAGAGAGTTCTTCTAACAGTGCTAAACCCAGTAAATTCCCAAACTACATTATTTTTGTTAAGAAATATAACATCATTTAAGTATAACGTGAGCTATTACAGTGATGTTGGATAAAGTATAATAATTACCTTTATATAAAGTACAGATGTCAAAATAGAGGTTATGTTGTGATATAACATACGAGTTAACAGCAGTAGTTATGCACTGTCCTTTATGTAAAGTATAACGTTAAAAAATAAAGGTTAGGTAGGATACAAAATGCGATATTTGTTTTTAAAGGTTAATATGTCTATAACGGTTGCGTTATCCATAAAGTTTGCGTTATCCATCTTTATATATATATATATATAAATCTCGTGTCACGATGTATGTTCGCGATAAACTCTGAAACTACTGAACCGACTTTGATCAAACTTCGTAAGTATCTGTTATTTGGTCCAACTTAAAAGACAGGATAGTTTTTATCTTAATTATTGACCTCAATATTTGTTATTGCAAATTAAATGTTTATTATACAACAGTAGTGTCTATTTATAGGTTAGTTCGATGAATTATTAACAGATGGCTCTGCCTCGCTACCATGAACGGCATCCGAAGTTTACCCTCTGTGTCCCACTTGCAACTTCTTACATAAGTACGATAGAGAGAGAAAACTTGGAATGACATTCTTAGTATGCCTGCTGTAGATTAATTTAATTCGGATATAGTAAAATAGAAATAATTTCTTATCTAACTATATCACTTTCAGTTTCAGACATATATAGTTAAAATGTAATATATCAAGCTCGTTTGACCTGTTGAACGTAGCCACCGGTTTCAAGATGGCGGGCTGTCAGTTTGACAAGTTACAAATGTCCGTTTCACAGAGAACCAATATAGCTTGAACTCTTGAGTGGCGCAAGTGTTTGTTTCAACAATTTATAGCTGTAATAATAATAAGTATTATTATACTAGCCATTGACTTGGCTCAAGAGGTGACCGCCATGTGGGACGTCGATTCAACAATTATCGTCCCGATAGTCGTCTCGGCGAACGGTCTTATAACGAAGAGCCTCGACCAACGTCTCAAGAGGCTCTCACTAGATGGCTGGATCAAGGGACAGATCCAGAAGGCGGTACTTCTGGTCAGGAGGTTTCTCAGTCTGCAGCCCTAACTACCGGTAGCTTGGGCCTTGCCCCGCTATCTGCGCAATCCTAGTTTTAACTTTTCTGTTATATACACAGTTTTTTTAAAATTTATATTGTAAAAAAGTTAAAACTAAGAAAATAAATAAATAAATGAATAATAATGATAATACTAATTTTGCTGATTTCTTTAATGTACAGTCGCGGTACAAAATACATTCCTTTATCAAGTTGTAGACTCTTAGTACCTTTTAAAACTAAAGCATTAAGCAGACAACTGACAGTCGTTTCGTATGACTGATAATTACCCTGGTGCAAGCAAATTTCGACTTTAAGTACCGGCGGGCGCTTTAATGGCGTGGCACGGCACTTTTTATAAACAAATTATTTTCAATCATATTGTAATCATTTTAGTACTCATACTTTTTTAAGGTGGATTTATATTACACGATCAAGATATTCATAGTATGCTTTTGTTTGAACCAATTCATGCTTCACCGGGCCGTGTCCGAGCCACGGCCGTGCCCCAGCCGTTGAGAATAACACATCGAGCGCACGGCCCGGTGGCGGCACGGTGTAATATGAATCATCCTTTGTCCGAAAGTGTGCTGAGGCATGGACATGACGCGGAACGCTACGGCCTCTTGAAGGTGTGAGTGCTAAAATCGTTGCAATAAGGTTGAAAATAATCTTCACAGAAGTAGTGGCAGGGCACACTGCGTTTCGCAGTCATTAGGGCAGCCCGTCTGGCGCCAGTAACCACCCCCTTACAGGAGACCACCGTGGAATAACAGCACGTGTTCTGTTGTGTTTCGGTGAGTGAGTAATGGAATGCCAGAGCCCATTTCCCTATCCCCTCCTAATCCCTTATCCTTAATCCTACTGTATTCGGCGGCGCACTTGCAGCAGTTTTTGGCGTTGCTTGTGTTATAGGCGACGGTAGCCACCTACCATCAAGTGGACCGTCAGCCTGTCTGCCGATCTTAAAATAAAAATTTAAAAAAAAATAGAAAAAATCTTTTGCTGTTGCCATGCCGAGCCATGCCAGTAGTCAGCGCCGGCTCTAAGGTCACGAACCTTTTCTTATCCCGACTATACGTGCCTGAGTGAATGACGTAAAGAAATTGATAGCTTAATGTTTACCCCGTCAATGCTATATTTACAAGAACTTTAATAGATTGGATTATAGCTATTACTAATTAAAGTGTTGTATAGTAAATCTCATTAATTCGTTTATTTAGTGAAATAAAATATAATTAACTGTTCGAAAAATAATAAATATATACTAATATGTAAAACTGTGCTAATATTATAAAGTGAAAAGATTTGTATGTATGTATTTTTGTATGTTTGTAATGAATATACTCAAAAACTACTAGACCTATTTTAAAAATTCTTTCACCTATAGAAATCTACATTATCAGCGAGTAACATAGGCTACTCATCCTCCCCCTCTTTAACTCCCTCCATACAAAATTGCCGCTTTCCACAAATAATATTTTATAAAGAGACGCGTACGAAGTCGCGTGTAACAGCTAGTTTACAATATATTATAAATTCAATTACAATATATAATAGATTGAATAACTACAAATGTTGCATGCCCTTGTCGAGTAACTCAAATTTTCTACTGCAACTGCTGTATATGAATTCTTTAAACAGGTGTTTGAGAAAATAAAGATTTATTTAACAAATTTTTGTAGATAAAAAATAATTGTTTATGACTAAATGTAACATACATATCTTTTAGATTTGTCATTTCAAAGTCGTCCGCTAAACGGATGAATAAATAACCATTTAATCGTCCGATTATCGGATGAATAATATAACAAGGTTAATATTTATTTTTGATAAGGTTATTTATTCATCCGATAATCGAACGACTAACAGCCTTTTCATATTTATTGAGGTGTGTCAATTCATTGACATGTTTCAACACCTAGAATACTTTATTCCAAGAATATGTAGTCTGTAGTCTAATTAAACAATTCAGCTTAGAAATTCTTTTAAAACGCAAGCGAAATCGGAGCAATAGCTTAAGCATAAAATAATTTCAGAAATTGTGTTTCGGGGCGAACAAACAGAAGCGTTTACTCAATATTTCTAATTTTTGCAACCAAATCGTGTACGCGCAGGAGAGGGGTCCCGTTAAATTGGACACGTCGATCAGTATCCGAGAGAAGGTATTGCATTTTAAAAGCGACTGACACTTTTAATTTAGTTTCTAACCCTCGCGTGGCATACATACTTATATATTCTGTTTAAATGTATATACGTACTACGATTTGTTTCAATAATTTACGATCTCTCTTAAACTATCAATTCAATACCCCTAAATGTTTTGAATTTTACGTTATGGCAATTAAAATTCACACATTTTGATCAAAATTATAGATTTTAATCAATTAGTTCCAAATTTACTTTTAAAAAAAGATCTCTTCTCGGATCTCCGATCTTTAAATAGAGCCTTGTCCCCGTAGTAACAAAAAAATAAATTCAAAGTTTAACGAATGTTTAACGAATGTTTAACGAATGTTTAACCAATGTTACATGTTATTTCCTCTGTTTCTTTCAAAAAAATTCCTTGGTATTATATTACTGCAGAGTCCAGGAAGTGAAGCTCGGCCTTGATAAAGATCTGAGTCCGGCAATCCTCATTCCGGTCGAGGCTGGTATAGTGCTTTTATCAATAAATGTGAGGAAATAATGAAACACGTGATAAAGCAAAAAAATTAGTATAATATGAAAAAATTAATAAAAAATTAATTTAGTTAGGTACTGTAAAAAGTCTGCTTTTTTATTTTTTTATTTTCAATGAGTGCAAAGGAAACGCCCCCGCCTATTACGCCTGTGACAGCGGCGGGCGCGTTCGTGAACACTCGTGAAACTTCGGGTTTCATCGGGCTGAGCAGCGGCCAGGAATGAATTTTCATACAACATTCTTGGCCTAGGCCAAGAAAGAAGCATGAGCCAAGAATTACAAACTTCGTGGCTTGTTTTTAGTACAAGAATGCCTACATTTTCGAGTATGTTTGAGAAAAGACTATTTAATTTAAAGCTAAAAGCTTAATTTAAAGCTTACTATTCGGCGGGATTGAAATACGCAAAATTTCTAGTGTATCTTTACGAACTTTTCTTCAGAGTGTGTGTGCTATACCATCAGTATAGGAAAGATTCTAATTCTGAACTTTGATAACTTTTACAAAAAACTATCATATGATATTATGTAAAGACACTCGTATTACTAGATCATATTTTCAAGAGAACTTTGACAAAATGGTTACTACACTTTTGTTACGCCAGGCCGCCATTTTGTTGACGTAATCTCGTGACAAACTCACAACTGGTAGCAACATTCAAATTCAAAATAATTTATTTGCAGAATATGGTATACACAAGTTGTAAGTCCACATATTCAACCGACAAACGGTATGCAAATCTAAAAGACAATTTTTTCTAAGATAAAAGACAAATCTAAAAGATATAGTTAAAAGACATAGTTTGCATCGTTTGCACTATAGTATTATCACTCAGAAATTCGTTGAGGGAATAATATTATGCTTTTTCCACCAGAAAATTACGTAATTGTTCCAGATTTTTAATATTTCTTATATTTATTGGAATTTTATTGTATACTAGCGACCCGCCCCCGGCTTCGCCCGTGGTGCAATGTTTATATATATGAACATTCCCCGTTTATCCTTCCATTAGTGAAAACCGAATTAAAATCGGTCTACCCGTTCACGCGTGATGCCGTGATCAAGGGAAATGGGGATTAATTTTTATATATAGAGAAGTGTGGTGCCATACAAAAGGCACTACAAGTTACGGATGACGTCACGTGGATGTTTCTGCGCATTAGCAATTGGCAGGGTTATAAAGTATTTTATATCGAAATAAGTAAATTAATTCATTTTGAGACATAAATGTTATTATGACATATAACATGCTCAGGAATCTTTGTCGATTTCGGGCATGTGAGCTCTACCGGGAATCTGAATTCGAGACGATGCTGAAATGTATATAAATAAAAATTCTGTTTCCGTATGTTTGTTGTGTTCAAAAACCCAAAAATTAGGCGATTAGGGGTAAAACTTGAAATCTTTACACAACATTGAGTTTTAGCATAAGAGTTTTTCTATTTACTTTTCCTTCCACAACAATAATAATAATAATAATAAGGTGCCCCGCTATTAAAGGACACCTAATTTTAAGTTTTTTATAATATTTATTGTTTTTATATACATATATATTGTAAAAAATTTAAAATTAAGAAAATAAATAAATAAATGAATAATAATAATAATAATGGGTCGGCATGCCACCGTCCTGGAGAGACACTCAGGCATATTATTTCCGGTTGTGCTCATCTTTCTAACGGCGAGTATTTGCACAGACACAACCAAGTAGCCAGGATCATTCATCAGCAATTTGCCATTTGATACGGTCTTATCGAGTCTGAGGTGCCGTACTACAAGTACGTGCCTGCGCCCGTTCTCGAAAATGGTCATGCTACGCTCTACTGGGATCGCTCCATAATCACGGACAGGACTATTGTCGCCAATAAGCCTGACATCGTGGTTATTGACCGATCCCAGTCGACATCGCTGTTCCGCATGACGAAAACCTCGTGAAAGCCGAAAAAGAAAAACTTACCAAGTACATCGACTTGGCTCACGAGGTGACCGCCATGTGGGACGTCGATTCGACAATTATCGTCCCGATAGTCGTCTCGGCGAACGGTCTTATAGCGAAGAGCCTCGACCAACATCTTAAGAGGCTCTCGCTAGATGGCTGGATCAAGGGACAGATACAGAAGGCGGTACTTCTTGACACGGCACGCATTGTCAGGAGGTTCCTCACTCTGCAGCCCTAACCACCGGTAGCTTGGGCCTTGCCCCGCTACTAGTGGACACCAAATTTGAAGTTTTTTATAATATTTATTGTTTTTATATACATATGTATTGTAAAAATTTAAAATTAAGAAAAGAAATATATAAATGAATAATAATAAAACTCTCTATTTCGACCATGTCCAATCATTTGTTAGTAATATTCAACTTAAGGCTACGTTAGTACAAATTTTTATGTTGACTTACTGCCGTCCTCATTATAGTCAGTAGCTGAACCATACAACGACGGTTCAGGTACCGACAGTCAAGCCTTTCGGCAAATGCATTGAGAATGCTATTGGAGCTGATCCGAACCCTGCACACCAGAGATGCACACAGTTTCCTCATAGTTGCATAGAAGCAGTCTACTCTGGATTCAGCGAACATCCCCGAGGCACTACAGAACCTTGACAGTCCCAAAAATGAAAAAAAAAAATGATCTATACGGATACGTGGTAAGGTTCGGCTATAGTTGTGTATGTAAAGAGTCTGTCTCCTATTACACAGAGTCACACTTAACTCTTGAACACTCTATGCGCGCCCTTCGTTTCCCAGTAGTTTTAAAAGCCGAAACCTCTTTTGTGTGCAATTTTGAATCTGTCTCTCGCAGACACATTTATTTGTTTATTTAGAATTGATACACAAGCCACAATATCAGTATTTAGTTACAAAAATATCATACACTTGTAAAATCTAGATCCAACAGATACACGCCTTTACAGGTGAATACATCAATTTTCATAAAGTAACACTAAGAAGAAATTTAAATTTAAATATTTTAAAAACATAAAACAAAAAGAAAAGAAAAGAAAAGAAATGCAGAATACATGTCTTCCTTATAATATTAAACAATTAAATTAAACAATTAAACAATCACAAAGTCTTAAAACAATCACACATCTATATCTAACTATATAAATAAAAATGAATCACTAAACGTGTTTGCTGTGCGCAAAAATCAAGAACGACTGGACTAATTCGGCAATTTTTTAAAATGATTTATCATATACTAGCGGCCCGCCTCCTTCTCCCGGGGTGAAATTTTTATATATATGAACATTCCCTGTTTATCCCTCTTTCCATTTGTCAAAACCGAATTAAAATCGGTCTACCCGTTCGAAAGTTATGGGCGTACATACATTTCGAAGATCCATTTTTATTTATATAGATAAGGCAATATATTACAGATATGTTAAAAAATTGTGAAATTTAAAATTGTCTTTCATTAGTTGTTAAATATATATTTAAATATTAAAGAAAATCTCGCTACAAAATTATCGGATTTTATTAACCTACCCGAAAACCGGTAGGACGCGTCTAAACGCGGTCTCTCAGGCCGACATAATTACAAAACGACAACAAAGGGTTAGAATGACACGGCCCCGAATACCCCCGCAGCATGTTGAATCGTCCAAGTCATCGCTCTTTAGCGTTTACCGTTGCTTCAATTCAAAAGCGGCAGCGATTTCGAACTTCTCATACAAGCACGGATATAATAAATCATCTCCACTAGTAATATTACGCATGTGAATGTTCACTGGATCTGGAACACTGTGTTTTTGATTGTAAAAATAAAATTATGTTTTTTTTATTATTAAAGATGGGTTTGCTCTTGACCAGCATCTATCCATGTAGGAAGGATGAGGCCGACGATGGAGCGAGCTCACCCAGAAGATGCCTATTCACTCGTACCTTGAAAAGATTTGGGTTATATGAGCTCGAAAATACAGGCGCCGGCAGGGAGTTCCAATCCTTAGCAGTGCGCATCACAAGAGATGTTTTAAAGCTCTTGGTCCGAATTATTTACATTTAGTAATAGTACAGAAAAATAGACTTTTCATAATCTACATGATTATTTAACGTTTTTCTGGCTACGCATGGCTCAGTCTGGCTAAACTTTAATTGCCTTAGAACTTAATTGACACTCAAACGTTAAACGTTAACGTTAACTTTAACACTTAAATAAACTAAACTTTAATTGCCTAAACGTTTTCCAAAGTGTCAATATGCCTCGGATCCTTCAATTTTCAATCGTCAATTAATAAGGATTGGTAAGATGGGTGGGAAGAGGCGCGCTTGGCGAAAGGAAGTGGAGAAGCGTTCGGGAGTGGACTGGGATTGCCTCGGTCGAGCAACTGTTGTAGCTGGCTTGTAAAAAAGCAAGTTCGAAGAGTTGACCTTCAAGTCTGAAGAGGCACTAGTAGAAATAGAGGGTTCAAATATAGATCAAAAGTACTCTTTAAGCTAATGTACCCCAGAATATCCGAGTACAATAATTCACGTTTATCATTGAGAATACAAAATCGCTGTCGCTTATGCCAAGGACCACAATTTTTTCCTTTGTCCTGGACCCTTTGATGTATCCATGAATAGTGAATTTTGTTGAACACTTAGGCAAAATTTAAACTTCGGTGTTGTTTTTGGAAAGTTTTTCTTCGTGAAACACTTTGCCAATTACAGTATATATTTTCAGTAAAAAAAAAACCACTTGTTTCACGAATCGCTGGGTTTAATTTCAGATGGCTCTCTTAGATTAAACGACTATTTTAATTAGCACTCGATTGCCCTAACAAGTGCTATTATCGAGTTTAAGGGATAACTTGTGGATATAAAACATAGTTATACGTGCGGGGTGAGTTAAAATGCCGTGTAAGGGCGAAAAGAACGATTTATTTTCACAAACCAAGATGACTTTCAAAATCACCAAATTTATCCGATGCGGTTTCATCGGATAATTAAACTTTTTTTTTTTATGTCAAGTCGGCAGACAGGCTGACGGTCCACTTGATGGTAGGTGGCTACCGTCACCTATAACACAAGCAACGCCAAAGCTGCTGCAAGTGCGCTGCCAACTGCAGTAGGATTAAGGATAGGGAATTAGGAGTGGATAGGGAAATGGGCCCTGGCATCCCTCACTCACTCACCGAAACACAACAGCACACGTGCTGTTATTTCACGGTGGTCTTCTGTAAGGGGGTGGTTACTGCCGCCAGACGGGCTGCCCAAATGATTGCGAAACGTAGTGTGCCCTGCCACTACTTTTCCAAATCCAGACCAGAGCCAAATTTGAAAAGTTGATTTTTCAAAGTTGACCCTGCCGGGAATCGAACCCGGGAACCCTAGAACAACGATTCTCTTAACGTGTTGCCGGTTCACTGTCGCAGATAACGTCGCAAAAGCTCCGAAGAGTCGCTTTTGTATCGCTGGTTGTCGCTCCACTAACTCACACTTGACCGGCCGCCTCTTATTTATACTTGGCGCCAAACCCTCGATGTATTACGAATTTACTATAAAATGTAAATAAAATTGTAAACTAACCATTGAAAGTTCGGGAATGCTATTTCTGTTGAAATGTCACTCAAGCACGTATACAGAGGGGGGAATAGTTGGGATTTATCCCCCCCCCCCCCCGAAGTCTGACTGAAAAAAAAAACGTTTTTAGCCGTCTGTTTATTCGCTTGCGTGTTCTTTCATGAAAATTTATTGGGAAGAAAGTGTTGGAGAATCACTAATAAAAGCAGAGTACATAGTATGTGGTGTGCCAAGTGGAAAAACACAGATAAGAAACCAGTCGAAATTATGGAAATTTTAGACACGTGTGACAAAATTTTCTGGAGCGGTCATTTTCATGCCTAAAGAGAATAAAATCCTTCCTAAGGAATAGAATGGCGGGCGAGAGGCTTACTGAGGCTCTAGTATGAGTTTACGATACTACACCAATTCTACACTCGCTAGCGAGAACGTAAAACTTTTGTATGGAAAATCGTGAACTGTCAATGTCAAATTATCAATTTTCCATATAAATGTTTTACGCTCTCGCTAGCGAGTGTAATATCGTAAACTCATGCTAGAGCCACTGGTCTCGCTCTATTGTCTATTCATTCCACTTTGGCGCCAGATCTTATATATTATATAATACTTATATAATACTTATATAATACTTATATAATACTTATATAATACTTATATAATACTTACATAAAATACTTATATTAAAAATTATTGTACAGCGATTACAGCGATTCTTACACAGTTCACATGGTTGTTTCAATGTTTGTCCCCCCCCGAACCAAATGTCTGGATACGTGCCTGATGTCACTCTATCTTGTGAATATAATTTCCTTTCCTTTGAAATTAAACGGAAATTATTAAGGTTTCATATTCTAATATCTTTTAAATGCGAAAGTGTGTTTATTTGTTACGTTCCAGAAAATGGTAATGTTTCTGAAGGACAAGAAATAAAAATTCAACGCCCGGCCAAAGTAAATGAGCAATAAAGATTGAAAAAATGTTTCAACGCTTAAGGGGGCATACAAAACAAAAAAGAAATTTCTAATTTCACTCGCGTGGTCCCATAATTGAATGGACACGATACCAACAAAACAGAATTCCATTTATTAGCCATATATTTACACAATCTTGTTAAAATAATATGAAACAATTTATAAACAGTCTATATACAACACACTTATAATAATCTACTCACAAACGTCTAAATATTCTTACGCACAGAAACATAGTCTTCCCCGTCTCAGTGGAGCGATTGTGACTGATCATGTGAAACAATGCTCAATAAAGTATGCGTGACATGAGACGGAAGATAGAACATTTCGCGGAATTAAAATGTTAGAAGTTCCAAAATAAGTTTTTTATAATAAGTTTTTTTAAAATATGTTATAAGTTTTTTTTTTTTTTTTTTTTTTCGGTCTTCGGTTGTCGAACTGTAAACATTGAATTACGAGCGGTGCAAAGAAAATCAAAGTAAAAAATAGTTTAATGCCTTATTTGTAAAAAGTGAGTGGAAAGACGAATTAAATAAGTGCTGCGATACAACATAAACAAATTACAAACAGTGATTATTAAGGTAGCTAACACAAAAATACGAATATAAAGTAAGAAAATAAATTGAAAAATAATTGTTAAATTGTGGAATGTCACAGACTATCAGTTACACAGACTAAGGAATTGATGTTCACACAGTGCCAGACACAGACCATCGATTTGCATAGAACGCGGAACTTGTATTCTCACAGGAATGAGTACATGATACCACAGAGTAAAAGTGAATCGTAAGCATTGTTTCTGTTTCTGTGTCACCAGGCATACGCTAAAGGATATTTTGGTAGAAATGGAAGACCAATTCCAACTTTTATTCAACAAAATGAAAATAGAGCTTGCAAATCAAACAATATTAATAACAGAATCTGTGACAAGCACAATTATGCAAAGAATGGAAGAAAAACTGCAGCCGATCATAACGGAAAATAAAAACTTAAAAACAAAAATGGAAAAACTAGAAAATGAGATAGAATATCTGAAAAGAGAAAAGAAAAACAATAACATTGTCATATTTGGCTTGGAAGAGGACGAAAAATCTACTAATTAAATACTAGATAAAATAAGGAGGGCTTTTAAGGATAATCTAGGTATTAACCTAGAAGGTTGTGAAGTAAACAAAATATACCGACTTGGAAAAAACAACAGAGAGGATAAACCCAGGCCAATTCTTTTGTCCTTAGTAAGTGCATGGAAAAAAAGCGAAATCATGAAAAATAAAAAGAATTTAAAGGATCTATACATGAAAGATGATTTTTCAAAAGAAGTCATGGAAAAAAAGAAAGGGCTGCTCCCCAAACTTGAAGAAGAAAGGAAGAAGGGAAATGTTGCGTATTTCAAGCAAGACAAACTCATTATAAAAGAAAACATAACTAAGGAAAAACTAAAGAGAGAACTATCTTCGTCACCACAAACTAACACCAACCCAAGAAAACAAACCATATGGACGTCGAAGGACAACAGAACCAATGCGTTCGATTTAATGAGAAATAGGTCAAATTCTCTTTCTAACTACACCACCAATAAGAACCAATAGCAACTAATATACGGAAGCCGGAAAATGAAACTGAAATGGGATTAGACAACATCAAATGGGATATAATCGGAATCAGCGAAATGAGACCGTTTGGTGAAGGAATTGAAGATCATAATGGCAAGTATATTCTATACTACATTGGTGAGACACCGGGACTCTACGGTGTCGGTTTCCTAATTAAAAAGAACTTAGCAAACAAAATAGAAGAAATAAGAGGAATTAACGAAAGAATAGCAATCCTCAACATCAAATTGCCGTCAAATAAAGGTAATGAAGAAATGTGGACCATAATTCAAGCATACTCACCAACTGAGTCAGATAAGAAGGAAGATAATATAAAAATTGACAAATTTTGCGAAGATCTACAATCAGCCGCACAAGTCTCATATAAAAATCTCATTGTGATGGGAGATTTTAATGGTCAAATAGGAGTCTGTAACAAAGGAGAAGAATATACAATAGGAAAACATGGATATGGCCAAAGAAGTAGAAACGGAAACGGATTAGTCACTTTTGCATTAGAAAACAAACTGAGCATTCTAAACAGCTTCTATAAGAAAAGGAAGCCGAGAAAATGGACATGGATGTCGCCCAATGGCAAGTACAAGAATGAAATCGACTTCATCCTAACCAACAATCGAAAAGTATTTAAGGATGTAAGTACTGTGGGCCAGCTTAACTTCCACACAGACCATAGAATGATAAGAACATTACTATCAGGAAAGCAAATACAAAAAAGGAGATATATCCATAATAATAATAACAAAAGCGCACCTATATTCACAGGAAATAATTATATACTCCTTGACAACATAAATAATGCATTGAACAGAAACTTAAAAATAAATTATAAACCAATACAGGAACGATACGAAAACATACTACATATACTCAAAACAGAAGTCAGAAAAACAAACAAACAAACTGAAAATACATTATCTTTAGAGACAAAACAATTGATTAATGAGAGAAAAGAACTTATAAATAAAGACAAAAATAAACAAACACGTCATAAGATATCTGAACTAAGCAAAATGATAAACGAACACATAAGGAAAGACAGAAAAACAAAAAGGCAGAAAACTTTAAAATCTTTTATCGAAAAAACTGGAGGAATTAAAAAAGCCTTAAAGGAATTAAACCAAAAGAAAATCTGGATGCCAAACATAAAAACCAAACATGGAAGTTCTACAAGTAAAAGGCAAGAGATACTCAAAATCGCCACAGACTACTGTAGAATACTATACCAAAGACAAAAAACTGTAGTAGTAGAAAAACAAAAACAAATAACGACAACCTCAGAATTAGTACCAATAATACTACAGGAAGAAATTACAAGAGCAATCAACACACAAAAACTAGACAAAGCGACCGGTTCAGACCAAATATCTAACGAGCTATTAAAATATACAGCACCGGCGATCGCACCTAAACTAACAGAACTATTCAACGACATCTTATCAACCGAAAGCATTCCTATTGATTGGACAAAATCAATTATAGTATTGATACAGAAAAAAAGGAGATAAAGGAGATATGAGCAACTACAGACCAATAAGTTTAATGTCAAACATCTACAAGATATTCACAAAGATAATACTATCACGGATTGCAGTCACGCTAGACGAAAACCAACCCAAAGAACAAGCTGGCTTTCGAAGTGGATTTTCGACGATAGACCACATTCACGTCGTAAGACAAGTGCTTCAAAAGTATAAAGAATACAATAAAAATTACTACTTCGGGTTCGTGGATTTTAATAAGGCATTTGATTCCTTAGATCACGATAGCATCTGGAGAGCACTAGAAAGTCAGGGAGTTGAGGCCAAGTACATTCGAATTCTCAAGAACATCTACTCAAAGAGCACGGCACAAGTCAAACTGGAAAGAACAGGAGAAGAATTTCCTATCGAAAGAGGTGTCAGACAAGGTGACCCCATATCACCAAAGCTATTCTCTGCGGTTCTAGAAATGGTTTTCAGAAACCTCCAATGGGAAGGAAATGGACTAAACATTAACGGTGACAAACTTAACCACTTACGTTTCGCGGACGATATTGTTTTGTTTTCTGAGAACTCAGATAATATGGAAGACATGCTACAACATCTATCAGATGAAAGCGCCAAGGTAGGCCTATCAATGAACACATCGAAAACGAAGATAATGACAAATTCAACTAAAAAAGACATTAAAATAAAAATAAATGGTGGACATATAAAAATTGAGTATGTCAATGAATATATCTATTTAGGTCAATTGATATCTACAGAAGACACAATGCAAAAAGAAATAGATAGAAGGATAGTAAACAGTTGGAAAAGGTTTTGGTCGCTGAGCGAGGTTATGAAGGACAAATATATGCCTATTAAAGAAAAAAAGAAAGTATATGACACATGTGTCCTTCCGTGCTGATCAACAACTCAAAAACTCCAAGTATGTCAAAATGGAATGGAAAGAAGCGTAATTGGAGTTAAAAGAAGAGACAGGGTAAGATTACAAAATATAAAGAGCAAAACGAAATTTAAAAATATCGATACCGTATACAAACACCTGAAATGGAGATGGACAGGACACATGCTAAGGGAAGAGAAGGAGAAGTGGACAAGATTAATAACGGAATGGTACCCGCGTGATGGGAAAAGGAACAAAGGTAGAAAAAATAAACGTTGGGAAGACGATATGAGAAAGATAGTTGGCCCAGAATGGACACGCTTTGCAAAGGACAGGACAAAATGGAAAGCTTTAGAGGAGGCCTTTGTCGAAGGACAAGCTGTAAAAGAAAAACCGGCTGCCGATACAATTAATTAAAAATGAAAAAAATCAAATTGTTAAATAGATTAGGTTATAATATTTACACGTATTGTTAAGTTACAGCAATAAAGGCTTATTTTATTTATTTTTATTCAAGTGCCAAAAGTATTAATTACTCGCAAACTATAATGTCAAATGAAAAATTAATCCACGAAGGCTGTGAAGTGAGATTACTGACGACAATTTCTGTCGACAATTCACTTTTATTTATAACTAGCTGAAGCTTTTTTTTAGCTGACTTCTTTTTTTTTTTATTTCTTTTTTTTTTTTTTTTTTCTTCTCCTCTTAACATGAAAAACTTACTCTAAAAACTCTTACTTATTTTAAAAAAACTTACTAACTATAATTGTAGCTACAAATAATATATAATAACTAATACTATAACCTAGAACGGTTCAGAAAAAACACACATTTATATATATATAACACTATCAAAAACATTTTTTTTATTTTTAATATATAAATCATCATTTTTTTTTTTCTCTTAACTAATTAAAATATCTGCATTACATTTAAGCATTTGATTGACATGCCTTTTCCAAGTGCATCCATCTACATCTATGATGTAAGTTGTATTTGGGATGGACTCTTCTATAATAATTCCCTGCACCCACGGCTTATTACCTTTACGATAATCTTTTACCATTACTCTCTCACCCACTTTGAAATTTACATTTCTACTATTTATGGTATTTTGATAACTTTTATTTAACATGTCATATGACTTCTCGACCATTGGAGGTGGTCTCATTAGTGTGAATCTGCTCCTTAGTTCTCTACCCAGCATTAGCCTGGCTGGTGTAATTCCAGTAGCACTATGTGGCATATTTCTGTAGTCAAAAAGGAATAAATTGATAGCAGATGGAAGAGTATTTCCACTTTCTTTTATTTTTGTGACATGTGACTTAAAGGTTTCTACAAAGCGTTCTGCAGCTCCGTTGGTAGCTGGGTGATATGGTGGGGAAAAGGTATGTTTTAAATTTATCATTTCACAATATGTTTTGAATTCTAAACTTGTAAATGTTGGTCCATTGTCCGTTACCAAATGTACCGGATACCCAAACCGTGCAAATACTTTCTTAAATATTTCTATTGTCCTTGTTGCACCTATGTTTGACATTTCATATATTTCAGCCCATTTAGAGTAACTGTCAATTATAACTAAATACATTTTGTTAAAGAATGGTCCTAAGAAGTCAGCATGTATACGGTACCATACTGATGGAGGTGATGGCCACGGCTTTATCTGACCTTTATGAGGGTTCTTACTATTTTTCAAGCATATTAAACAATTGCTTGTTATATTTTCGATGTCAATGTCCAGTTTTGGCCACCAGAAGAAAGAACGTGCCAGCTGTTTCATACGAACTGTTCCAAAATGACTTTTATGTAGCTCTTCCAATACTGATTCTCTTAGTTCACTCGGAATGATGATTCGGTAACCCCAAAATAAGCACTCCCTGTCTAAACTGAGTTCATTTTTCTTGTTAAAATAGGTCAATATATCTTTATTTAAAACTCTTTTTTCTGGCCATCCATCCATAGTGTATCTCAATATAGCTGACAATACTGTATCTTTTTTTGTTTCTGCTTGTATTAATTTCCAGTCTAATCTTTCTATTTGTGAGTTATTTATATAGTGGATGTTGCTTATTTCAGCGTTTAAGCAAATGGGGTGAAAATCTATGTCTTCTATGTTATTATCCTTTGGTGATCGTGATAAAAAGTCAGCCGGGTTGCTGTTCGTTTTAATATGTTTTATTTGATAGTTGAATGCTGATAAAAATATAGCATAGTGCTGAAGTCTTTTAGCTGCCATTTTGGGTATACCCTTTGTGGGGCCAAATATTCTCACTAATGCTGCGTTATCTGTTTCCAATTCAAAAGTACGTCCATATGTATAGTTATAAAATTTTGTCACTCCAAATATAATTGCCATCGCCTCTTTATCAATAGCTGAATATTTTAACTCTGTTGAATTTAACTTTTTACTAGCATATGCAACTGGTTTTACAACACCGTTTATATCTCGATTGGATAACACGGCTCCTAATGCTATATGTGATGCATCACATGACAAAATAAGTGGTAAGTTTGGGTCATAGTGTTTCAAATTATCAACTGATGACAATCTTTGTTTTATTAGGTTAAAGGCATCGTTACATTCCTTTGTCCATTTAAAATTATTTTTCTGTGTGCACTCATGTAATGGTGCTATAATTTTTGCCATATTTTGCAAAAATCGAGCATAATAATTTACCTTACCCAAAAATGATTTTAACATAGTGACATTTTTTGGCGGATCTGCACAAAGTAATGGTTCAATATTTTCTTTTATTACACAGATTTCCTTATTTGTAATTCTAAAACCAAACACGTCAATGCTCTTTTTGAAAAATTTACATTTTTCAATTTTTAACTTAAATTCAGACTCTTGTAATTTAGTAAGTACCTTACACAATGTTTCTAATGTGTCCTTTACAGTACCCCCTACTATGTAAATGTTATCAATAAATATTATTATGTTTGGAATATTTGCTAGTTTATTGCTTATCAAACGTTGGAATGACCCTGGTCCTGTACTTACACCATAAGGTAAATATTTATATTGATATGTACCTACTTCTGTAACTATAGTTGTATATATTTGTGAGTCTTTGTGTAAGGGAGCTTGTAAGTAAGCTTCCTTCAGGTCAAGTTCACAGAAATATTGTCCATTCTTTAGTGTATCGAAAATTTCATCTATGTGGGGCAAGGGAAAATGATCTACTTCCAAATGTGGATTTAATGTTACTTTATAATCCCCACACAAGCGCACTGAACCGTCTGCTTTTAGGATAGGTACAACAGGTGTCCCCCACTGACTATATTCAACTGGAGCAATTCTGCCATTTTCAAGAAGACGTGAAATTTCAGTTTTTACCTTTTCCTTTAATGCAAAGGGTACACGCCTGACCGGGTGGCATTTTGGTACAGCATTTGGTTTCAATTTTAATTTAATGGAATCTCCTTTGAAATTTCCCCATCCTGGACTAAATATTTCTGGGAACTTTTCCTTTACATAATGTTCTGCATCTGAAATAGATTTTTCACAATAATTACTGTCTATGTTAATGATGTTTGTATTAATGAATTTTGGAGGCCATAATTTTAATGCATTTAACCAATCACGTCCTAATATGCGTGGTATATTATCATGTCCTATAAATAAATTTAACTTTTTAACATTATTTAGATATTGTACAGTAAGGTTTTTTAATATTCCTATTGGCTGTGACACAGTTTGGTCAAAGTTTCTAAATTTGACTTTACAATTGTTAATTTTTATACTTTTAAAATAAATGTCTTTATCTTTTAAAGGGATTACAGTAACGTCTGAGCCTGTATCTAATTGAAAATCAAGTAATTTTCCTTCAACACATATAGTCATATAGTGTGGAGGTATTCTACTTACATTTACCGAATTTATTTCATGTTCACAAAACAAGTTTGCACAAGAAGTTTCTATGCTTTCTTGCTCACTATTAGTGTCTAATCCTTTTTCTTCAACACTGTAGACTCTTGGCACATTTCTTCCTATACACATTTTGAAAATGTGCCCTTGTTTTCCACATTCCGAACAAAATTTTTTTATCAATCTACACTCTGTTTTTAAATGGTTGTTACCGCCACAACAATAACACTTAATGTTTTTCTTATTTGGAGTATATTTTGAAACTGTGTTATGTTTGCTTTCATTTGTCACCTTTTTTTCTTTATTGTACCGTTTTCTTTCTTGATAATAATACAAATCCGACACTTTATTATCACTGTGACTGGTAGTTTGAAGTAAAGCTGCTTCTACTGTGCGGGCCAATGCCAGCATTTCTTCCAAGTTCTTTTCGGCATTCTTCAGCAATTCAAATTTAACAAGTTTCGAATGTACACCATCTATTAATTTTTCTTTAATTTGGTCATCTAAGTCCTTAAAGTTGCATTTAATTCCCAATTTTCGCAATTGTAATACATAGTCTTCAATAGACTCTGTTGGGAATTGATTTCTGTTGCGAAATGTAACTCGATCTAGCGCTGTTGAAGGTTTTGGAGTGTATTTTTCTTTAAGCTTTTGACATAGCTCGGTGTATGTGAATTTTATTGGTTTCTTTGGTGCACACAATATATTTAATACTTCAAATACCGTAGATGTTATTTTTGTTAATAATAATGGCACTTGTTTTTCGATTGGTATTTCATTCAATGTAATAATACACTCCAACTGTTGCTCAAAACACTCCCAATTTTCTCCGTCAAACGGTTGTATGGTAAAATTTGTCATTTTTTCTTTATTTATTTCTTTTTGTTTATTTTTACAGAAGGTACTTAGTAATTTTCTTAACTCTTTAACTTTAGAATTTATGTTGTAACTTATTTTTAGATTGTCTAATTTTTGTTGTAATTGACTTTTATTTAAATTATAAATCCATGATCGTCCTGCAATACTTGATATTTCTATTTCTGTGTCAGAATAATTATTATGTTCACTGGAATTTTCTTCAGTTTCTGAACTATTTTTTTCTGACATTGACTTATTGTAAACAATAATGAGGTTCGCACAGATCATTCGATTAATCCTCGTCGCCAATTGTTGTGTCTTCAATAAAACACTGATGATTAGATTAATTAACACGGTTTAATAACTGAAGAGCACACAAAAACACGTTATACAATTTGTAATGGCAGGGAGCAGAGAGAGAGAGAGAGACATATATATTGAAGTGAGCAGGACGGCAACACCATAAATCTTTATACACAACACTCTCCACCGCATAAATGAAAAGAACACGAGGTTCTTTTTGTACAAGCTAGAACTAGATTTCTTTTTTTTTTTTTTTTATTTCTTTTTTTTTTTTTTTTTTTCTTCTCCTCTTAACATGAAAAACTTACTCTAAAAACTCTTACTTATTTTAAAAAAACTTACTAACTATAATTGTAGCTACAAATAATATATAATAACTAATACTATAACCTAGAACGGTTCAGAAAAAACACACATTTATATATATATAACACTATCAAAAACATTTTTTTTATTTTTAATATATAAATCATCATTTTTTTTTTTCTCTTAACTAATTAAAATATCTGCATTACATTTAAGCATTTGATTGACATGCCTTTTCCAAGTGCATCCATCTACATCTATGATGTAAGTTGTATTTGGGATGGACTCTTCTATAATAATTCCCTGCACCCACGGCTTATTACCTTTACGATAATCTTTTACCATTACTCTCTCACCCACTTTGAAATTTACATTTCTACTATTTATGGTATTTTGATAACTTTTATTTAACATGTCATATGACTTCTCGACCATTGGAGGTGGTCTCATTAGTGTGAATCTGCTCCTTAGTTCTCTACCCAGCATTAGCCTGGCTGGTGTAATTCCAGTAGCACTATGTGGCATATTTCTGTAGTCAAAAAGGAATAAATTGATAGCAGATGGAAGAGTATTTCCACTTTCTTTTATTTTTGTGACATGTGACTTAAAGGTTTCTACAAAGCGTTCTGCAGCTCCGTTGGTAGCTGGGTGATATGGTGGGGAAAAGGTATGTTTTAAATTTATCATTTCACAATATGTTTTGAATTCTAAACTTGTAAATGTTGGTCCATTGTCCGTTACCAAATGTACCGGATACCCAAACCGTGCAAATACTTTCTTAAATATTTCTATTGTCCTTGTTGCACCTATGTTTGACATTTCATATATTTCAGCCCATTTAGAGTAACTGTCAATTATAACTAAATACATTTTGTTAAAGAATGGTCCTAAGAAGTCAGCATGTATACGGTACCATACTGATGGAGGTGATGGCCACGGCTTTATCTGACCTTTATGAGGGTTCTTACTATTTTTCAAGCATATTAAACAATTGCTTGTTATATTTTCGATGTCAATGTCCAGTTTTGGCCACCAGAAGAAAGAACGTGCCAGCTGTTTCATACGAACTGTTCCAAAATGACTTTTATGTAGCTCTTCCAATACTGATTCTCTTAGTTCACTCGGAATGATGATTCGGTAACCCCAAAATAAGCACTCCCTGTCTAAACTGAGTTCATTTTTCTTGTTAAAATAGGTCAATATATCTTTATTTAAAACTCTTTTTTCTGGCCATCCATCCATAGTGTATCTCAATATAGCTGACAATACTGTATCTTTTTTTGTTTCTGCTTGTATTAATTTCCAGTCTAATCTTTCTATTTGTGAGTTATTTATATAGTGGATGTTGCTTATTTCAGCGTTTAAGCAAATGGGGTGAAAATCTATGTCTTCTATGTTATTATCCTTTGGTGATCGTGATAAAAAGTCAGCCGGGTTGCTGTTCGTTTTAATATGTTTTATTTGATAGTTGAATGCTGATAAAAATATAGCATAGTGCTGAAGTCTTTTAGCTGCCATTTTGGGTATACCCTTTGTGGGGCCAAATATTCTCACTAATGCTGCGTTATCTGTTTCCAATTCAAAAGTACGTCCATATGTATAGTTATAAAATTTTGTCACTCCAAATATAATTGCCATCGCCTCTTTATCAATAGCTGAATATTTTAACTCTGTTGAATTTAACTTTTTACTAGCATATGCAACTGGTTTTACAACACCGTTTATATCTCGATTGGATAACACGGCTCCTAATGCTATATGTGATGCATCACATGACAAAATAAGTGGTAAGTTTGGGTCATAGTGTTTCAAATTATCAACTGATGACAATATTTGTTTTATTAGGTTAAAGGCATCGTTACATTCCTTTGTCCATTTAAAATTATTTTTCTGTGTGCACTCATGTAATGGTGCTATAATTTTTGCCATATTTTGCAAAAATCGAGCATAATAATTTACCTTACCCAAAAATGATTTTAACATAGTGACATTTTTTGGCGGATCTGCACAAAGTAATGGTTCAATATTTTCTTTTATTACACAGATTTCCTTATTTGTAATTCTAAAACCAAACACGTCAATGCTCTTTTTGAAAAATTTACATTTTTCAATTTTTAACTTAAATTCAGACTCTTGTAATTTAGTAAGTACCTTACACAATGTTTCTAATGTGTCCTTTACAGTACCCCCTACTATGTAAATGTTATCAATAAATATTATTATGTTTGGAATATTTGCTAGTTTATTGCTTATCAAACGTTGGAATGACCCTGGTCCTGTACTTACACCATAAGGTAAATATTTATATTGATATGTACCTACTTCTGTAACTATAGTTGTATATATTTGTGAGTCTTTGTGTAAGGGAGCTTGTAAGTAAGCTTCCTTCAGGTCAAGTTCACAGAAATATTGTCCATTCTTTAGTGTATCGAAAATTTCATCTATGTGGGGCAAGGGAAAATGATCTACTTCCAAATGTGGATTTAATGTTACTTTATAATCCCCACACAAGCGCACTGAACCGTCTGCTTTTAGGATAGGTACAACAGGTGTCCCCCACTGACTATATTCAACTGGAGCAATTCTGCCATTTTCAAGAAGACGTGAAATTTCAGTTTTTACCTTTTCCTTTAATGCAAAGGGTACACGCCTGACCGGGTGGCATTTTGGTACAGCATTTGGTTTCAATTTTAATTTAATGGAATCTCCTTTGAAATTTCCCCATCCTGGACTAAATATTTCTGGGAACTTTTCCTTTACATAATGTTCTGCATCTGAAATAGATTTTTCACAATAATTACTGTCTATGTTAATGATGTTTGTATTAATGAATTTTGGAGGCCATAATTTTAATGCATTTAACCAATCACGTCCTAATATGCGTGGTATATTATCATGTCCTATAAATAAATTTAACTTTTTAACATTATTTAGATATTGTACAGTAAGGTTTTTTAATATTCCTATTGGCTGTGACACAGTTTGGTCAAAGTTTCTAAATTTGACTTTACAATTGTTAATTTTTATACTTTTAAAATAAATGTCTTTATCTTTTAAAGGGATTACAGTAACGTCTGAGCCTGTATCTAATTGAAAATCAAGTAATTTTCCTTCAACACATATAGTCATATAGTGTGGAGGTATTCTACTTACATTTACCGAATTTATTTCATGTTCACAAAACAAGTTTGCACAAGAAGTTTCTATGCTTTCTTGCTCACTATTAGTGTCTAATCCTTTTTCTTCAACACTGTAGACTCTTGGCACATTTCTTCCTATACACATTTTGAAAATGTGCCCTTGTTTTCCACATTCCGAACAAAATTTTTTTATCAATCTACACTCTGTTTTTAAATGGTTGTTACCGCCACAACAATAACACTTAATGTTTTTCTTATTTGGAGTATATTTTGAAACTGTGTTATGTTTGCTTTCATTTGTCACCTTTTTTTCTTTATTGTACCGTTTTCTTTCTTGATAATAATACAAATCCGACACTTTATTATCACTGTGACTGGTAGTTTGAAGTAAAGCTGCTTCTACTGTGCGGGCCAATGCCAGCATTTCTTCCAAGTTCTTTTCGGCATTCTTCAGCAATTCAAATTTAACAAGTTTCGAATGTACACCATCTATTAATTTTTCTTTAATTTGGTCATCTAAGTCCTTAAAGTTGCATTTAATTCCCAATTTTCGCAATTGTAATACATAGTCTTCAATAGACTCTGTTGGGAATTGATTTCTGTTGCGAAATGTAACTCGATCTAGCGCTGTTGAAGGTTTTGGAGTGTATTTTTCTTTAAGCTTTTGACATAGCTCGGTGTATGTGAATTTTATTGGTTTCTTTGGTGCACACAATATATTTAATACTTCAAATACCGTAGATGTTATTTTTGTTAATAATAATGGCACTTGTTTTTCGATTGGTATTTCATTCAATGTAATAATACACTCCAACTGTTGCTCAAAACACTCCCAATTTTCTCCGTCAAACGGTTGTATGGTAAAATTTGTCATTTTTTCTTTATTTATTTCTTTTTGTTTATTTTTACAGAAGGTACTTAGTAATTTTCTTAACTCTTTAACTTTAGAATTTATGTTGTAACTTATTTTTAGATTGTCTAATTTTTGTTGTAATTGACTTTTATTTAAATTATAAATCCATGATCGTCCTGCAATACTTGATATTTCTATTTCTGTGTCAGAATAATTATTATGTTCACTGGAATTTTCTTCAGTTTCTGAACTATTTTTTTCTGACATTGACTTATTGTAAACAATAATGAGGTTCGCACAGATCATTCGATTAATCCTCGTCGCCAATTGTTGTGTCTTCAATAAAACACTGATGATTAGATTAATTAACACGGTTTAATAACTGAAGAGCACACAAAAACACGTTATACAATTTGTAATGGCAGGGAGCAGAGAGAGAGAGAGAGACATATATATTGAAGTGAGCAGGACGGCAACACCATAAATCTTTATACACAACACTCTCCACCGCATAAATGAAAAGAACACGAGGTTCTTTTTGTACAAGCTAGAACTAGATTTCTTTTTTTTTTTTTTTTATTTCTTTTTTTTTTTTTTTTTTTCTTCTCCTCTTAACATGAAAAACTTACTCTAAAAACTCTTACTTATTTTAAAAAAACTTACTAACTATAATTGTAGCTACAAATAATATATAATAACTAATACTATAACCTAGAACGGTTCAGAAAAAACACACATTTATATATATATAACACTATCAAAAACATTTTTTTTATTTTTAATATATAAATCATCATTTTTTTTTTTCTCTTAACTAATTAAAATATCTGCATTACATTTAAGCATTTGATTGACATGCCTTTTCCAAGTGCATCCATCTACATCTATGATGTAAGTTGTATTTGGGATGGACTCTTCTATAATAATTCCCTGCACCCACGGCTTATTACCTTTACGATAATCTTTTACCATTACTCTCTCACCCACTTTGAAATTTACATTTCTACTATTTATGGTATTTTGATAACTTTTATTTAACATGTCATATGACTTCTCGACCATTGGAGGTGGTCTCATTAGTGTGAATCTGCTCCTTAGTTCTCTACCCAGCATTAGCCTGGCTGGTGTAATTCCAGTAGCACTATGTGGCATATTTCTGTAGTCAAAAAGGAATAAATTGATAGCAGATGGAAGAGTATTTCCACTTTCTTTTATTTTTGTGACATGTGACTTAAAGGTTTCTACAAAGCGTTCTGCAGCTCCGTTGGTAGCTGGGTGATATGGTGGGGAAAAGGTATGTTTTAAATTTATCATTTCACAATATGTTTTGAATTCTAAACTTGTAAATGTTGGTCCATTGTCCGTTACCAAATGTACCGGATACCCAAACCGTGCAAATACTTTCTTAAATATTTCTATTGTCCTTGTTGCACCTATGTTTGACATTTCATATATTTCAGCCCATTTAGAGTAACTGTCAATTATAACTAAATACATTTTGTTAAAGAATGGTCCTAAGAAGTCAGCATGTATACGGTACCATACTGATGGAGGTGATGGCCACGGCTTTATCTGACCTTTATGAGGGTTCTTACTATTTTTCAAGCATATTAAACAATTGCTTGTTATATTTTCGATGTCAATGTCCAGTTTTGGCCACCAGAAGAAAGAACGTGCCAGCTGTTTCATACGAACTGTTCCAAAATGACTTTTATGTAGCTCTTCCAATACTGATTCTCTTAGTTCACTCGGAATGATGATTCGGTAACCCCAAAATAAGCACTCCCTGTCTAAACTGAGTTCATTTTTCTTGTTAAAATAGGTCAATATATCTTTATTTAAAACTCTTTTTTCTGGCCATCCATCCATAGTGTATCTCAATATAGCTGACAATACTGTATCTTTTTTTGTTTCTGCTTGTATTAATTTCCAGTCTAATCTTTCTATTTGTGAGTTATTTATATAGTGGATGTTGCTTATTTCAGCGTTTAAGCAAATGGGGTGAAAATCTATGTCTTCTATGTTATTATCCTTTGGTGATCGTGATAAAAAGTCAGCCGGGTTGCTGTTCGTTTTAATATGTTTTATTTGATAGTTGAATGCTGATAAAAATATAGCATAGTGCTGAAGTCTTTTAGCTGCCATTTTGGGTATACCCTTTGTGGGGCCAAATATTCTCACTAATGCTGCGTTATCTGTTTCCAATTCAAAAGTACGTCCATATGTATAGTTATAAAATTTTGTCACTCCAAATATAATTGCCATCGCCTCTTTATCAATAGCTGAATATTTTAACTCTGTTGAATTTAACTTTTTACTAGCATATGCAACTGGTTTTACAACACCGTTTATATCTCGATTGGATAACACGGCTCCTAATGCTATATGTGATGCATCACATGACAAAATAAGTGGTAAGTTTGGGTCATAGTGTTTCAAATTATCAACTGATGACAATCTTTGTTTTATTAGGTTAAAGGCATCGTTACATTCCTTTGTCCATTTAAAATTATTTTTCTGTGTGCACTCATGTAATGGTGCTATAATTTTTGCCATATTTTGCAAAAATCGAGCATAATAATTTACCTTACCCAAAAATGATTTTAACATAGTGACATTTTTTGGCGGATCTGCACAAAGTAATGGTTCAATATTTTCTTTTATTACACAGATTTCCTTATTTGTAATTCTAAAACCAAACACGTCAATGCTCTTTTTGAAAAATTTACATTTTTCAATTTTTAACTTAAATTCAGACTCTTGTAATTTAGTAAGTACCTTACACAATGTTTCTAATGTGTCCTTTACAGTACCCCCTACTATGTAAATGTTATCAATAAATATTATTATGTTTGGAATATTTGCTAGTTTATTGCTTATCAAACGTTGGAATGACCCTGGTCCTGTACTTACACCATAAGGTAAATATTTATATTGATATGTACCTACTTCTGTAACTATAGTTGTATATATTTGTGAGTCTTTGTGTAAGGGAGCTTGTAAGTAAGCTTCCTTCAGGTCAAGTTCACAGAAATATTGTCCATTCTTTAGTGTATCGAAAATTTCATCTATGTGGGGCAAGGGAAAATGATCTACTTCCAAATGTGGATTTAATGTTACTTTATAATCCCCACACAAGCGCACTGAACCGTCTGCTTTTAGGATAGGTACAACAGGTGTCCCCCACTGACTATATTCAACTGGAGCAATTCTGCCATTTTCAAGAAGACGTGAAATTTCAGTTTTTACCTTTTCCTTTAATGCAAAGGGTACACGCCTGACCGGGTGGCATTTTGGTACAGCATTTGGTTTCAATTTTAATTTAATGGAATCTCCTTTGAAATTTCCCCATCCTGGACTAAATATTTCTGGGAACTTTTCCTTTACATAATGTTCTGCATCTGAAATAGATTTTTCACAATAATTACTGTCTATGTTAATGATGTTTGTATTAATGAATTTTGGAGGCCATAATTTTAATGCATTTAACCAATCACGTCCTAATATGCGTGGTATATTATCATGTCCTATAAATAAATTTAACTTTTTAACATTATTTAGATATTGTACAGTAAGGTTTTTTAATATTCCTATTGGCTGTGACACAGTTTGGTCAAAGTTTCTAAATTTGACTTTACAATTGTTAATTTTTATACTTTTAAAATAAATGTCTTTATCTTTTAAAGGGATTACAGTAACGTCTGAGCCTGTATCTAATTGAAAATCAAGTAATTTTCCTTCAACACATATAGTCATATAGTGTGGAGGTATTCTACTTACATTTACCGAATTTATTTCATGTTCACAAAACAAGTTTGCACAAGAAGTTTCTATGCTTTCTTGCTCACTATTAGTGTCTAATCCTTTTTCTTCAACACTGTAGACTCTTGGCACATTTCTTCCTATACACATTTTGAAAATGTGCCCTTGTTTTCCACATTCCGAACAAAATTTTTTTATCAATCTACACTCTGTTTTTAAATGGTTGTTACCGCCACAACAATAACACTTAATGTTTTTCTTATTTGGAGTATATTTTGAAACTGTGTTATGTTTGCTTTCATTTGTCACCTTTTTTTCTTTATTGTACCGTTTTCTTTCTTGATAATAATACAAATCCGACACTTTATTATCACTGTGACTGGTAGTTTGAAGTAAAGCTGCTTCTACTGTGCGGGCCAATGCCAGCATTTCTTCCAAGTTCTTTTCGGCATTCTTCAGCAATTCAAATTTAACAAGTTTCGAATGTACACCATCTATTAATTTTTCTTTAATTTGGTCATCTAAGTCCTTAAAGTTGCATTTAATTCCCAATTTTCGCAATTGTAATACATAGTCTTCAATAGACTCTGTTGGGAATTGATTTCGTTGCGAAATGTAACTCGATCTAGCGCTGTTGAAGGTTTTGGAGTGTATTTTTCTTTAAGCTTTTGACATAGCTCGGTGTATGTGAATTTTATTGGTTTCTTTGGTGCACACAATATATTTAATACTTCAAATACCGTAGATGTTATTTTTGTTAATAATAATGGCACTTGTTTTTCGATTGGTATTTCATTCAATGTAATAATACACTCCAACTGTTGCTCAAAACACTCCCAATTTTCTCCGTCAAACGGTTGTATGGTAAAATTTGTCATTTTTTCTTTATTTATTTCTTTTTGTTTATTTTTACAGAAGGTACTTAGTAATTTTCTTAACTCTTTAACTTTAGAATTTATGTTGTAACTTATTTTTAGATTGTCTAATTTTTGTTGTAATTGACTTTTATTTAAATTATAAATCCATGATCGTCCTGCAATACTTGATATTTCTATTTCTGTGTCAGAATAATTATTATGTTCACTGGAATTTTCTTCAGTTTCTGAACTATTTTTTTCTGACATTGACTTATTGTAAACAATAATGAGGTTCGCACAGATCATTCGATTAATCCTCGTCGCCAATTGTTGTGTCTTCAATAAAACACTGATGATTAGATTAATTAACACGGTTTAATAACTGAAGAGCACACAAAAACACGTTATACAATTTGTAATGGCAGGGAGCAGAGAGAGAGAGAGAGACATATATATTGAAGTGAGCAGGACGGCAACACCATAAATCTTTATACACAACAGGCCATGCTTCGCTGCGGCCCATACGGCGGCGGGGTGCGCATGGGGCGCGTGGTACTGGACACTGTTTATATATATGCTATTTGTCGTAGCGTGATGTTATATAGCCTATAGCCTTCCTCGATAAATGGACTATTCAAAACAAAAAGAATTTTTCAATTCGAATCCGTAGTTCCTAAGATTAGCGCGTTCAAACAAACAAACAAACTCTTCGGCTTTATAATATTAGTATAGATGTATTAATCTATATATACTACTCAAAACAAAATAAGGGCCACTAAGATTTTTTGCTGTACCATGAAAACAATAAAGACATTAAATTGTTTAACTTATGTAACTACAAAATAATGTTATTGGTTATAATATAGGCTAACAATTGTTTAAAATAATGATCATGAACTGTTTTTTTTAAGTTCATAATGAAATTGGCCCTTTTGAATGAAAAACATGAACAAAAGAAATCACCGGAAAAAGACAAAATACTGTTCTTGTCACTTTTGTTTCTTCTTTTTAGTAACGAGTATATCCTCCTCTCTTAGCAATACACTCCTGAAGCTTCGTATGCATACTCTGGATCAAATTCCTCACGTTTTCATCTGGAATCTCCTCCCAGGCACGTTTTAAAGCGTCAATCAGCTGCTGTTGGTTGTAGACCCCTTGCTCATTCTCTCTAACCCTTCGTTTCAATTGGTCCCACAATTGCTCGATTGGATTTAAATCCGGACTGTTAGCTGGCCATGGTAATACCTCAATATGAGACCCTTCTAGGACAGTTTGTGTCGATCGAGCTGTGTGTGCACGGGCATTGTCTTGTACCAGGATGAATCCAGGCCCCACTCGCTGTGCAAATGGGATCACTTGAGGCCTGATGACGTCTTCGATGTAACGTTTTGCAGTTACGGTACCCGCATTTAAAATGGTGAGCTCGGTTTTACCGTGTAAACTAATCCCACCCCAAACCATTACGTTGGGACCACCGAAACGGTCAACTTCGTGTATGCAGGACTACGAAAAACGCTCGCCGCGTCGTCTCCACACCCTAACACGCCGATCATCATTAAAAAAAATTACTTTGCACTCGTCTGTAAAAAGCACCTTGCCCCACTGATTAATCCCCCAGTTCAAATACTGACGACAGAATCTTAAACGGTTTGCACGTTGAACCCTAGTCAGAGGAATTCGAACAACTCGACGTCTTGACATTTGCTGGTCTTCGTACAATTGATTACGTATAGTTTGATCACTGACACAGGTACCCGTTGTCAGCCGTAGGTGGTGTTGTAACTTACGGGCCGTTACTGTACGATCACGACGAGCACTTAGTTGGACGTACCGATCCTCGTGCGCCGTTGTTACACGAACTCTACCTGAACCGGGTCTCCTGGCAACACTGCCGGTCTCTTGGAAGCGATTCCATACATTTTGGACAGCTCTTCGAGAAAACCCAACTGCAAACCCACGTAACGCTGAGAACGTCCTTCTTGAATCATAGTTATGGCTCTGGTTGCTGTAATTGTATCCATGTGCCTTCGTACTGGTGGCATGATTAACGCGAGATGATAAATGAATCATTTAAAATTGAAAAAGTAAAACTTTTTGCCTAAAATAACCGAAACAAGTTAAGAAGACAATCGAAGAAAAACATAAGAATAACTTCCAATTATTTATTTTCTCAAAACGATGGCCAATATTTATCAAATTAGGAAGCATAAAAGAGATCAAACACCAAAGAGTTCGTAATATCAATATAATGCTACTTATCAGTTACTTTCAGTTTACTAAAGTGCACTTAAATGTAAATAAACTAGTGGCCCTTATTTTGTTTTGAGTAGTATATAAATATTTTCTTATTTGGACTTTATATACTTAGATAAAATTCAAATCTAGGATTAATTATTTCTATTTATACGCGCTCTTAAGAGCGCGGAGCGCGGACGTAGTCGCGGCCGTAATATAGTGTTGTATATTTAAAATCTTTTTATCCTTCATACTTATTTGGCAGACTTGTTTCCATGTCATCCTAATTCTCTCCAATGTTTACCTAGCGGTCACACGATGAATACTAAACAGTCCCTGACACGCTGATAACGGAGGGTTTTGGGGGTCCGAGCGAATGTGCCGAGAACCATTGTGAATATTATTGTTTTAGGCAGGTTTAATTAAATATCCCTTTAAAATTAATCAGCGAAAACTTGGTATGTAAGTAGATGTTCGGTTTCTATCATTCCTAACCGTCGATATATTCTATGGCACTGAATGACGATACATATATGTCAAGGCGATGTCAACATAGATGTCAGCGAAAAAAAAATGGCGAAATTTATTTGAACGCGAAGCGTGTCGGGAGGAATTTTAATTGTTGAAAATATAGATTTTGCGACTTTGTAATGGTCTACTAGCGGTAGTTTGGTGTCCGTGTCGCGAGACAAAATAAACAATGACTTTAGTTTCAATTTGTGTGTATCGGCCCGGACGGAAGCGTCGAATAGCGGCCGTTTCACACTTATGGGACAATATTTGCACTAAAAAGACATTTTGAATCGTCTGTGAGACAACCTAACAGTGACATGTAATACTTCTTCCCTTCCAGCTACCTATTTTAGATACCGACGAGGACCGTCAGGGTTGGAAAGGTAGTAGAAGAGACATAATTTGGTAAGTCCTTTATTTTGTGCTTACTGGCAGGAGAGACATTCATTTGAGCTTTACGAATCTCTGGGCGAAATAAATGAAAGGAATAAAAAAATTAACACTTAAAAAAAATAGATAAATTAACATGACAAAATACTAAAATTAGGCTGATACAAATATACAAACATACAAACAATCAAAAAGTTATATATCAGAGGGAATGATCCGAAATACGGACATCCGTCATAGAATCAAAAATTTAACGCCTGGCAAAAAGTATAAAATCAATGAATATGCCAGGCCTTTTTTTGTTACGTGCGGGGTGAGTTAATATGCCTTGTAAGGGCGAAACGAACGATTTATTTTCACAAACCAAGACGACTTCCAAAATCCCTAAACTTGTCCTATGAAACCGATAAACTTGCCAAAAATCATCAATGAATCCCTTAATGTGTCGCCGGTTTACTGTCGCAGATAACTTCGCAAAAGCTCTAAGGAGTCGCTTTCGTATCGCTTGTTGTCGCACAAATGACTTGGCCAGCCGCACTCTTATTTATACTTGGCGAGAACGCCTCGATGTATTTCGTATTTTCCAGAAAATGTAAACAAGATCGTAAACAAGCCATTGAAAATTCGGGAATGCTATTTCTGTATTGTAAACATAAGGACCAATTTCCTTTGACACTGGTCGGGAAGGGGCGTGCTACCATCGATAGGGTGGGACGTTCGAGACTTTCGACCGGCGCGAACGCTTTTTTCAGACCGTTACATAGTTAGTCGTAACAATATGTTTTGTCAGTCATATGTTTTATTTAAAAACGCAGACGAAATCACGGATTCCAGCTAGTGTTACACAATATGTTAATACGGAACCACGCGTTTTGATTTCCGGTTTATCTTGTCGCCATATAATATTAAATTAGATAAAGATATACTTTGTATTAATGCGCTCCTTTACAAATTATTACAAAACGTTAAATATAATGAATTTTTACGTTTTAATTCCTTCTTTTTAACCGGCTTTTTTACCCGTCTTTCCTGAATTTTTCTAATTATTGGAAGGAATAAAAAAAAAGGTTGATATTAAATGCATTGAAGTAGTGTCGTGGTACCCTACATTGCTACTACTAAATACAACTATCTTTTACATTTAACTAGCGACCATCTCAGGCTTCTTCACTTAGAAATTATATACACGACATTCGGCCTATCCCTCGGACCTCAGCTTCCCCGCTTAATTGTCAATGGCGCGCCCGAAAGTGGCGTAGGGGCAAGGCCGGTCGCGCTTTCCCTTGTGTGTGTTTTGTGAAGTCAGTGGCATAGATAAGTATGTGTATATCAGTGGGATTAAATCACGCGAGGCGGATGCACGCGCAGCGCGGCCCGCATCTGCGCGCGCGCCGCGGGAGCCGCGATCTCTCGTTTTACTGTTTTAGGCTTCACCGCGAAGCTACCGATGTCCCCTCGAGCTTATTCTCTCGCGGGCTTTCCGTTTCACCTTCTGAAAGTGTTTGTCCGCGCCGGTCTATGTATAGGGCTCCGCTAATGCCCGTCAGTTTTAACATTTCTTTCATTCTCTTCTGCGCCTATAAAAGCAAACTTCGAAATCTTGAATGAAAAGTGTAGTCCGCGTTGAGGAACGAAACGATAGCGCGTTATATCCTGCCGGCGCAACGACATCTGTCGTCGAAAATATGGACTATTTGAACTTATAAAACGTAGTGACATCTGTGTATACCGAATGTAACTAACACAACTTTTGTTGGAACACGTGACATCTGAGTATGCAGAATGTAACTAAATAATATAAAGTAATCTAAGCAATATAAAATAATATAAGTAATTATCTATTGAGACGAGGAAAATTTTATACGTTTAAAAGAGTAAACCAGTCGTGGTACCAACACATAAACTTTTTTTAAATAATTATTTAATGTTAGCTGAGCCCGCAACTTCGCACGCGCGGTATTCGGTATAGCGCGTATCTTTTTTGTTTTTAAACGAATTGGAATGAAAAACAAAACTAAATGTTACGAGAAGCTTGCTACAATACACCAGTGAAAACCGCATTCAAATTGGTTAAGCAGGCAGACAGGCTGACGGTCCATTTGATGGTAGGTGGCTACCGTCGCGTATAACACATGCAACGCCAAAGCTGCTGCAAGTGCGCTGCCGACTACAGCAGGATTAAGGATAAGGGATTAGGAGGGGGATAGGGAAATGGGCTCTGGCATCGCTTACTCACTCACCGAAACACAACAGCAAGAGTTCTGTTATTTCACGGTGGCCTTCTGTAAGGGGGTGGTTACTGCCGCCAGACGGGCTGCCCAAATGCAAAGCGCAGTGTGCCCTTCCACTACTTTTCAGATCCAGACCAGAGCCAAATTTCTGGTCCCTGGCAGAATATCAGTGCTGTGGTCCGCACCACAACTGTATACTGAGTCAGGGTTCCTTTTCCTCTTCTTACTTGTTCATATATTTGTTTGTTTGTAATTATTATTTGTTCATATATGTATATTGTGTTTATTAGAGGAATAAAAGATGCTTTCTTTCTTTCTTTCTTTCAAAATTTGAAAAGTTCATTTTTCAAAGTTGACACTGCCGGGAATCGAACCCGGGAACATTAGAACAGAGCGTTAAACCACTCATCCAACGGGCTCGTCAAAGATTAGCGTGCACAAACGCACAGACAAATTCTAAAAACTATTTTTCTTGACCTCGGTAACATAAAACATGTACAAATTGTTATTTTGAAAAATCTTTAACGTACAGACATGACTCGTTTACGATTTTATTATATATGTAATTTCGAAGGTTACCCCCTTCGTGCGAACATTCAAAACTTAACTTCTTTATAATATACTTAACTTCTTAACTTACAGAAGACCACCGTGAAATAACAGCACGTGTGCTGTTGTGTTTCGGTGAGTGAGTGAGGGATGCCGGAGCCCATTTCCCTATCCACTCCTAATCCCTTATCCTTAATCCTACTGCAGCCGGCAGCGCACTTGCAGCAGCTTAGGCGTTGCTTGTGTTATAGGCGACGGTAGCCACCTACCATCAAGTGGACCGTCAGCCTGTCTGCCGACCTTAACATAAAAAAAACTTAACTTTCTTAAATTAAATACTAAACTTAACTTCTTCATAAGATTAGAATTGTTCATTAATAAGATTAGAATTAGATTAGAATAATTGTTCATTCGGTGATATTTTAAGAAAACATGAGTACAATAATAAACAAGTTTCAAAGATTACCTTGAGCAAAAAAAAAATAACTATCTTTTTCGTAATATCATTATTAGAGTCATAATACAGTATTACGTGGCAAAACACAAAATTGTATTTTGTGGAGTGTAATACATGTACATTTTATTGTACTGTACATATACGGTATTGTACAACTCCAGGTCATTCAACGGTGTAATATTACAAGTGGCGGCGAGATCAAAGCGGCACAAAGGCGGCTACATCAAAGGACTCAGGCTACCTCGCCCCAACTCTCAAGTAATAGTTTGATTTTAAGAACCATATTATATTTGACTGGTGACTTAGGGAAGATTGTAATGTTTCTTTTGTAAGTTCTCGCCGGAATAAATTATTGATTCTTCTAATCCTGACCTTAGTGTGATTTTTTTCTGATTATTTCTTTTTAAAAAAGATTACAAAAATGTAAATAAAACAAATGGCTCCCATATAATAATGGTGCAATTACACGTTGGCCGAAGCTTGGCCAACCTCCACCAGCTCCAAACCTGTACAAACGCTTGGATGCCATTTACACGTTGGCGAGTGCGTAGTGTGTTCCGGACAGCCGAGCATGGCGGACGTTGAAGTCGTGTCAGCTATTGCGTTTGGCTTGACATATTTTTATTCAAAATATAAACAAAAACAAAGGAAGCGAAAGGTATGCCAGAGAAGATGGTGGATGTTACAAATCCATAGAAACCGTAACAGATAACTATCAAAACTAAACACACGCCAACGTGTAAATACGCAGCAAGCGCTTGCCGCAAGCTTCCTTTGATCTGAGTTCAAAAACCGACACTAGCCCGGATGGAGACAAGCTCACGCAAGCCACGTCCAACACGTGAACGCGGGGTTAGGCTATGCCTGTGTCGTAAGCCATTCCTATTTAGATAAAATGCAGTATATGAAGTAATGTATCCGCAAGGTTGAAGTTTTGTGTTGCTAGGAGTGTTGGCGACCGTCGCCAGAGTGGCGTCCGGTAGCCACACAAGTGGTGACCTAGGTGGACGGTCGCCACTGAGTGGAGACCAGTCGCTATACTGATAATTAAAGCAATTCGTGCAAAATGATTCCCTAACCATTCCAAAATATCAAAAATGCACAACGTTAATATTCAAGTTTTCACTTCTGCCGGCACTCACGGAGTGCAACCCCTATTTTTTTTATCTTAAGGTCGGCAGACAGTCTGACGGTCCACTTGATGTAGGTGGCTACCGTCGCCTATAACACAAGCAACGCCAAAGCTGCTGCAAGAGCGCTGCTGACGACAGTAGGATTAAGGATAAGGGTTTGGATAGGAAAATGGGCTCTGGCATGCCCCACTAACTTACCGAAATACAACAGCACACGTGCTATTATTTCACGGTGGTCTTCTGTAAGGGGGTTGTTACTACCGCCAATGACTGCGAAACGCAGTGTGACCTGCCACTGCTTTCCAAATCCAGACCAGAGCCAAATTTGAAAAGTTTATTTTCAAAATTGACCCAGCAGGGAATCGAACCCTAGAACAGGCGAATCATTGACAACTTTTGGCAAGTTTGACGGTTTTATAGGACAAGTTTGGTGATTTTGGAAGTCATCGTGGTTTGTGAAAATAAATCGTCCCTTTTGCCCTCACACGGCATTTTAACTCACCCCGCACGTAACAACATTAGTTTAAATCACTGAGCATATTTTGACAAAAAATATTTGGCAATTTTCAGACGATTGCCCACCAGAATTAAAGCACCCTATAATGTGCTACCTTTGGAAGCAGAGCCTTAAAATATATATAGTGCCTATAAGCGAGCAATTCTCAATCCGTTTCATGTTTGAATCGCTCTCTATTGTGGAATCAAAGTCTCAAAGATAAGTTTAATAGATTAGTTCAAATTGTAGACGAACAGCGACACAGAGCTGACGACAGATCAAAGGTATTCATTGTGTGGCCATTAAATCGGCGAATCGTCAGTGTTGCGAAATATAACCAAATAATTTGTTTAGATATATATCTATACATATTGTTAAATACGTCGTTGTCTGCCTTTGTCTGTTATCGCTTCTTCTTCTAAACAACTCTTTTGATTTTGATAAGGATTTTATTTATTTATTTTATTTATTCATTATTCATACATAAAAGTGTACAGATTCGGGGACCTTTAAACTAAGCATAGCTTGAATCGCAAAAGCCGAAATTTAACAATAGACGGAGAAGCAATTTAAATTTAAACAGTTAAAACATTAAACTAAAAATTAAATTATTTAATTTAAATTACCCTGAAAAACCGGGAATAAGTTTGCATTAAATAAAAAATCATGGAAAATAAAGAATAATAACGCATAAGAAAGTAAAATATCTATACAAAAGTTAATAATTTCTTAGATTAAGTTGATGGAAAACCTTTTATATCGAATCTGTGCAACTAAAACAAAGACACTTTTGTGTCTTGTTCATATTATATTCATAGCTTCTAACCTTTTAACTCCTTTCGTAAATAAATTTATTCCACCGCCTTTTTAGTGGCCCCAACATAAAATCATAGAGTCCCTTTTATCTTCCAATAGCAAAGTGAATACCGAACAACCCGACTTTACAAGCAGATTCTGTTGTGATTATTGAAAAATTGTGGCTCGAAATCGATCCTTATAATACTGAAACGATTCACACTAAAAATATATATATTTAATATATCAGAAACTAATATATTAAATCATTATTGTATAATATTATTGTATTATACTATAATTATTATATGTTATTATCATGACATAATTAATTAAAAATTCCAAAAATAACTTACTCAACTAGATTATTTGATGAATCAAAATACAATTTACCCAAATATAACAACCTTTACGGAAAAAGACGTCTGGCTTATGTCATACCTACCGAATTTAACAAATCAACTACCTAAAACATTAAAAAGAGACATAACTCCCAAAAACATCACATTTAAGCTTAAACAATACTATTTACAATTAACTACAGATAAATATAATTTTAACAACAATACAAAAATAGTTATAAAAAAGTAATACTAATTATTATTGTAAGATATTTCAATTCAGAATATGACACAAAATAATATATTAAAGCCTTAAAGTATCTTAAAGTAATTGAGGAGTCTGAAGTGTACGTTGGGCGTCAACTGAAGGTTTATTTAAATTTTCTGTAATCGGCATATGGTGTACGGTAAAACTCTAATGAGTTTTTGTTTACACCAATGTTAAGTCAAATGAAACACTATTGTATTTATAAATAATAAATAAAATAAAAAAATAAAAATCTTACTTGTATATGGTATACAGTTTTGTGGACCTGTAATAAAAAAAAATAAAAAAAATAAAAAAAAAAAACTATTCGACTCGGATTCGCACGAGTGTTTTTGGATAGAAAAACAATTTTATTTTAATCCACATTTAATACCTTAAAAGCTTGTTGACGCCAATTGTCAATTAAAATTAATTAATAATAGTGTCCCCCCTAGGTGGGCCATGACCTTGTCGTGGTGGGGGGGCTTACCCTTGGCAATCCGGGCGGTTGCAGGAGTCGGTGCTTTTTTCCTCACCGGCCTTTGCTCGACCGATCGGATTGGTTTTGGGGACAAAGAAGGCCCACACGACGCGGGCTCCGAGCGGGCTCCGTTCAGGCTCGTGGCGGAGCCCAAAAGAAGAGCCTTTTTTTTCACACATGACATTGGCAGGTAATGGCCATCTTCAAGATGAGCCGAATTGCCATTTTTTTAAAAAGAAGAAGAAGAGTATAATAGTGGTTTGTTGTGGTATGTGCTGTCTCACTCCCACCATATACCTATTCATATGTCTGTCATCACTGCAAGTCGCGCAAGCGGCGATTTTATAATACCGCATTCAGTCTAAGAAAAATATTTAAAGAAAGAAAGCAACATTTATTCCTCTACAGATATCACCATATGAACAAATAATTAACAAAAGAAAATGGAACCCTGGCTCAGTATACAGTTGTGGTGCAGACCACAACACTGATATTCTGTCAGGGACCAGATTTTCAAAAGACATTTTCAATTCAGAACACGATTATACAATCAATGGCTGAAATTATAGCAATGATCTTAAAAACTACTTTTTTTTTTTTTATGAAATCGAGGTAGCGCTTGACCACTATCTCACCTGATGTGAGGTGCAGATGTGGCCGAAGGTGGACACATCTGACCTAGTAAATGCCCACTTATCCTAGTTTTGAAGACCCCGAGGTTGTAGTTCTGTGGGAACACAGACGCAGGCAATGAGTTCCACTCCTTAGCAGTTCGAACAAGGAAGGTGGAACTGAAACGCTTTGTTCGTGATCGAGGTACATCGACCACGAAGGGATGAAACCCCTGCCCACTTCTAGTGGTCCGCAAGTGGAACGGTTCCGGTTGGATTAAATCGTACAGTATAGATGCACACTCTCCATAGTGTAGACGATAGAAAATCGATAGGCACGGTACTTTTCGGCGATGCTGCAGGCTTTGAAGTTGGGAATCCACAAGGGTGTCGTTGCCAATAAGCTTCTTCGCTCGCCTTTCAATCGAGTCCAGTGCGGCCAGTTGGTAACGGAAGGAACGGTAACTGAAGGATTTTAATTTTTTTGTTTTATGTTAAGATCGGCAGACAGGCTGACGGTCCACTTGATAGTAGGTGGCTACCGTCGCCTATAATACAAGCAACGACACAGCTGCTGCAGGTGCGCTGCCGACTATAGTAGGATTAGCAGCCTATGTTACTGGCTGATAATGTAGTTTCCAATAGTGAAAGAATTTTTAAATTTTTAAAGATTTTTATGTTTGTTATTCACGCTCACTAGATGGCGGTAGCAATAGAAATTAAAAATTTACGTTGATTGATATAATCTGAGCTTGCTTTGCGGCATGAAGGAAGGGTTCTTACATACGAGTAGTTTTGACAAATAGGTATTCATTATCAATACCAGTGTTAATAAAAGTTAGAGTGTGAGTGAGTGTTTAACAGTGTTGTTCTTGATACGACAATTGTCGTAATATACGTCATTTAGGCATCTTAGGCATCATAAATACGGTATACGGCAGCTCTTTGATTACCGTATTCAAAAATACGGTAACTGACTAAAGTAAACAAAAAAAAATCGTATAATGGAACGCACCAACTTGTATGTTAATGAATTTGAACTTAAACACTGGTTGCATTTGCAACTAAATACTTTTGATTTTAAAATATATTTTGCTTTAAATGTTATTATGTTTGCCACACTTGAACGCAGACTGCGAGCGTATCTTCTGTGAAGTAAATAAATATGAAAACGAGACTTCGAAATAAATTAATAACTTTTTTTTAATGTTAAGATCGGCAGACAGGTTGACGGTCCACTTGATGGTAGGTGGCAACCTACCATCAAGCAACGCCAAAGCTGCTGCAAGTGCGCTGCCGAGTACAGTAGGATTAAGGAATTGGGAAGGGATAGGGAAATGGGCTCTGGCATCCCTTACTTCACTCAACGAAACACAATAGCACACGAGCTGTTATTTCACGGTGGTCTTCTGTAAGAGGGTGGTTACTGCCGCCAGACGGGCTGCCCAAATGAATCAGAATCAGAATTACTAGAAACCATTCAAAACCTATAATATGGTGAAGAATAAAAGTAAGTTAAGTAGTACACGCAAAAAAAAAAAAAAAAAAAAACAGGAAAAAATGGATGAAGATGGAGGAGGCTTATACCCAGATGGGTTCCATACTATAAAAATTGATCTTAAAATAGGAATTATATGTGCTAGTTTATAATTATTGGAAATAAAAAAAGCTTTATTATTATTATTATTGTAAGTAGTACACGCATAGTACATACATACATCACTTGTATTTTTTTTTATTATTTAAACCTTCCAAACAAACATTTTGTACAATACGGCATTTTTCTTAGTCCTCCCTAAAAATCCGGTAGAATACGGTAACCCTAAATTTGTCAGGAACAACACTGGTTTAATTAATCAATCGGTCCAGTAGTTTTTGAGTTTATTCATTACAAACAAACATACATTTTTATAAAGGGTGGGGGTAGATAAAAGGGAGAGGGGGAGATGGGGGAGGGGGAGTAGCCTATGTTACTCGCTGATAATCGAGCTTTCTATAGGTTAAAGAATTTTTAAAATCGGTACACTAGTTTTTGAGTTTATTCATTACAAACATACATTTTTATGGAGATGGGGGTAGATAAAAGGGAGAGGGGGAGATGGGGGAGGGTGAGTAGCCCATGTTACTCGCTGATAATGGAGCTTTCTATAGGTTAAAGAATTTTTAAAATCGGTCCACTAGTTTTTGAGTTTATTCATTACAAACATACAAAATACATACATACATACAAATCTTTTCTTTTTATGATATTACAAATCTCTAAATTCATTGCCGGGACGCTACCTTGACTTTTATTGGCGTAGGCTGTGCCTCCTATAATTGCGGCGGCATCTGCCATGTTATTTTTTTTTCCGTCCCTTGCTGTATGTTTTTTTTGGTGCCTGCCTCGTTGGAGGCCATGTAACAATAAATAAATAAATAAATTACTAATATATAGATAAGAGGCAATGTGATTGCAAGGAACTTCGCTCATTGGAGAACATTGGAGGCGGCGTCGAGTCTATGGCGATGCGTCTCTTCTTATTTTCCAAGGAATCCTATAGGCGTCCGCTCACTGCAAAGGTCGAGGAGTGGGCGCGCGACGCCTGGTGACTGGTGGCGGCGTAGGAAGCGTCCTACTCGTCACCAGGGCAATTTACGGCCATTTTGGCAATTGTGACGCACTGGGTGCTTCGTTTACACTTATTGTGAAAAGTATTAGATTTCTTAATGATTACTGACCCGTCACCTTCAAGCGACAGATAGGAAGCCTTCGTCTTGACTCTTGCAGACAGAAAATTCACTAAAATGTCCCTTGACCCTAAATGTCGTAAAAAAAACCGGACGACGCATGTCCAGCAGTGGGCATGGAATAAAGGCTCATATGTACCTAAGGAATTGAAAGCATTTTTTTTTAATATACTTAGTAAGTACCTTACTTTAAGTAACAGGGCATTATAAACCTTACATATTGTTTTTTGTTTCAATTGACTTAGTTTTTAGGGTTCCGTACGACCGAATAACAAAAACGGAACCCTTATAGGATCACTCGTGTGTCCATCTGTCCGACTGTCCCCCCGTCCCCCCCCCCCCCCTATCTCCGAAACTACTGAACCTAAAATTCTTGAAAAAATACAGAAATTAGTTTTCTACTTATAGATTATAGGAAAACCTATAAGAAGTCCATGATATTAAAATAACATGGTAAATCACTCAATATTGTGCGGATAGGTAACATCGTACGGAACCCTCTTCACGCGAGATCAGCTCGCACGTGTCCCGTTTTTTTTTTAAATTGACTTCTTTTTTTTAATTAAAAAATCGCAAACGATCTAATAGATAATAGGTGTATGTCGCCAAGGATAGGATCCTTGGAATTCAGCAATTCCAAGGATAGTTGCAAGTGCGGTGCCGACCTACAATAGGATAAAGGATAAAAGTAACCCTTTATCCTATTGTAGGTCGGGACAGTACTTTTGTAGGTCCCCAGAGGCGGACAGAGGCTTTATATTTTAAAATCCTACTACAATTTCCGAGGATGTATCTTTATTAACCTTTCACGCAAAAATGGCTGAATTGATTGATGGATGAAATTTGGGGCACAGATAGTTTATTACTTGCATTATCATATAGAAGAGAAACTTTTTGTCCTGGAAAAATGTTAGGTTCTTGAGAGATCGTCTAAAAATATAAAAATATATTTAAAAAATTATCTTAAGATCGGCAGACAGGCTGATGCTCCACTTGATGGTAGGTGGCTACCGTCGCCTATAACACAAGCAACGCCAAAGCTGCTGCAAGTGCGCTGCTAACTACAGTAGGATTAAGGGTAAGGGATTAGGAGGGGATAGGGAAATGGGCTCTGGCATCCCTTACTAACTCACCGAAACACAATAGCACACATACTGTTATTTCACGGTGGCCTTTTGTAAGGGGGTGGTTACTGCCGCCAGACGGGCTACCCAAATAACTGCAAAACGAAGTATGTCCTGCCACTACTTTCCAAATCCAGACCTGAATCAAATTTAAAAAGTTCATTTTTCAAAGTTCACCCTGACGGGAATCGAACCCGTGAACCCTAGAACAGAGCGTAAGGCGTAAAATTGTCAAAAATATATAAAAATTGTCGCCTTTATAATGCCACCGTCGTCAAAGAGATAAAATGTTAGGCGTTATTTTCTTTTTCAACGCAGACAAAATCGCGGGCAGTTAGTATGTACATAGAACAGTTATCAGTTATCGGAATAAAACAGTTATCGGAATATAAACAGTTATCGGAAAAGTATTTTTATATTTTCTCCTTAACTTGTCCAAAAATAGAACGCCCACGTTTTCAAGTGATTCAGTGAGTAAAGGATGATACATATTCACAGACGTAGATAGTAAAGATATCGCAAGCCGTTCGCCACTACGTGCCCGCAATTTGAGCAAAGCTCAAATACGGCCTCAGTTCGCTTTCGACTGTGTTCGCGGAAAATCGACTTTCGGAAAACAAAAAAAAAAAAACTCTTATTACATATCATGGTTTATGCCTACGGGGGAAACCATGTAAAAATAAACGCGCCCTGCATTCTACCTCGAAGGTGGTGAAGAACCGAGTGCATCGTCATAATATATCAGTAGAATTTTGGACTACAACTACAACCTCGGGGTCTTCAAAACCAGGGTAAATGGGCATTTACTGGGTAAGCGTGGTCCACCTTCGGCCACATCTACACCTCACATCAGGTGAGATAGTGGTCAAGCGCTACCCTGATCTAATTTAAAAAAAAATATAGTCGCTTTCTCAGCGCTCTACTCCGAAAACGGTTAATTTTACAGAAAAATGCAACAGGCAATTTTTTTAGACAATTTCACAATAAACAATTTTTATAATGACCTTTATTGACCTCCGAGATATTTGCGAAAAACTGATTTTAGTGACCTTTTGACCTTTATAGCTTTTTTAGCCGGCACGATATCAATGTCGATTTTTCACATCTTCATTACAACGCCATAATAAAAGTGTATATAAAAATTAGTGGAAATCGCATTTAAATCGGATAAGCCGTTATTGAGATTAACGTGCACAAACGCACAAACAGACAAAATTCTAAAAACTATTTTTTTACCTCGATAACAAATACAACGTGTACAATTTTTTTTAAAATACATTTAATGTAGGTACAGACACGGCTCGTTTACGATTTTATTATAATTATCTTACTAATTACTAATTATTTAAATTAATAAATTAATTATCTTTTAATTATTTAGTTTAAATTAATTTTTATAAATTACATATTTATCTTCTGTGAAAGACACAGTCTGTATGTTTTTTCTTACTCAATCACGCCAAAACGGCTGAACGGATTTCGATTAATATTGGCACACAGATAGTTTATTACCAGGATTAACATATAGGATAATTCTTATCCTGGAAAATGTTAGGTTCCCGGGGTATCATCTAAAAATTAAAAAAAAATCGAGTAACATAGGCTACTCACCCTGTCCCCCATCTCAACCCCCTTTACCAACCTCCATACAAATGTATGTTTGTAATGAATAAACTCAAAAACTACAGGACCGATTTTAAAAATTCTTTCACCTATAGGAAGCTACCTTATCAGCGAGTAACATAAGCTATTCACCCTTCCCCATCTTCCACCTTTACCAACCTTCATACAAATGTATGTTTGTAATGAATAAACTCAAAAACTACAGGACCGATTTTAGAAATTTTTTCACCTATAGGAAGCTACCTTATCAGCGAGTAACATAAGCTATTCACCCTTCCCCATCTTCCCCCTTTACCAACCTCCATACAAATGTATGTTTGTAATGAATAAACTCAAAAACTACAGGACCGATTTTAAAAATTCTTTCACCTATAGGAAGCTACCTTATCAGCGAGTAACATAAGCTATTCACCCTTCCCCATCTTCCCCCTTTACCAACCTTCATACAAATGTATGTTTGTAATGAATAAACTCAAAAACTACAGGACCGATTTTAAATTTTTTTTCACCTATAGAAAGCTACATTATCAGCGAGTATCATAAGCTATTCACCCTTCCCCATCTTTCACCTTTACCAACCTCCATACAAACGTATGTTTGTAATGAATAAACTCAAAAACTACAGGACCGATTTTAAAAATTCCTTCACCTATAGAAAGCTACATAATCAATGAGTAATCAAGCAAAGAGAGCTAGTACCTAATGAAACTGTTTAAAACCACATAACCAAGTATTTTTTCTATAATTCAGTCGGCCATTTTGTTAATAAAGTTAATCCTGAGCTGGCTCGGCGCCATCGAGTAAACTCGTTCGTTCTGCCACAGTCCTCATTTCAATAGTTAAGAGATCGACTGTCGCGTTACTACGAAAACTCGAATATACTTATAAAGTTTTGTCTCTTCATTCAGTATTTATCGTGACAATGATAGACTTTTATTTATTGCTCATCATAATGGTCATCAATAAGTTGTATTCAAGAGGAAGTAATTTGGGAAGAAAAGGAATATTTTTAAAATATAGTACAATGGGCAACCAAATATTTTTTTTCATTGAGGTGAATTTAAGATCGTAATTTTTATTCTTTTAATGTTAATGTTAAGATCGGCAGACAAGCTGACGGTCCACTTGATGGTAGCGCACTTAGCAGCAATAGCGCTGCCGACTATTGTAGGATTAGAGGGATTGGATAGGAAAATGGGCTCTGGCATCTCTTACTCAGTCACCGAAACACAACAGCACACGTGCTGTTATTTCACGGTGGTCTTCTGTAAGGGGGTGGTTACTGCCGCCAGACGGGGTGCCCAAATGACTGCGAAACGCAGTGTGTCCTGCCACTACTTTCCAGATCCAGATCAAAGCTAAATTTGAAAAGTTCATTTTCAAAGTTGACCCTGCCGGAAATTGAACCTGGGAACCCTAGAACAGAGCGTTAAGGCAAGCGCCCTAACCACTAATCCAAAAAACTAAAGCTTTTTTGAGTACGCAAAAAACTAGTTGAATATTTTTCTTTTTTCTATCTTTAAAGTATAACGGTGAAAGGAATCGATATTTTCCTGCAGATCAAGATTTCTCCAAATATCACAAGACTTCTCGATTAAACCGTTAAATTCGCCAATATCGTCGCTAATTCGTTCAATGTGTCGCTAACTGTTCAACGCTGATGTCTTCGCAAAAACTATCAGCTGTCGCTTCCATAGCACACTGCTCCTCAAGCGCCCGTGCCCGTTTTTATATCCGCGCAAAAGTAGTCTGGATAGTCATAGAAAATACTCGAACTTTTAACCTAGTAAACATCGAGCGTCGATTATACTATCCGTTCTAGAATGGTGCTTTGGATCCTGAAATATGAACCCTATGTCGAAACTGTAAAGACCAATTTCCTTTTGCACTTGTTTAAACGGGCGTGGTCACCATGTATTGGTAAACATTACCTCCTGAATGTTCTATGTCCCTAACGCCATCTTGGGTTCCTTCGAGAAGGTTCTATGGCCAACCGTAACTATATTATAAAACAATGTCCCCTGCCGCGTCTGTTTGTGCGTGTGTTCGTGATAATATCTGTTGTGTTTCGGTGAGTGAAGTAAGGGATGCCAGAGCCCATTTCCCTATGCCTTCCCAATCCCTTATCCTTAATCATACTGAAGTCGGCAGCGCACTTGCAGCAGCTTTGGCGTTGCTTGTGTTATAGGCGACGGTAGCCACCTACCATCAAGTCGACCGTCAGCCTGTCTACTGATCTTAACATAAAAAAATACTGAATGTATTTTCAGGAGGTTTTCATACCCAAACGGAGTGATTCCTGTGGAATCTATCTATTATAGGAATATTAAATTCGTTAAGGTTTTATCTTTAGGTTCCCGAAGGTTTGCAAATTGGAGCATACTGTGTATCATCAAGCGGTTCTACCCAAATCCAATAGATGTCGCCGCTTCAACTAATTCTATTGTAGTATAATAGATGGCGCTATGAATAGTACGCGATCTTACATCTCTAGGATGTTTTAAGAAACGACTTCGCTCATCACTAATGGATCTGCAGAGAAACGCTTAGGTCTTTGATTCACACGGACGGGTGGAGACAGTTTATGGGAGCTGCCGGTCCATTTCTTGTACATTCTCGTGTGCTATTGGATATTTACAGTGAATTTGCCATATAGATAACTATCTGGTGAAATCCTTCAGTAGTTTTTAAGAAAATTGCGATAATTTCAGCCATTGATTGTATTAATCGTATTTTGAATTGTCCCCCGTAAAAGTTTTTTTTTTTTCTTTGAATATCTGGTCCCTGGCAGAATATCAGTGTTGTGGTCCGCACCACAACTGTATACTGAGCCAGGGTTCCTCTTCCTATTGTTATTTGTTTGTTTCTTTTGTTTGTTATTGTATTGTTTGTATTAGAGGAATAAAAGTTGCTTTCTTTCTTTCTTTCAATAGTGTTATATTTTTTTATTTTTCAACGTGGACGCGTTGAAAAGTGAAATCGCGAGCATCAGCTAGTTACTAATGAAAGTGGTTTTATGTGTATAGGAAACTCCTAATTGTGTTGTGATAGAAACTTAAGCTAAGTGAGTTTTGCTGGTACGATTTAAATCCAATCGAGTTTCCGTGGTAGTTCAAAACTTTAAAATTTGCTTTCAAATGCAACTCGAACTAAATCTCAACTGGCGCATATTTTGCTACATCGAGTTTGTTACCAGTTGTTTATTGACACAGTTGTGTGATATATGTATTCCCGGCCTTCGCACAGCAGATTTACAAAATCGAAGTCAGTACCTAGTTGAAAGCCGATATTTGGGCTCGTCAAATCTTCCGCGAGGGGTTATTATAGTATCGCCAGATGGGGTGTTCAATTTAATACTGCGAAACGCATTGTCCCGTTACGTTCGAGCCGATGCAAGATCAGAGCGAGAACGCGGCAAGAGTGAGCGAAAGGCACGATCGGTTGCGCCGCATCTATCTCTCTTCCACTCGTCATAAAAGTATGCAATCATTTCGTCAATGTTTTGTTATGACGTTGTCACGTTAAACTATCGTCCGTAAAGATACAGACAACCCTTTTGTTTTAGAGTACAAAGGGTGGCAGACATGATGACGTTTCATTTAAGAGGGCACTCTCCAACTCGAACAGCTTACTTATTCCATACTACGTAATTCCATGATTACTAATTAATCATAGGCCGTAGCAATACATAAAAAAACATGAAATTTCTAGGACATAATATGAAGGTTTGCATGGCAACAAAAAACTGAAAAGTAATTTTATAAATCTAGTATAATTAATTCTAAAATGCGCAGAATTTGTGACATTTTCGCGGGTTGAATTCTTGCAATTACTGACTAAAATCCAAAAATGTTTTTACATGGAAACATCCTACCTATAATACATTCTACCTATAATCCTACCTATAATAAACACAAATATTTGCATGCCCTTGGCGGGTAGAACATACTTTGTACTGTAACTGCTGTATACAAATTAAAATCTTGTAAACACGTGTTCGCGCAAATAAAGATTTATTTTATTTATTTATTTTATTTATATTTTATTTTGAAATTGGGATGTCAAAGCTGCCATCTATAAAGGTTTTTCTAAAATATTGGAATTGATGGCGTATGTTTTAATATTTTCGGGAGTTGTATAAGTGGCGCGAATGTGTTGCGTCCCATTCTGTCTTCGGTTATTCGCATTATAGTTAGTTGAGACAACAAAATTCTCCCAAATACCTATTACTGAGTTCCCACGCTCGTACAGCGCCACCTTAACGAGAAGTGGCTACTGTAATCTGAGGACATAACCTGTACCAGGAGGGACGCAAGTCATATGTATTGTACATTGAAGAAGACGATATTGTAGCTACTCTGAGACACCTTAAAAGGGAGATTGTTATAATAACCCAATCAATTAAAGATAGGGATTGAAAATGGAGAGCTTCTATTTGCCTCTTTTTTGAAGTGAAAACTTCTTTAGCGGCGTTGTGCGTTTTTGTGATGGGTAAAAAAATGTTAAACTCGCGTCAGATCCAAATCCTGATCGGAAATTCGTATGACCAACTCAACTAGACCCCGGGCCCAGATATACGCCCGCCGCGGCGTATATCTGGCTCCGGGGTCTAGTTGAGTTGGCTAGTCGTAATGTAGTATATAATTGGGTGTAGATAAAATGTCGTATATGTAATGTCTCAAGCAAATTTAAAAGTTGATATGATTCTATAAGGTTTAAATATGTAGTAGAGAAGAAAGGTCCACTCCTTAGAGCACTATTGATGGTGTTGGCGACCGTCGCCAATGTGGCGTCCGGTAGCCACACTATTAGATGTAAATTAGCCATTACTATTTAGATAAAATGTAAATAAAATGCAGATAAAATGCAGTATATGGAGTAATGTCTCCGCAAGATTGAAGTTTTGTGTTGCTAGGAGTGTTGGCGACCGTCGCCAGAGTGGCGTCCGGTAGCCACACAAGTGGTGACGTAGGTGGACGGTCGCCACTGAGTGGAGACCAGTCGCTATACTGATAATTAAAGCATTTCGTGCAAAATTATTCTCTAACCATTCCAAAATATCAAAATATCAATCGTTAATATTCAAGTTTTCACTTCTGCCGGCACTCCCGGAGTGCAACCCCTATTTTTTTTTCTCTTTTTTTTCTCTTGCTCACGAAAAATTGCTGTCCGAAGTCGCGGGTATCGCCTAGTAATTTATACGAGGCGAGGATGAAGCAATACTTTGTATTTTACATAAAACATATTAATTAATTTAATAATTCATAAAGTCTCCAACTATTTCCATAAATAAGATAAAAATAAGCCAAAATCAACCTCGTGCTCTATAGCTTTAAGGTACAATTTCATATAATAATACGTTTGGAATCAAGAATAAATTCCCGTGCCTACTAAGTAGCTATAAGTGATGTGGTACCATTTGAGGGCTTAAGGAGAGTTACTCATGTGTGCGACAAACATTCGACTGTTGGCGCGACAAACGCGTTTTCCAGTCGCAGTCGGGCTTGCATAGTTTGAGTTTTCAATTACATTTGTAAATTAGAAGACTGTTAATTGCATCATAGACCATCATCATTTGTAAAGATGCATGATTGAGAGGTTTCCAACATTGAAAGCCGCTTAAAGCGCTTTTATCTGCAGTAAAATAACGAGGTTAACTATGTAAGTATGCATTATTAAATGTACCTACATATATCTTCTTCTTGCGGTTCTTCTTCGAAGGTTGACGATCAGCTTTTTTTTTTATGAAATCGAGGTAGCGCTTGACCACTATCTCACCTGATGTGAGGTGCAGATGTGGCCGAAGGTGGACCACGCTTACCTACTAAATGCCCATTTACCCTAGTTTTGAAGAGCCCGAGGTTGTAGTTCTGTGGGAACACAGACGCAGGCAATGAGTTCCACTCCTTAGCAGTTCGAACAAGGAAGGTGGAACTGAAACGCTTTGTTCGTAATCGAGGTACATCGACCACGAAGGGATGAAATCCCTGACCACGTCTAGTGGTCCGCAAGTGGAATGGTTCCGGTTGGATTAAATCGTACAACATAGATGCACACTCTCCATAGTGTAGACGATAGAAAATCGATAGGCAAGCTACTTTTCGGCGATGCTGCAGGCTGAAGTTGGGAATCCACAAGCTTAGAACAATCCTCTCTGTCTTTTTAAATAAATGAATATCTATATTAATCATTTCGTCAAGGAGTACGGTAGACTCGATTGAAACCTTACCCGAATAATAAAACATAAAAAAATAAAGATTTCGAGTCGACAACATATATCCGCAAAATTCGGATTGTTAAGTATTTTGTTAAATTCTAATGGTGCTGACAGACAAATCGCAGTCGCCATACTGGCCACTCTAGCGAAACGTCACTCACTGACACCTGTGATGTGACATCTTGAGTGGTTAATAAACGTTCCGTTTCATTCATACCAGCGCACATACGCGTCGCCACTCAATACGTCGTCGCACCATTCATTTAAAAAAAAAAGTGTCCATTACAAAGTGTCCATTACTGTGACTCATGTGACTGTGTAAAACGAAACGTCTTGCCGCAAACATTGAGCGAAATCTATCCCGCTTTGTCTTTAATATTCCTTGAGAACCGATAACTACAGAAATATCTACCGACATTTTGTACCTACATGTGTACATACATATTATGAGTCCCATTACACCCGAGCGAAGCCGGGTTTTCATCTAGTATAATATAAACCACAAACTGCTGTTATTAATATTTAATAAAGGTTATTTTTGTCCAACCATTCTGTTATATTTATCAAATAACTAGTTGGTTAGTTAGTTGAAAAATAAAAAATAACGCTTGACTAAATATGTGAGCAATGTAAAGCCTAAAATGTTTATTGCAGACAGGCGTCGGATGGCCCTAGTATACTGCCTTGAGGAACTCTCGACTAATTTATTCTAAAGACAGATCTCCTCGTTATCTAACATCTATTGCAGATTTACTCTTATGGACAATTCTTGAAAATTCTCTACATTGATTTTTTTTATGTTAAGGTAGGCAGACAGGCTGACGGTCCACTTGGTGGTAGGTGGCTACCGTCGCCTATAACACAAGAACGGAAAAAGCTGCTGCAAGTGCGCTGCCGACTGCAGTAAGATTAAGGATAAGGGGTTGTTAGGAGGGGGATAGGAAAATGGGCTATTTGATAAAAATTTGATATCTATTTGATAAAAATGATTTAATCAATTTCAATGTAATGTCTCTGAACCAAATCAAAAATTTCATGGTCGACAAAATCAAATGCTTTGGCTATATCGAGGAAAAAGGCAGCAACATTTGTATTGTCATTTAATCCTTGAGTTATTGCTTCGATTAGATTGAAACTGTCTTGAGCTCAATACAAATATTTTTGACATTTGACTTTTTTAATTTTTTAATATAGAGACATTTATATTGTTGTTACTGATTCCGACTTTTTATTTTATGTTTTTATTATACTCGTAGTTTGACTTGATCATATTTATTGCATGCATATATTGACTAAAGAAATTGTGTATTTATTAATTATAATAATTTCTGTTAAAATTCATTTATTTTTCCAAATTGTTAACATTTTACCAATATAAGTTTGATATATAAGTTAATATAAGATATAATAATATAAGATGATATTTTGTATACCAAACTGAAACGATGTGTTCAGCCTTAATTGGCTTGCACACTGGACCATTAAGGCGACGCCAGCCCCTAATGATAAAAAAATCCACTTATTTGTAACCGTTTTCCTTTTAAATTATCATAATAATTATAATTGAAAAAATACTCAAATCATCTGCAGGATATATGAAAGGGGATCATCATAATTATTTTTTAAATTATATTTAATTATATAAATAAAAAAAATACTAATTTGCGGTCTAATATCGATGTTGTAACCGTGCGATTTGCTTAATAATCAATTTTTAAACAGCTAATTCTTAAGATAAATTTTAAGATCCACTATCTGAAGTCTCATCAAAAGAAAAATTTGAATTATACTTTATTTAGTTTTTAAATAGATATTTCCGAGATTTGCAAGTAGCGACTCCCCATCAGCAGTCCCGTCAATTCAGTACAGAACGAGTTTTGCGGCTGGAGTCGCCTTTAATGCTAATAAACGTTAAGTGAGCTAAGCTGTTGTTTAAGTAAATAAATAAATATTTAATTTTCTTCAAGGATTGATTTATAAAAGATTTTTGAAATTATTGGAATAAGTGTCACAGGGCGGTACATAATATAAACTTCTTTTCGGTACCCTTCTTAAATAAGGCTTTGATTATTGAACCGTCGGAAAGGCTCAACTGCGACAGCTATCTCAGTCCACTCTCTGTTATTTCTCAGCTAAGTATCTTTTCTCCCAACTTTTCTCTTTCCAGCGATTTTACCCACCATTATACCAGTTGAAGCAAGTTGACGTGACCCAGGTAGGATTCTTTAAGCCCTTTCATCGCGAACATGAGGATGCGATTAGAGCTAATCAATTGTAAGACTTTTAAGTATGATATAAAACTGTACATTCTGACACAGAAAGAAAGACCTGATTTACCTTGAAAGAAAAAAAATTAAGATATCATCTACTCAAGTGTTTTATGAGTCAACTAACACCTCACAGTCCTCAATTTCCAATGAGTCGTTCCAGCCCTATTCAGAACACGCAGGACGTATTTGAATTGCAAAATTAGAACTTTTTAACGACGCGAAAGCCGTGAGTTTAAAAAGTCGGTTTTCTTAAAGAGCTGCTTAAGCTGAACCTCTTTAAGTTATTGTAAATCAATAATACTCATGTTGCCCACAGCTGTATTTTAACTTACTTTTTTTTTACTATAGATGGGTTTGGTCTTGACCAGCATCTATCCATGTAGGAAGGATGAGGCCGAAGATGGAGCGAGCTCACCCAGAAGATGCCTATTCACTCGAACCTTGAAAAGATTTGGGTTATATGAGCTCGGAAATACAGACGCCGGCAGGGAGTTCCAATCCTTAGCAGTGCGCATTATAAAAGATGTTTTAAAGCGCTTGGTCCGAATTAGAGGGATTTCGACAAGGTGAGGATGGTAACCAGCCGTACGTCTGCATGTCCGATAGAAGAAAGGGGAAAGCGGTATGATCTCATGCAGCTCTCGAGCACACTCTCCGAAGTACATCTTATAGAATACACACAGACAGGCAACTTTGCGTCTGTGTGCCAGGCTCTGCAGCTTAGTTCTTATTAGTGTATCATCGCCAATGAGTTAAGATAATCTTAGTTACTTAACTTAAGATAATGCGTTTCAATACAAAAATAGTTTTATATCATTATTTATTCAAACGGAATAATCTTTATTTGAGTACATATTATAAACAAATAGTCGCTGTCCGCCTATCTGTTTCACCATGGACTTATATATAAAATTGACCTTGATAAATTAAGGGTTAAGGGATAGAGAAATGAGTTCTAGGACGACTTTTTTTATGTTAAAATCGGCATCCATGTTAAAATGGACGAGAAAGTGGCGCATAAGAGTAATCAGTACACGTAACATTTACTCTACGCAAGGAAATCTGCCCACCAGCCAAACTTGGGGGAACTGTCTTGCCTCATAGTGATGTTGCCAAGTGTCTTGGAATGTATCTGGACAGAAAACAAACGTGGAGAACTCACATAATCAAAAGAACGAGATGAACTCAATCACAAGCTAAGGAAACTGTGCTGGCTCATGGGGAGACAATCGCAAGTACCCTTAAATAACAAACTGAAAGAAAGAAAGAAAGACTTTTATTCACTGCACAAAAGACACTGACATTATTTACAAGAACAGGACAGAAATTAATAGAAAAACGTGTGTATGTCCTCGCGGCAGCGAATCGGATACTGGTTCAGCATTGTGCTGAGGTGCTGACAAACACCTACAGCGCTGATTTTCAGCCAGCACCGTATGTGACTCATTGGACACCATACAAACTTACTTTATAAATTACTATATACATACACATACATACATAAACACACATAAACATACACATACATATATACACACATATATATACATACACACATACATACACACGTACACATACATATATGCTATATACATATAAAATTACTTATTTATACATAATGCACTGCTTCTATTGAGAGAAAAGGCGCGAAAAAAAGGAAATTCTACAGTAATCAATAATAAATCAATATACTGATCATATATAAGACTGTGTTTATTTATTTATTTATTTATTTATTACTAGCGTTCCGTCCCCGGCTTCGCCCGGGGTGCAATTTTTATATATAAGAACATTCCCCGTTCATCCCACTTTCCATTAGCGAAAACCGAATTAAAATCGGTCTACCGGTTCACGCGTGATGCCGTGACCAAGGGAAATAGGGATTCATTTTGTATATATAAGATTACATGGCCTCCAACGAGACAGGCACCGAAAAAAACACACAACAAGGAACAGGAAAAAATAACATGGCAGATGCCGCCGCAATTAAAGGAGGCACAGCCTACGCCAATAAAAGTCAAAGTAGCATCCCGGCAATAAAATTAGAAAAAAAAATTAACAAAAAAATTATCAAAAAATTACCAAAAAAAATTATCAAAAAAAAATATATATACATAGAAATATAATTATATCGGATATTTGGAATAAATGTCAAAAATAAACTAGTGTTAATTATCTGAACCACGGACAAGGATGAGCCTTTTAATTTTGGAAAACGCGAAAATTCGTGTTGAAGCCTGTATGGACATATGGTACAGAGGTGTGGGGTTCTGCTAAAAACTCAAACGTGGAAATACTGCGACGGTACCAGAATAATGTACTTAAAATAATAGCAAATGCTCCATAGTTCATAAAAATAACAGAACATGAATATCTGAAAGTGAGGACAGTGAGGACAGTGAGGGAAGAGATAGAACACAGATCCAAGTGCTATAAGAACCGCATAGACGCACACACCAACAGTCTTGCTGTAGGTCTTGGTGAATCCCTACAGAGTAGACGACTCCCCAGTACATATGGGACATAATATGAGGGGAGTGACAGAATCTTCATTGGAAGGCCAATCCTCGCACGTCAATTTCAGTCACACAAATTATTTGCTAATGGCTCCAGGAGCGGATCGCATGATATATATAAAAAAATCGGCAGGCAGGCTGACGGTCCACCTAATGGTAGGCAGCTACTGTTGCCTATAACACAAGAAACGTCCAAGCTGCTGCAAGTGCGCTGCCGACTACAGTAGGATTAAGGATAAGAGATTAGGAGGGGATAGGGAAATGGGCTCTGGCACCCCTTACTTCACTCACCGAAACACAACAGCATACATGCTGTTATTTTACTGCCGCTAGACGGGTTGCCCAAATGGCAGCGAAACGCAGTGTGCCCTACTGCCACTACTTTCCAGATCCAGACCAGAGACAAAGAAAAGTTCATTTTTCAAAGTTGACCCTGCCGGGAATCGAACCCGGGAACCCTAGAACAGAGCGTTAAGGCAAGCACCCTAACCACTCATCCAATGGGCTTAACTGCAATCCAGTTGCTTGTGTCATAGGCGACAGTAGCCAACTACCATCAAGTAGACCGTCAGCCTGTCTGCCGTTCTTAACATAAAAATAATTGTAAGTTAAGTCTTCCTAACAAACAATACATATTTCATGAGATTAAATCCAAAAAGTTTTTATAAGAACAGCTCTGACTTCGCTTAGATGTATCCGCCATCTTTATCAGTAATGTGTCAAAGAGTCAGTGAAACTGACACAAAAAACAGAATCTAAACGCAGCACTTTTGAATGTGGAATCAGCACAAACACATTACGAAATTGGGTCAACAGTGTCACATTTATGTGCGCAATCATTGCTCAGATTTGTAGTTGCTGTGAACAGCAGCTACCAATCTGATGAAATCGCGATATGTTTCGCTGAAGGTACGTCTAAATTGAATATTAATAATATCTCCAAGCACTTCGACAACAGAACTCACGATGACAGAGTTGGGCATTACCTCTCTTAGCAATTAAGTAGGTATGTCAGCAGCGCACTTTCAGCAGCTCTGGTTTGGAACTGGAAACTAGTGGCAGAGCATACTGCGTTTCGCAGTCATTTGGGCAGCCCGTCTGGCGGCAGTAACCACCCCCTTACAGAAGACCATCATGAAATAACAGCACGTGTGCTGTTGTGTTTCGGTGAGTGAGTAAGGAATGTCGGAGCCAATTTCCGTATCCCCTCCTAATCCCTTATCCTTAATCCTACTGTTGTCGGCAGCGCACTTGCAGCAGCTTCGGCGTTGCTTGTGTTATAGGCGACGGTAGCCACCTACCATCAAGTGGACCATCAGCCTGTCTGCCGATCTTAACATAAAAAAAACGGGACAAGTGCGAGCTGAACTCGCGTGAAGAGGATTCCGTACGATGTTACCTATCCGCACAATATTGAGTGATTTACCATGTCATTTTAATATCATGGACTTCTTATAGGTTTTTTTTTTATGTCAGGTCGGCAGACAGGCTGACGGTCCACTTGATGGTAGGTGGCTACCGTCGCCTATAACACAAGCAACGCCAAAGCTGCTGCAAGTGCGCTGCCAACTGCAGTAGGATTAAGGATAGGGGATTATGGGCCCTGGCATCCCTCCCTCACTCACCGAAACACAACAGCACACGTGCTGTTATTTCACGGTGGTCTTCTGTAAGGGAGTGGTTACTGCCACCAGACGGGCTGCCCAAATGATTGCGAAACGCAGTGTGCCTTGCCACTACTTTCCAAATCCAGACCAGAGTCAAATTTGAAAAGTTGATTTTTCAAAGTTGACCCTGCCGGGAATCGAACCCGGGAACCCTAGAACAGAGCGTTAAGGCACGCACCCTAACCACTCATCCAACGGGCTCGTCAACGGGGTTTTCCTATAATCTATAAGTAGAAAACTAAATTCTGTATTTTTTTACAAAATTTTAGGTTCATTAGTTTCGGAGATGGGGGATTATTTTCTTAAATAACTTGGAAACCATTTATTTTAAAATTACAAAAAAAAAAATACATTTAAGATCTTCACAACAAAACCTTCCATTTGATATTTCACATGATGCAGTTTTCAAAAAAAAAATTTATTTTCCACCTCCCCCCAGAAATTACCTCCCATATACAGATTTTATCTATTCACGTCACACCTCTGCGTTTGGGTCACAGAAATTGATATGTGTACCAAATTTCAACTTAATCGGTCTAGTAGAATCGGAGATAATTGACTGTGACGGACAAACAGACGGACACACGAGTGATCCTATAAGGGTTCCGTTTTTTATATATAAAATTAGTAATTAAATTAGTAATATATATATTAAATTATTAATATATAAAATTAGTAATTAAATTAAATTAGTAATATATATATTGTATATAATTCCTTTTATTCTACGCTAACAGAGAGATGTCAGTGTAATCGCTGATAAACGGGACACAGTCGAGCTATTAACGTGGCAGTCGCTTGATCAATTTATATTGATCGATTCTGTATTCCTGATTGATTGATGTGTCTCGCTTAATGTATCAATCTTATCGTGGTGTTTGCACGGTCTATGTAAAACAAAACATCGAATTATATAAACAAATGCTAAATTCATATAAATAAATAGTTATATAGTAGACTAAATCCAATTTTATACCAGTTAATTTTAACAGCATGTGTGCTGTTGTGTTCCGGTGAGTGAGTAAGGGATAACAGAGCCCATTTTCCTGTCTAATCAATTATCCTTAATCCTACTGTAGTCGACAGGACTAAGGATAAGGGATTAGGAGGGGATACGGAAATTGGCTCCGGCATCCCTTACTCACTCACCGAAATACAATAGCACACGTGCTGTTATTTCATTATGGTATTTTGTAAGGGGGTGGTTACTGCTGCCAGACGGGCTGCCCAAATGACTGCGAAACGCAGTGTGCCCTGCCACTACTTTCAAGCTCCATATCAGAGTAAAATTTGAAAAGTTCATTTTTCAATGTTGACCCTATCGGGAATCGAACCCGGGAACCATAGAACAAAGCGTTAAGGCAAGCACCCTAACCACTCACCCAACGGGCTCGTTCAAAAACAGATGAAAAAACTTGATAAGTTACAAATAATTTAATATTTCTTAATGTTTAGTGCAATATTAAAAATTTCTATATCTATTAGGTACATATTACAAAATAAAGTCGTTGTTCTCTTCTTTCTGTTTCTCCGCTAATATCTTCTAAACCACCCAACAAATTTTGATACGGTTTCCATTAATGGAATAGCGATAAACGAGGAAGGTTTTTGTATATAATTTGCATAAATAAATAGCATCATTGCGAAACTGAGGCGGGTTTTTTACCAAATAAAGAAAAAATACAGTTATTGGTGTAGTTGCTACGTTCGTAGCGCCCCATATTTTCGTAGCTTTGCTACGAGTTTGTAACTGAGTTACGCAAGATAACAATTTGCTTTCATAACGAAATAAATACTGTTTTTGTCCTAGACCCTTAATTCCCAAAGTGGTCCAGGTGGACCCCTAGGGGTCCACGGGAGACTCGACGGGGGTCTACGTTGGTGTGACAACGAAATGTGTGTCACAAAAAAAAAACAATCAATTCTCACATATTTCATTTAGAAAACTCCCCATTCGTGGTTGGAACTCAGCCGCAACGCAAATTTCCATAGTTAGATCTAATCTTCACATTTATGTTGAGTTTTAGCTGTAGAGGGTCCACCGGAACCAGCTAAATTTTGAAAGTGGTCCATGAGAAAAAAGCCTGGGAACCTCTGTTCTACACAAACATGATTGCAATTCGACAGATAAACATCTTTATTGCAGTTATAGCTTTGCTAGGCGTTAGATGATCCTTCGGGAATAGTACACTTTCTGGATGAAAGGTGTGATGATCAATTCAGCGGTTTAGGCGTGAAAAGGCAACAGACAGATATAAAGAGTTACTTTCATATTTATGATATTAATATGGATTGTTAATGTTTAAATAATTATTTAATTATTTTTCTCTTCTGTGTCGAATCTCTGGATCCGCAGGGTCCTAATGCCCTAAACATTTTCTCAAAACTCTTGGTGGATATAACTGGTGACCCTGAATCAGCCTTGTTACACAACTAGGAATTCCAGCCGGCATGCTTAGAACCATGCTCGAAGAACCCAAGCTACCTATGATACACAAGTTAAGACAATTTTAATAATAAGTTAAGACAGTTGTTAATTACTAACATAAGTAATTCGATGGACCCTTGAATTTTTTAAATTCCATGGTTTTCCTTTCGTTTAATTTACCATGTTTGTTAGAGAGATTTGATCCTCATGATTGACCCTATCATTTGGTGCCATAAAAGCCATAAAGTTTTTTTTTTTTTTCGGATTTCATCCGGTTCAACTCCCGGATGTGGCAAGCGTATATTGAAAAATGCATTTTTACTTCATCAAAAAAAAATAAAGGATGTTCGATTAAGTAAAATTTACTCGCACCACAGTATTTGGAGTACTTTTCCTTAAAAAAATTCCAGCCTGTATATGTAAGAATCCAGAAAAAACATAACATCCTACAATTTTGACGAACTATAAAACGACAATGTCATTTCGTAAACAATTTTCATGGTAATTCCCGCCATAAAATTTTATTACCGAGATACCAACCGTTATCTTTTCTTAGCCTCCCTCTGTATTTTTTAGGAGAAATTAAAAACTCAAAGCAAAACACATCTCCTTTATAACCACGTTGAAAAAACAGCCTTATTTCCTCTCGTTTAGAGCATCTAATAATATTTTGTCAGTTAAAACCTTTAGCCCCTTGGTCGAGTGGTTTTGGTGCTTACTTTAACGCTCCGTCCCAGGGGTCCCGGATTCGATTCGGCTCCGGTCTGGATCTGGCAAGTAAACAATTCACACTGCGTTTCGCAGTCATTTGGCACCAGTAACCATCCTCGTACTTGGTCTTCAACGTGAAATAACAGCATGTATGCTGTGTTTCTTCTTGTTCCTATTCCGCACTTACAGCATCTTGGCGCTGCTTTAATAGGCCCCCGCCATCAGCCTATCTGAAGAGCTTTACAGAAATAGAAAGTTAAATTTTCTATTACATATAAAAAAATCGCAAACGAGCCGTGTCTGTACGTTTGTGCACGCTAATCTCTGAAACGGCTTAACCGATTTGAATTCGGTTTTCACTCGTGTATTGCAGCAAGCTTTCTTTAACATTTAGTGTTTGATTCATTTCAATCGGTTTGCAAACAAAAAAGTTACGTGCTATACCGAATACCACGACGTAGTTGCGGGCTCAGCTAGTCTATAATAGCTTATTTGAAAGCTACTTTCGCCTACGAGTACAACCATGGGAATATTCAAGCATATATTTATATATTATATTATTATTATTACAGAATCAACAGCTCTCAATTACTTATAACTATAATAGAAAATTATTCTTTCCTTAAAGCCAATAACAGATTCATAATTCATATTTCAAAATTTTGTATACAAGTATCGCTTAAAACGGAAACAGATAATTTTAGAATAAGAAACATTTAGAGAAAAAAAAAAAAGTTTAAAGAAAAAAAAATAATTACAATTTTAAAAAAATAATTAATAATTAATAAGTCAACAAGATTATTAAAAAAAAAAAATATATATGAGAAACAAAAAGGAATTCAGAAAAATGTTGATAATAATGATTCAGAACCGATAACAAGCTTGCATTCGAAAACATGTAAATTTTTTATGTGTGTGAATGTAAGTTTTTATGTGTGTGAATGTAAGTTTTTATGTGTGTGAATGTAAGTTTTTATGTGTGTGAATGTAAGTTTTTATGTGTGTGAATGTAAGTTTTTATGTGTGTGAATGTAAGTTTTTATGTGTGTGAATGTAAGTTTATATGTGTGTGTTTATGAATGAGTGGTGCTAGTGTGTGTAGCATTATTTATGTGTTCCACCTTTAAGAGCTAAAGTTACTTGTTTTTTAAAAGAAGCTTTACTATGGCTAAAAACATCAATAGACATAAAATTCTTATTGTAACACTTGAGTGTACGACACACCACTGAGTTTGACGCATAGTTTGAGTGACTAAACACGACATTAAAAAATGGAGTGTGCCTAGTACGTTTGGTTGGTACATTAAGACGTAAAAATTGGGCTGTCAACTCAGGACTGTCAATATTATTATTACAAACGTCATACAAAAAAAGCATCTGTAGAAGTGTGCGTCGATCCTGTAGATTTAGCAAATTATGATATTCACAAGACTCCTCATAGCCACGTTTCTTACTATAAGTACGATAATTTAAAAACTTTATAAATTTAGACTGAATACGCTCAATGTCATGAATATACGTCACATAATTTGGATTCCAAATATTACAGCAATACTCCAAGACGCTTCGCACGTACGAGAAATACAAGGCCTTGATACATATCGGGTCCGAGAATGGACGACTCACTCTCAATACGAAACCCAAATTTTTGTAAGCCTTATTGACTACTGTTGAGATGTGATCCGTCATCAGCATCTTAGAGTCAAAAATTACACCTAAGTCTCGAGTTTTATTTGTGCGTTGCAAAGGTATATGATTTAATTTAAATTGGTAATCTATTGGATGCCTTTTACGAGTAAAAGTAATTTGAAAACATTTAGAGACGTTAATGTCAATATGATTATGACTGCAATAATTGCAGAATCTATTTAAATCATCCTGTAGTCTATGTGCATCCGTGGTAGTCCTAATAGAAGCATAAATTTTTGTGTCGTCTGCGTACATGAGAAACTTGGAGAAATTAAAACAGCTACCCACGTCATATAGGTACACAGCGAAGAACAATGGGCCAAGTATCGAGCCTTGAGGGACTCCAGAAGGGACATCTATAAAGTCCGAGCGATGTCCAGCCACTACTACTGCTTGAGAACGATTACGTAAATATGACTCAGTCCATCGCAGAAGATTTCCGTGAATACCTAGCTCTTGTAGCTTTCGCAGAAGTATCACGTGATCAACGCGATCAAAAGCCTTCTCGAAGTCAGTATATATTACATCCATTTGGTAACCATCATGCATACCACGAAGAACATCATTCGAAAAGATTGATAAGTTAGTGTTAGTTGAGCGATTCCGGACAAAACCATGTTGTTGCGCTGGTATGCGACGACTAACCAACGGGTATACTTGTCTATGAACAATCCTTTCCATCAATTTCCCCAGAACGTTAAGGATTGATATGGGCCTGTAATTTACAACTTCAACTTTAGAACCTTTCTTGTGAACAGGGATGATGTTGGCAGTTTTCCAAATTTCAGGAAAATACCCCTCCAGAAAGCACCGATTAAAAAGTGTAGTTATGGGGGTCGCAAGTGATTCTGCACATCTCATAAAGAAATACGGAGGTATCTCGTCACATCCAGCTCCCTTAGAGCAATCAAGTCTGCTAAGCATCTTTTTAAGATTTGGCACTGAAGTACATACTTCACTGATCCCGTCGACGCTATCGCCCCTATCCCCACGTATAAAAAAATCAAATGAAGTTGACCCAAAACTCCGATAGAAGAAATCATTGAAAGCACTGCAGATCTCTGGCGGATTTGACAAAGTATTATCGTTATATTGCATTATGCGAGGATAACCGGATACACCCCTTCTCTTAGACTTAATATAGGTCCACAAGTACTTAGGTTCAGACTTAATTTTTTCTTGCGAATAGTTAATATAGGATGAGAAACACTTTTGTTCAAGTTTTTTAATTCGTGAGCGTAAAATAGAAAAAGAGATATAATCACTTTTGTTTCCATACCTCCTCCAGAGACGATGATACTTAGCCTTTTCCTTGATTACGTTTATTAAAGCGCTACAGTACCAGGCAGGATATTTGTTGTTGTTCGAAGTGTTTCTTCGTGGAACAAACATAGATATGGCTGTGTTTAATACATCATAAAATCTATCAGTAACCTGCTCAATATCTAGTGTCTTCAGAAAAGTCCAGTTATAATTGGAGAAATAAACATTCAGTTTATCATAATCCCCCTTCCTAAAAATATTTGTTTTCTTGGTTCGTGGAGTCATTCTGCGTACAGCTACGTCCCGAACATGAATATCAATTGATGGATGACAAACATCTTCTTTCACTAAGGGGGAATGAGACTTTTCAATTGTTAAAGACATATTAGAAAAGATCAAATCAAGTAAATTACCGTGAGAGTTGAATAAATAGTTATGTTGTGACATACCTAAATAGGAAGTCATCTTAATTAAATCAACCGCAGAGTTCTGCGTCTCGACAGATCCTTTTCTTAGAAATACAGGTTTATTTAGTTTCCAATCTATACACGGTAAGTTAAAATCCCCGGCTATTATAAAGTCATCATCGGAATGTGAATTTAAAAAAATGTTAAGTAATTGAGTAAATTTCTGCACTCGAGACGCGAGCGCACGATCAGGAGGAATATAAACGCATAAAATATTCAAACTATTATGAGTGTGAAGAGCATTCGCAGGTATAGTTATGCATACGCATTCGAGATCGTCACACTCAAGGTCGCAGCGGGCACGCGCGTTGAGACGGGCAGCGCAGGCGATCATCACTCCACCGCCGAGAGCGCCCCGATCACGGCGAAATAACTCGTAATTAGTACTACAGATTTCCGCATCAAGAATACTGTCGCACAACCATGTTTCCGTTATTAGGACTATGTCGGCGTCCGATAGGTTTAAGTTATTATAAAATTGGTTAGTTTTTGTACGTAAGCCTCGAACGTTTTGATAAAAAATTCTCAACTTTTCAGAATTTTTCGCCATTGTAAATATTAAGTGCAGTATTAACTGTAAGTATAGATATTTTAAAGGGGATAAAAATAATTTCTATTCTATTCTTACTATAAATATTGTAATACATTTGGTAATGATATAATATATAAGGAAAATAGATAAACACCAATGTCATGTTAACAGAATTATCAAAACTAAAAGCAATAATATAAAAATTAAAAGATAAGAATGTAAATATCTTAATATTTATGTATATATAGTGTCCATTATTACCTCCGCCGGGCCATAGTGTACTCACGACTCGTATCGAGATTATGTAGGTAGACTGCATATTACTTTTGTATCGTACATATTGCGCTATTGATTTGTATATAGCAGTAAATAAACAAATGTAATGATTTAGCAGGTGGTCACATATTAAATTAAAAAAGTAGATAGATTGATAGTGCGTATGTTCGTGTATATGTTCGTATGAATGTCTGAATGGGTTGTGTAGTTTACGAATGCATGTCACAATGAATAGTGTTAATATTAAAATTGAAGCTAAGAACAAACTATCTTTTTTAGATCGGCCATTGTAATAATCGGGATGGGTGGCGAAGTTTCGTTCCGCCGTACATAAATACGACAGTTTTTTGTCCAAATAAATTTAAAATTTGCTTCTTTTACCTTTAGTTTACATTCTTTTAGCAGAGCCCTATTACTTTGTGTTAAGTGCTCATTTATATAAATTATATTTTTAGTATTTTCGCCTCGTGTCTTGTCGCCCATTCCGATGTCAGCCAGTCTGATACCTCGAAGCTTGCGCGCCGCCCTAATGGCTGAGTCCTTTTTATGACGATGACGAAAACGGGCAATGATGGTGCGACCCAGGTTCGATCCACTCGGTCGGCGTGAGTGCACACGATGCGCAAACTCCACCTCGGTCTTGTCCAAGGTCACTCCGAGCTTCTCTGCAAGCTTAAGCACAATTCCAACAGTGTCCTCTTCTTTACATTCTGGAACACCAGCAATTTCAATGTTTTGGAGACGACACCATTGCTGTTGCCTTGCATTCTCCTCCTCCAGATGTTTGAGTTGCCTCTTGTTAGCATCGATGTCCTGCCGGAGACGAGCATTTTCGTCCTTTAGATTCTTTAATTCGGCAGTGGAAGACGCCAGACCGGCCATGAGGTCATCGTACTGAGTACTTATGTAGGTAAGAGTGTTCTCCATCGTGGATATCTGAGATATTAAGGTACTTAGCTCGCTTTTCACTACATCTCTAATAATTGTTATCAGTTCGTCCTTAAGAGAACTGAGGATGTCCGCTCGCAGTTCCGAAGAAAAATCTTGAGCGCATTCGCTCTCTGAAGGTTTTGGTTTCTTTCGAGTAGTTACAAATGAAAAATCATCATCTGTGGGATTCTCCTCTGAAGTTGGTTTTAGCGGAGTGTCAGAATTATCATTCACTCTCGGCTGCTTGCTTATACAATATGGACATATCCAGGATGATAATTTCTTAGCACCATCAGACTTCAAACCGACACACATATAATGATATAACTTGGCGCAGTTACTACGAGTACATGTAATCTTTTCAGATTGTCGAATCGCTTTATTGCACGCACTGCAGCTAGACATCATAACAAAGTAAAAAGTTTGCGGGTAGCATTAAATTCACTGTCCGCGATGTATATGAATTCCTTTTATTTTAACTCTTGAAATGTGTACCGCACAACAAGCATCCAGTTTTCTCCAAAGGCAACAACAATATTCCTCACAGTCAAACAAGCTTTAATTGCACTTGATTGCGATGATACGACCACAAATGATTTAAAAATAAAGAAAAACTACACTGGTGAAAGACGTCCGTTTCGAGCGACAGTTGACATACTCCGGACCTTGTTAGAATACAGCTTGAAAACCATGGTACTATTAGCGGAATGGGGTCACGCACTTTTAACACTTGTAACGACACAACAGCATATGTGCTGGTTTTTTTTTTTCACAGTGGTTTAGTAAAAGGTCGATTGTCCTCCACAATGTATCAACTAATTTCACATATTTAATTACAATTTTATTAAAATTTTTCCTTGTAATATTTACTACAAGTACTGCCAGGTAAGCCTACGTTACTGCTTGATTGTAAGTGGTCACCGTCGTAAATAAGCATAAGCAACACCAGGGAACATTTAAATGCGTCACCAACCATAGTTGACAAGATACACAGATATAGGGGACAGGGGACACGTATAAAATGTTACCAAGCTTATAAATTGTAGGTCAGATGAATATTTAATAGTTGCATCAATTTAATAATTAAATTCATTAAATAACTGCTATTTTATTATTGTATGGCCGTCCGACATCGCGTTTCTCATGCATAAGTACACGGCCGGGATTCAGTAACGGCGTAAAAACTCGCGTGAAACATTAAACTTGTTACCTTTTTCTCCTGTACAGCCTCCATCACGATACAAGTGGGTACATTGCAGTAGGAACAAAGGATATACGATGCACCCCTCCTCCCCTCGCTGCCCCGCGACAAGCGAAAAATTGTTTTATAGCAATTAAAAAGATTAAACTGGCACGCCAAATAAAAATACACTTGTTTATCCAAAAAAAAACGCACTAGAGCGACGCACTTGTAATTTTTTAATGGAGCTTTTTTTTGTCTGCCAGGATCCAAGCGCGCTTTTGTTTCAATCTTTTATATTTTGTTCGGTTTTAACGCGCATATGAACACCCTGTATTACGCCAATTCGTTTTAGTTTTTAAAATGTAATTATTTAAGAATTTTGCGTGGCTTTTTTTCTGGGTTTTTGTTGTGTTTTAGTACTGAAACGCGTTACATACCGCCTCGACTGAAGACTACCGACACACTGAAAGCTCTGCAGGCTTCAGGGATGGTCGTATGCATTGATTGGGCGTAGCTCACGCCCGTATACCCGTCTCGCTCTGGCGCGCTACTACTCCGTCTCTTTCGCACAACATCCGGCCGTTAGCACGGAGAAATTTTGGCTTTGCGAATGCTCTGCGCTTCTCAAACGTTAGCGAATTTAATTATTTACGCTTTTTTTTTGTAATCAATACATGTTATCTCCGCTTAGTGTATCTCTTCATTATCGTTCTTTGTACATGCATGTTTTTAAGCATTTATTAGATTGAACATGCGAAGACACCTCTTTTAATTTGAAATAATGATATTTTTTTCAAAAACTTAATTTGAATCCGGTTAGTTTTAACACCACCAAAACGCAGGCGTGTTTATTCTTTGCAAAAAGGAGCCCTTTCGACTTGACTCCAACTTTCCGAGGTGCATCCGTACCTGTGGCCAATGATCTCGAGCTTCTTGGCATGAGGTTGTGCTCAAATCTCAACTTCGATACTTCTATCGAGTCCAAAGCCCAAACAGCGGCCAAAAAGCTGGGCATTCTAAATAAGGTGAATCGATGCTTTACACCTGGACAACTCCTCTCTTTGTACAAGGCACACGATCATGCATGGAGTATTGCTGTCACATTTGGGACGGCTCAGCAAAATACCAACTTGCCGCACTCGACTCGGTGGTCGCAGAGCTAGGAGGCTTATTGGCGACGATAAACTAATAAGAACTATGCTGCAGAGCCTGGCATAGAGACGCAAAATTGCCTCTCTGTGTGTATTCTATAAGATGTACTTCGGAGAGCGTGCTTGGGAGCTGCATGAGATCAAACCGCCTGCCCCTTTCTTCTATCGGACATTCAGACGTACGGCTGGATACCATCCTCACCTTGTCGAAATCTCTCTAATTCAGACCAAGCGCTTTAAAACTTCTTTTATAATGCACTGCTAAGGATTGGAACTCCCTGCCGGCGTCTGCATTTCCGAGCTCATACAACCCAAATCTTTTCAAGGTTCGAATGAATAGGCACCTTCTGGGTGAGCTCGCTCCATCGCCGGCCTCATCCTTCCTACATGGATAGATGCTGGTCAAGAGCAAATCCATCTTTAATAAAAAAAATAATAATTGAGAATTGGATAGAAAATCAATTCTCAATTGCATCTCAGAGGAAAGGCATGTGCCCAGCAGAGGTCGGAATAAGTTTTAAACGAAATTCACTTTATTTGATTTCATATTAATTTAATTTAATTTAAACTTTTTATTAAGTATATTCATAATACTAAAAGTTGCTACCTACATCGGGAAGAAAACGTAAGGTTGAATGTAATACATGACGTTTCGCAGTCATTTGGGCAGCCCATCTGGCGGCAGTAACCATCTCCTTACAGAAGACCACCGTGAAAATAACAGCACGTGTGCTGTTCGGTGTGTGTTTCGGTGAGTGAGTAAGGGATGCCAGAGCCAATTTCCCTATCCCCTCCTAATCCCTTATCCTTAATCTGCCTAGGCACATCACGAACAGCCAGATTATACGATCGGCCGCCGACATCAATACAAAATAAAGTAAACGTAGCTCTTCGCCTTATGAGACGCATCACCTCTACGGCGTAGCGCGCAGTTCGTTCGACATTTAAACTTTGAGAAGCAGCGCTCTACGCATTGATGCAGCAAAACATATTTTAATGGAGTGTCCGTTGGTCCTGACAGATATAGGGAAGGCCATTCCATGATATTTATGGTCAACCTAGACAAAACTACAATTGAATTTTAGTGCAGAACCTATTACTGATAAACGAATAAATATTCTTAGTGGCCAGCATTGTTGGCCGATGGTTACGAAACTTGCGGAGCACAGAGTTTTTTATATTTGTTTTTTATTATATTACCACCTTGAAATAGCAGTTCTCAACCTATATTTCACTCATTATCCTTTATATTTCATCCTGTAAGGGTCACGAGTGCCTTTTTATCCCTGCTCTCATGTGTTGCTTATGTTTATGGGCCATGCTCTCTGCATCGCCAATATAAGTGGATGGTAGTAAATCGCCTTTGTTTCTATGCCGCTCTATTTCATATATAGAAAATTAAGTAGTGGTAGGGCACACTGCGTTTCGCAGTCATTTAGGCAGCCCGCCTGGCGGCAGTGACCACCCCCTTACAGAAGACCACCGTGAAATAACAGCATATACGTGCTGTTGTGTTTCGGTGAGTGAGTAAGGGATGCCAGAGCCCATTTCCTTATCCCCTCCTAATCCCTTATCCTTAATCCTACTGTAGTCGGCAGCGCACTTGCAGCACCTGTAGCGTTGCTTGTGTTATAGGCGACGGTAGCCACCTACCATCAAGTGGACCGTCAGCCTGTCTGTCGACTTAACATAAAAAAAAAATCTTACAATTACAAATTTAAATTTTATAGTAAAGCACATTAATTCATTTATCTATTGCAATGGTAATTTTATTAATCTCATTTAATTTTAATTTTAAGATTCTGATCTGTCTGTCTGTCTCCTAAGTGAGACATTAAGCAGTATATGTCACAAGTAGTGCATTAGAACTTGCTTATGAGTGTGACCCTTGCCGCATCCTCGTCACAAATGTAAGGTGACCAATTTATCACCTTTTTTTAATTATTATTAAAGGTGAGTTTGCTCTTGACCAGCATCTATCCATGTAGGAAGGATGAGCGATGAAGGATGACCGACGATGGAGCGAGCTCACCCAGAAGATGATTCACTCGAACCTCGAAAAGATTATGGTTGTATGAGCTCGGAAATACATTTTCCGAGCTTAAGGGATTTCAACAAGGTGAGGATGGTAACCAGCCGTACGTCTGCATGTCCGATAGAAGAAAGGGGCAGGTGGTATTATCTCGTGCAGCTCTCGAGCACACTCCCCGAAGCACATCTTATAGAATACACACAGACAGGCAACTTTGCGTCTATGTGCCAGGCTCTTCAGCTTAGTTCTTTTAATGTATCATCGCTAATGAGCCTCCTAGCTCTGCGATCCACCGCGTCGAGTGCGGCAAGTTGATATTTTGCTGAGCCATTCCAAAGGTGACAGCAATGCTCCATGTAAGAAGACATCTTGGGGAATTGTACTTTTTAATCTGCGTAGAGATGTGCTGTCATCCATATATATGGGTGATTCACAATCCTGACTTTATACGATTTCGTGTATCTGATTATTTCCTCCTTGACTGCAGGCATTTTTAAATCTTGGATGAGTGGTTAGGGTGCGTGCCTTAACGCTCTGTTCTAGGGTTCCCGGGTTCGATTCCCGGCAGGGTCAACTTTGAAAAATCAACTTTTAAAATTTGGCCCTGGTCTGGATTTGGAAAGTAGTGGCAGGGCACACTGCGTTTCGCAATCATTTGGGCAGCCCGTCTGGCGGCAGTAACCACCCCCTTACAGAAGACCACCGTGAAATAACAGCACGTGTGCTGTTGTGTTTCGGTGAGTGAAGTAAGGGATGCCAGAGCCCATTTCCCTATCCACTCCAAATCCCCTATCCTGAATCCTACTGCAGTTGGCAGCGCACTTGCAGCAGCTTTGGCGTTGCTTGTGTTATAGGCGACGGTAGCCACCTACCATCAAGTGGACCGTCAGCCTGTCTGTCGACCTGACATAAAAAAAAAAGTTGTTCTCTGGTTGTGCGTTTGTTAGAATGCTTAGCATCTTGTTTTAAAATTTCCACATTCTTTTCTATGTTGGAGTGCGAAGCAGTCCTCCACAGTTGTATTCCGTAGGTCCATACTGGTTTAAGAATAATTTAAAAATTTAAAAATATCTAATATATAAAATTCTCGTGTCACAGTGTTTGTAACAAAACTCCTCCGATTTTTTTTTTCGTATATTTGGTAGGTATGAGAATAGGTCGTAAAGTATTTTTCATCCTCCTACCCCCACCCCCCATTTTTTAATCGCAATTTTAGTATGCGGCCAAAAAGTTGGGCATCCTAAATAGAGTGAAGCGATGCTTTACATCTGGACAGCTCCTCTCTTTAAACAAGGCACAAGTCCGATCCTGCATGGAGTATTGCTGTCACCTTTGGGATGGCTCAGCAAAATACCAACTTGCTGCACTCGACTCGGTGGATCGCAGAGCTAGGAGGCTCATTGGCGATGATACACTAATAAGAACTAAGCTGCAGAGCCTGGCACATAGACGCAAAGTTGCCTGTCTGTGTGTATTCTATAAGATGTACTTCGGAGAGTGTGCTCGAGAGCTGCATGAGATCATACCGCTTTCCCCTTTCTTCTATCGGACATGCAGACGTACGGCTGGTTACCATCCTCACCTTGTCGAAATCCCTCTAATTCGGACCAAGCACTTTAAAACATCTTTTGTGATGCGCACTGCTAAGGATTGGAACTCCCTGCCGGCGTCTGTATTTCCGAGCTCATATAACCCAAATCTTTTCAAGGTTCGAGTGAATAGGCATCTTCTGGGTGAGCTCGCTCCATCTTCGGCCTGATCCTTCCTACATGGATAGATGCTGGTCAAGAGCAAACCCATCTATAATAAAAAAAAAAAAAAATTAACTGTCGTTCAGACGTGAAGTGTCGCGCCACTTTAACATATGGTTTGAAAATATAATTTGTCCCGATAGGTGGCGCCACAATCGGGTTACGGAATTATTTTCGTGTTCTAGCAGGACAACGTCTGCTGGGTAAGCTAATATAATATACATTTAAAAATTGGCGCAGGCTGTATGCAATCTATTTTATATAAATTTTGTCTATAATTTATGTTTATATAACTAAGAATACGATAACTCATTGTCTAGACTAGGGTTGTTGCTGATTGAGGTTTTTACTGTATCAGCGGATGCTGATGCTGGTGCTAATATTAATATTAATTACTTTAAAAAAATATCCTACTATTAAATTATTTATTTATTATTAATATTTATTATTAAAATTATTATTATTATTAATTTATTATTTTGAATTAAACATAATTTATACTTAATAATTATATAATTTTTGTTAACTAAATATACCTGAAAAGGCTGACGATCTACTTGATGATGGTGGCTACCTATCATCGAGTAAACCAACAGCAAAGCTGCTGCAAGTGCGAAGCCGACTACAGTAGGATTAAGGATAAGTAATTCGGAGGGGAATAGGGAAATGAGCTCTGGTATCCCTAACTCACTCACCGAAACACAACAGCACACGTGCAGTTATTTCACGGTGGGCTTCTGTAAAGGGGTGGTTACGCCGCCAGACGGGCTGCCCAAATGACTGCGAAACGCAGTGTGCCCTGCCACTACTTTCCAGATCCATACCAGAGCCCAATTTGAAAAGTTCATTTTTCAAAGTTGACCCTGCCGGGAATCGAAGCGGGGAACCCTAGAACAGAGCTTTAAGGCAAGCACCCTAACCAATCATTTTAGCAGAAAGGAAATTTCAAGTCAGAACGGATGATTTCCTATAGTCGCAGGACCTTGATTTTGATCACCAAATGAGTCGAATAAAATTTCAAATGTGGAAATTCCATTTCATGCCAATCCTCCATTCTGCCCCCAATGCCTTAAGCCTAATCTATGTATAACTAGTACTAGTTTTGACTTTGATCAAAAGTTTCGTTCAGGATTTCAAATTACACACTTCAAAAGATTCATAAATTCAAACTTTCTAAAAATGGTTTATCGCCGCAGGCTTCATCTGGGCTATACCTTACTGTTTGGTGTTATCCGCACTGAGCAGCCATTATATTTATACGATCGCTTGAAATGGTACAAGCCCCTACCGAAGTTCCGCGTCAGACCTGAGCAACTGTTGATTCCTAAGCATAGCACTGCGCCTTTTCGGGGAAGTTTCAAGTTTGCCGCCTCTAAGTGTTGGAACGATTTGCCTCCTCCCATAAGAGAGTGTAGTTCACTGAAGGTTTTTCGTGAAAGGGTTAAGTTAAATCTTTTGAAGGAGCAAAAACAATAGGGGATCGGACAAATTTTCAGAAAGTGTTTTAAATTAATCTTCATGGATATTTATTCCCATAAAAAATACCATTTTATTTATTTATAGCCTTTTAGGTACTCAAAATCATGTTTTAATATTGTTTGTTTGAAAATGCCGCCAAAACGCCACGATAGTTCATCTGAGAGCACGTAACGTCATTTGTGGTCATATCATAACAAAACAGCTGCATTGGCATAAGACAATGATTGCCCACAAATGACGTCAAGCACTGTGATTGGTGTTTCAGTATAGATTGAAAATATTGAAAATAATAAAATTTTATTTCTTCATTTAAAAATATTTAAATGAATTATATTAAATTATTATTCGATAAATAATCGTAAAAAAATATATATTTTCTTTCTAAGTACATTTTAGATTTTAATCTGATTACTGTCCGATCCCCTATTGTGAACACTAAGGGCGGCATAGATTGCACTGTTGAATGCCTTGGGTACTTTTTAAGGGGGAATACTTCCGTATGCCTAGGTTATTAATTATTGCGCACGTGATCGCTGCACCCATTTGTCGCACAGTGCTACTATTAATAATATATAAATATATTTTATAATAAATACTTGCACCGCACTGCTGGCGTGGTCCCAGTGCGTGTCTTGAGACATCGGCAAGGGCACAACTGAAAATCAGCGCTGTAACAATGTTGCAGCCTAAGCTGAGTTGTGTCCTTTTGGTGTTTACTTATGTTTTTATTTTTTGTTGTGTTCATTTTTTTTTCTTTTAAATGCCAATAAATGTTTCTTTCTTTCTTTCTTTCTTTCTTTCTTTCAACGGTAGAACGATGTTTAATTACTCAATGTTGATTTAATTCATGTATCATATCATCCTAACAACCTTTTTTATTTTTTTAACCTTTTTTTATTTATTTTCGAGGAGAAATCCATTTACAGATTTCCTACCACTGGCCAGGCGGTAGGGGTGTGTGGGGGTCACCAGTGCTCCAAGCTATGCTCTAGGTCACTGGCACTACCTACTAAAACTTCCAGGTGTCTTCTTGCCCTTCGAGAGGGATGGACCAGGCTCTGCCGAGGCAACAACTCCGATCCATCATCCTAAGAACCTATGTAAGGGAATAAGATGTAACACGTTCACGGCCACTTTTTTGAAGTGAAAACATTCTTTAGCGGCGCAGTGCGTTTTTTCGATGAGGAAAAAATGTTAAACTCGCGATCGAAAACCTGATCGAAAATTCGTAAGACCAACTCAACTAGACCCCGGACCCAGATTTACGCCCGCCGCGGCGTATATCTGGGTCCGGGATCTAGTTGAGTTGGCTGGACGTAATGTGGTATATATATGGATGTAGATAAAATGCAGTATATGGAGTAATGTCTTCGCAAGGTGGAAGTTTTGTGTTGCTAGGAGTGTTGGCGACCGTCGCCAGAGTGGCGTCCGGTAGCCACACAAGTGGTGACGTAGGTGGACGGTAACCACTGAGTGTAGACCAGTCGCCAATTAAAGCAATTCGTGCAAAATTATTCCCTAACCATTCAAGTTTTCACTTCTGCCGGCACTCCCGGAGTGCAACCCGTATTTTTTTTTAACATTTTACACTCAGCGTCGCACCTTTTTTGCGCTGATTTTGCATTGATTTTGCCTTAAAACCAAAGCTTTCGACAAATGTGATGACAAATTCTGCTGAAATTAAAGGTTTTGTTAGAAAGCTCAACGTCACTCATCGAGCAATGACCTCTTCATTGCTCGTTGAGTCAGGAATCGAATCAGGAATGAGGAGATCAGTAGAGTAAGTTAAATAAGTTGAACTTACAGTGGCAGGACACATAGCACCGAGAGCACACGGTCGCTGAGGCCGGAAGGTTCTAGAGTGGGACGTTACGTCCACTCGTAAGATGGACTGAAGATTTAATAAGGACTGTGGGTCGACGTTTGATTTAGGCTGCTTTTGACCGGTCCTTTCGAAAAATTAGGACATCCTGAGGCCGAGATGATGATGGTGATTTAATTTATTTAATGTTGTTGTTAAATAATAAGTTTTTTAATTAATTATGGTAATTTTAAAATTATTGTATACTAGCTGAACTCGGCCACGTTTCGCTGTGGCCCATACGGCGGCGGCCGGCGTGCGCATGGGGCGCGCGGTACTGGACACTGCTTATATATAATACTATTTATCGTAGCGTGGTTTTATATAGCCTATAGCCTTCCTCGATAAATGGACTATTCAAAACAAAAAGAAATTTTCAATTCGAACCAGTAGTTCCTGAGATTACGGCCCCTGGGGCCGGAAGTTCTTCGAGTGGAGGCCTCGGACCGGCAAGCGCAGCGTGGGATTGATCCAGGCCGCTTCTGACCGGTCTTTTTTACCTTTGACCAGCAGTGGACTTCCTACGGCTGAGATGAAGAAATAACCCTATTAAAGTTTTAAGGCATCCATTTCAATTTAAGATAACCGTTTGTTTATAAATAAATAAAACATAGGTAATGAATAAAAAAAATGCTTTACCATATGTTACTGGCTAGAGAAGCACAAGTGCTTTTATAACATTTAGTCGGCGAGCGTATCCGATTTCCATATGCCGCATACGAAGCGTCCCCTGGCGTCAAAATTTAATTACGTAAGCACGAGTTGTTTTTGAGTCGAACAAGTAAATGTATGTTATGACGCATGTCATCCGGATTAATTAGTGTGATGATTTTTTAAATGTTAATTGAATTTTCTAGGCAAGCTAACATATACAGGATGTGCTTTTTTTAAAATATTTCTTTGTGTATATTTTATAATGCTTAAATCCCCAATTAGGATGAAATGTATTTTAATGTCATTTAACTCCACTTGGCAGGCCTGTTTGGAGTAACAATATCGGTTGAGAATTTGAGATATAAAATTTGTAATACAAACTGTACGGGCCTGTAAACTCTCGTACATGTGTTACGATAAGGCTGTGTATTCGTAGTGGGCAACGCTTCCGGCTGAAGGCTTCCGGTTAGGCCGAAGAGAGTTCCCATCCGCCCATGGGCAGCCTTCAAAACAAAAGACATTTTCAAAAAAGTGAGTTATTCGGGTATTTTTATATCGGCAGCTCTAATTCGGTGGTAAAGTTTCTTTAACTCCAAGTTTCAACAAGGTCCATGTTTGATATAAGTTATTTTATTGTCTAATTTTTTTTTTGTTGTAAAGTACTTCTGGTAATTTTTTTAAATCAATAAAGATTCGTTTTTGCCTCTTTTTTGTGTGATTTTCTTTATTTTTTTCCTCCTTTTTGTGTTGTCCGCCTGTCTGCATCACACCGCGGAAAAGGTGTAACAATATTGCCTATTATTGTATATATGAAGATATGTATATGTTTTACAGACGATAATGTATGGTCAGCCAATTCAACTGTTATGTTATTGCATTTTTATCGAAGAAACGTTGGACATGATTCTTTAAAATTACATAACTATCAGTGAAGCTATCAGTGACAACCGCATTCAAACCGGTTAAGCCGTTTCTGGGATTAACGGGAACAAACGCTTAGACAAACAGACAAAAATTCTAAAAACATTTTTTTGACTTCGGTAACATAAGTACAACGTGTACAAATTGTTGTTGTTGTTTTTTTTTTTTTTTGAACACAGACACGGCTCGTTTACGATTTTATTATATGTATAGATTACCTATACAATATATGTATAGTTTTTTCATAAGAGTAAAAATTACTAAGAAACATAAACTGACACATCCTGTATATGGAAAGTCCATGAAGTGCAGTGCTCGACTAATGCGGAAAGCGATCTTCTCTCAAACGATTTCAACAAGTCTTTGAGACTCCGTCTCGTAACTCTTAGCATTTACTCTTAGAAATTCTTTTATATTTTTTGCTTCTTTTTCTTTCTTTGAATTAGATAATAATTTTTTCAAAGAAACCACTTGTTGCAAAGTTATAATATATTACAAACTTTTTGCTTTTGAATACATAAGCAATAATTAGCATAGCAAATATTTAGGTATTGGTCATAAAGTTATATCTCAGCCGTTGTTTTTTTACATGTCCTTAGATGTTCCTTCAGGAATAATATTTTTTCTGTATGAACGGTACCTATGTCATAAGAATAAACAAGAACCAGTAGAACGGAATCTTCTTTGTCCGAGTCCCAAACGCCGCCATTTATATAACTACTTCCCCTTTCACGTCGTTACGCCCCTCTGTCGCCCAGACTTGTCGCCAGGGTTGCTTACTGTTAAATATTGCTTACGAATAAAATATAAGTTGTTCTGTTGCTGTTGCAGTAAGTGAGTAAGGGATGCCAGAGCCCATTTTCCTATCCACTCCTAATTCCTTATCCTTAATCCTACTGCAGTCGGCAGCGCACTTGCAGCAGCTTTGGCGTTGCTTGTGTTATAGGCGACGGTAGCCACCTATCATCAAGTGGGCCGTCTGCCTGTCTGCTGATTTTAACATTAAAAAAAGTTTTCTTTACTTAAAAACCATTATTTTATTCTAGTTTTATAAAATATGAGATTTATAAATACATTATTATGTTACGTACCTACTTTAAATATACTTATAAATAATAAATTATTATAAGACAGTACCATAACAAATGAAGCCATTTAAGTAAGTATTACTTACCTACAAATATAAAATGTACAGGCCCATGTAAAACTATTAAGTAAGTTTGTTCGTGCGGAGACGCCCCGGCCGTGACAGCCCGACTGAATATTCCGTTTAACGTGTAGGCTAATATCGTGACCTTGAGCGCGACCGGAGCGGAAGTTTCCGTTCTACGTGTTCTTATTTATTCTTATGCCTATGTACCTTTCTGTATCCCTGCCAACATGTATGCAAAATTTCTAGATGTTCGCTTGTGTAGTATAGGCGTAAAAGCCCAACAACCAAACAAATTAACTCTCTCTTTTATAATAATGGGTATTTTTTTAGCTGCATGAGAAGTTTCGGTGGTTGTTATCTATGGTTTGACAGTTGCGAATGTCAAAATGTGTTGACATTTCTGTTCAGTAAGGTTTGGCAATTCATTATGAATCGTTTAACGCCAGAACAACGCTTCCAAATTGTGGCAGCAAACAATTGACGAGCCCGTCGGGTGAGTGGTTAGGGTGCTTGCCTTAACGCTCTGTTCTAGGGTTCCCGGGTTCGATAACTTTTCAAATTTGGCTCTGGTCTGGATTTGGAAAGTAGTGGCAGGGCACACTGCGTTTCGCAGTCATTTGGGCAGCCCGTCTGGCGGCAGCAACCACCCCCTTACAGAAGACCACCGTGAAATAACAGCACGTGTGCTGTTGTGTTTCGGTGAGTGAGTAATGGAATGCCAGAGCCCATTTCCCTATGTCCTCCTAGTCCCTTATCCTTAATACTACTGTAGTCGGCAGCGCACTTGCAGCAGCTTAGGCGCTGCTTGTGTTATAGGCGACGGTAGCCACCTACCATCAACTGGACCGTCAGCCTGTCTGCCGATCTTAAAATTAAAAAAAACCTTCAATGTTCCCATTGAAAATGCAATAGGACAAATATATGGATAGAATACAATTTAATATTGATTACATCCGAAGTCAAGTGACACCATTTGTGTCTTATGTGTAGGTATTCATGTCCCATGGCACTCTGAAGTATAGCTATGTGCTTAATAATGAACAAACAGACAGATTGTCACGATGCCTCGTCGAGTGCGTACAGACAGCAACGAAAGTAAGAGGCATGAAATTGTTTGTATATAAGTACATAATATATTAGCTGACCCAGCAGACGTTGTCCTGCCAGAACCCGAAAATAATTCTGTAAACCGATTGTGGCGCCACCTATGGGGTCCAATTTTATTTTCAAACCATATGTCAAAGTGACGCGACACTTCACGCCTATCAACGACGGTTAAATTGTTTCGATATTATTCATCCCCCCCTAGGTGGGCCATGACCTTGTCGTGGTGGGGGGGCTTACCCTTGGCAATCCAGCGGGTCGCAGGGGTCGGTGCTTGTTACCCGCATCGGCCTTTGCTCGTCCCGCCGGATTGGTTTAGGGGACAAAGAAGGCCCACACGACGTGGGCTCCGAGCGGGCTCCGTTCAACGGAGCTCGTGGCGGAGCGCAACAGACATGAAATCAAATTACTTGACATTGGCGGACAATGGCCATTTTTAAAAATGAGCCGAATCACCATTATTTATAAAAAGAAGAAAAAGAAGATATTATTCATACAAAAATACTAAAATTGCCATTGAAAATGGGGGTGGGGGTAGGAGGGTGAAAAATACTACGACCTATTCTCATACCTGCCAAATATACATACAAAATTTCATAAAAATCGGTCCAACCATTTCGGAGGAGTTTTGTTACAAACACTCTGACACGAGAATTTTACATATTAGATGTTAAAATCGGCAGACAGGCTGACGGTCCACTTGATGGTAGGTGGCTACCGTCGCCTATAACACAAGCAACGCCAAAGCTGCTGCAAATGCGCTGCCGACTGCAGTAGGATTATGGATAAATGATTAGGAGGGGATAGGGAAATGGGCTCTGGCATCCCTTATTCCCTCACCGAAACACAACAGCACAAGTGCTGTTATTTCACGGTTGTCTTCTGTAAGAGGGTGGTTACTGCCGTCAGATGGGCTGCCCAAATGACTGCGAAACGCAGTGTGCCCTGCCACTGCTTTCCAAATCCAGATCAGAGCCAAATTTGAAATTTTTTTTTTTAAACTTGAATGAGTGGCAAGAGTGCTTTCCTAACGTCTCAGGGGCTCCGGGTTCAATTACTGGCGGGGTCAACTTTGGAAATTTTAATGTAATTTTCAAAATTCACTCTGGTCTGGATTTGAAAAGTAGTGGTAGGGCACACTGCGTTTCGCAGTCATTTGGGCAGTCCGCCTGGCGGCAGTAACCACCTCCTTACAGAATACCGCCGTGAAATAACAGCATATACGTGCTGTTGTGTTTCGGTGAGTGAGTAAGGGATGCCAGAGTCCATTTCCTTTTCCTCCCTCCTATTCCCTTATCCAATCCTACTGTAGTCGGCAGCGCACTTGCAGCAGCTGTGGCGTTGCTTGTGTTATAGGCGACGGTAGCCACCTACCATCAAGTGGACCGTCAGCCTGTCTGTCGACCTTAACATAAACAAAACTAACCACTCATCCAACGGGCTCGTCAGAAGTTGAAACTTCTTAGTTTCACACACATATATTAATATGTATTTGTGCTGACGGTCAGGCGAGTTCAGTGCTTTTTCCCTATTGCACAAGTGCTTAAAGTTTTCGCTTCAAAAATGTCTGCAGCTTTTGCTGACGCTACGCGTAAGGGCTCGAGAGCTCTTATAATGTGCTTTATTTATGGCCGTACAGGGACTTCGGCACTATTGTAATTTTTTTATATTTGCTCCAGTCGTCTTTCGTCTCTTGGCACATAAACACACTTTCTTTGGTTTGATACTATTTAATATTTACTTGGCAACAGATTTTAATCAAGGTTTTGACGAGGCTATTGGTTGCATGGCTACCTTAGCCAGGCCTGAAGCTTACAAAAAAAAAATACAAAATAATTTATTCATATACTTAAGCATAGGTACAAAAAGAGGAGTAGGGGGCCTCCTATCTTATCTATAATATATATATATATATACTCACACTCACACACATGTATGTATATATTCGTATGTATATATGTGTTTATATATATATATATATATATATATATATATATATATATATATATATATATATATATATATATATATATATATATATATATATATATATATATATATATAGACCGATTTTAATCCGGTTTTCGCTAATGGAAAGAGGGATAAACGGGGAATGTTCATATGTATAAAAATACAAGATCAGAACCCCGCTTCTCAAACACTGTACTAAAATCCAAAGAATAGAGAGAAGCTTTAGAGTTCAATTCCCTTAATATTCGCATTTTTGCTATATTGTCTTACCAATATTGTATATTATAATTTATATTTTATTTTATTAAACTGTATAGGTTTATTATAATTGTCATTTGTTTACAAAAGCAGAGTAATATGGACATAACTGATAATTAAACATTCAGATTAATCATTCGTTAAAAGAGAGAACCCTAACGTTGTCAGAAGAGATAAAAGTTAAGATAGAAATAGAGAAGACGAGCCCGTTGGATGAGTGGTTTTGAAAGTTAGCTCTGGTCCGGATCTAGAAAATAGTGGCAGGGCACAATTCGATTCGCAGTCATTTGGGCAGCCCGTCTGGCGGCAGTAACCACCCCTTACAGAAGACCACCGTGAAATAACAGCACGTGTGCTGTTGTGTTTCGGTGAGTGAATAAGGGATGCCAGGGCCCATTTCCCTATCCCCTCTCCTAATCCCTTATCCTTAATCCTATTGTAGTCGGCAACGCACTTGCAGCTGCTTTGGCGTTGTTTGTTTATAGGCGACGGTAGCTACCTATCTTCAAGTGGTCCGTCAGCCTGTCTCCCGATCTTAACACAAAGAAAAAAAACCAAGCAACGCTACAATTGCTGCAAGTACGCTGCCGACTATAGTTGGATTAAGGATAAGGGATTTGGGAATAGAGCCTGCAGCATCGCCGAAATGAAGCTTGCCTATCGATTTTCTATCGTCTACACTATGGAGAGTGTGCATCTATTCTGTACGAATTAATCCAACCGGAACCGTTCCACTTGCGGACCACTAGGCGTGGGCAAGGGTTTCATCCCTTCGTGGTCGATGTACCTCGATCACGCACGAAGCGTTTCAGTTCCACCTTTCTTGTTCGGACTGATAAGGAGTGGAACTCATTGCCTGCGTCTGTGTTCCCACAGAACTTCAACCTCGGGGTCTTCAAAACCAGGGTAAATGGGCATTTACTGGGTAAGCGTGGTCCACCTTCGGCCACATTTATACCTCACATCAGGTGAGATAGTGGTCAAGCGCTACCCTGATCTAATAAAAAAAAATAGATGGGGAAATGTGCTCTGGCATCCCTTACTCACTAGACACTAGACTTAATATCACTGCAGGCTTATGTAAAGACGTGGTTACTGCTGCCAGACTTTCTGCCCAATTGGTGAATGCGAAAAAAATCAGTATTTTTATAGTGCAGACTTCCTGCACTACAAAACTACTGATTTTTTCGCGACAGTCCTTCGTAAGGTCAGTTTGACCAAGACGATACATACTATAGCGTAGCTATGTTAAGTGTAATTGTGGCTTTTGTGATGGACATTTAGCTGCCTGTTAAGAATTGTTTCATGCAGTATGTAACCAAGATTATTTTAAATGGGGTAGCTGTTGTTTATGGGACTCTTTAAGTATTGTGGAGTGATGCCTATACATAAAAAAGTTGTCTATACGTTACTCGTGGAACAGTACTTTCGCGAGGAAATACAGGTAGTCAAAAGTCACAAAATAGTCACTAGAAGGGCCACTAGGAAGTTATTACATAAACCAAAATTTATTAATGAGTATGGCAAAATAATCTCGCAATATATAATTCCCCATCTAATTAACAATTTACCTATCAATATAAAAAATGAAATAGCACAAAGAAACTTAAAGAGTACATTAAAAAAATATTACCTAAATTAAATATAATAAGATTATATTTATTGGATTGAATAATATAATTAAAAATTATATTTATATAACTAAAATTAAATAATTATTCTATAAAAACACATGACTGCATAGAATGGGACATCCTGTGTAGCGAGTTGCACACGCACAAAGCATACCGATGTATGTCGATGATTCGGTCGGCCGGTTTTGCATCTTTTAAATTGAGTTGTAACATTGTTATTGTAATTTCTTGTATATATGATTTATAGTGTAATGTGTATTGGTGTGAAGTAAATGTCTAGACAAACCAATAATGGTTTACAGACATTGTAAACATTGTGTATTGAATCATGTATGAGATAATAAATAAATAAAAAAAAATAAAAAAAAACCCAGCACATATGAGATCAAATCCTTTGTTGATATAAATTTCTAGACCCCTATTTCCAGGTCCCAGACTTTCTCTTGGAATTTTACTATAAATTAACAGGTGATCAGGTACAATTATAAATAGATAAGTTTCCTGTATCGATTTTCACTTCTGACAATATTTTTAAAATTTCCAAAATATTGTTGCTAATTTTAGAAAATTTTTGAATAGTTTTAGAAAATATTATTATTATTATAACTCTTTATTTGTATTGTAAACATAAAAAAGAATAAAAAAATAAAAAGAAAGAAACCGGCCTTATCGCTTTATAGTGATTTCTTCCAGGGTAAGGAAAATTATGCGAAAAATAAAACAATGTGGGTGGTAAAAATCATGGTAAGTACATTCTAATAACTAAATATTAGTACATAAATTGAATATACACAAACATTAATAACACAGATTAATAAGATATATTAATAAATATAATATATTAAAAGATAAAAATTAAACAAATAAAGTCGTCTTTAGTTTGACACAAAACTAAAGACTTGAGTGCTTTTTTGAATACGTCCAGCGATTTAGATTGTTCTAAAATCCTTAAAAAAACGTAGGAAAAACATATCCTACATTAGCTGTCTAGGTATCATGGACTTCTTATAGGTTTTCCTATAATCTATAAGTAGAAAACTAATTTCTGTATTTTTTTCAAAATTTTAGGTTCAGTAGTTTCGGAGATAAGTTCGGATGGTTAGTTCGGATGGTTAATTTTCGTCTATTTTCTTGAATAACTTGGAAACTATTTATTTTAAAATTACAAAAAAAAAAAACATTTAAGATTTTCACGACAAGACCTTCCATTTGATATGTCACAGTTTTCAAATATTTTTTTTTTAATTTTCCACCTCCCCGCCATAAAAATGACCTCCCATATACAGATTTCATCTATTCACGTCACACCTCTGCGTTTGGCTCACAGAAATTGATATGGGTACCAAATTTCAACTTAATCGGTCTAGTAGATTCGGAGATAATTGACTGTGACGGACTGACAGAGGAACACACGAGTGATCCTATAAGGGTTCCGTTTTTTTATTCAGACGTACGGAACCCCAAAAAAGGGTGTGTGTCAGTTCCGACGCACGACCCAAGTTTACTCCTTTATAAACGTATAAAATTTATCTTCGTGTCTAATACTATATATTATTTAGTTACATTCTGCACATTCAGATGTCCAACAAAAGTAATGCTGGTTACATTCGGTACTTTTTATAAAAGCAACGGTTGCTTTTATAAGCCCAGACAATAGAATTAGGGTACATAAATATGTGCGTCAGCTTTCTCCCAAATTTCAAAGTGACAGATAACGCAACGCTTTTCAGTTAACGCTTGTATTAATTTTGCTCCTCATAAAATCGACTCTTTAGGAGTAAACTCCAAAAAATGTCACATTCATAGCAGAGCGGATAATGGATGGGGTGGAAGAGTTCTCGAATTGAGGCCATGAATTGGAAAGGGCAGGTTGGGGCGCCCTGCAGTCAGGTATACAGATGACCTAAAAGGCTTCGCAGGATGCGGCTGGATGCGAAGGGCAGAGGACCCTGCATGGTGGCGAGCCTTAGTAGAGAGGAGACCATGTAGGTCTATCTGTGTTGCATGTTTCAACGCAATCTGTTCAGCGCTTAAGGGGGAGACAAATGCTAAATACTAAAAATATCCATTGTTTAATGAAATAAAATAAAAATAAAATAAATCTTTATTTGCGCGAACACATGTTTACAGGATTTTAATTTGTATACAGCAGTTACAGTACAAAGTATGTTCTACCCGCCAAGGGCATGCAAATATTTGTGTTTAATTGTTTGTAAACTAATATATTAATAAAGGAATTAATGTTTCTTATTATAAAATTCTTTAACAACAATCTAATAACCATTTTGTTAATGTTCTTGTAAATTTAGGATCCGGCAATTCTTTTATATTATTAGGTAGTTTATTGTATGTTTTAATTGCCATAACATAAACATTTCTATTAAATGAAATAGACAACACGATTGCTTTGAAAAAATATATATATTATACTTAAACATGTGAAGAACCAATTGTATTAATTAGAATTTTCGTTAAAGTAATAGAAACTCCACAAAAAAAGTTAGAACACAAGAAGAATTTGACTTTTATTGAAAATTCTCTCGAAAACGGCTTATTGCACGCATATGAATCGTGTACCTATTAATAAGTTAATATCAGATTAAAAAATTGTATTAATTTTTTTTTTTTTTTGTGTAATGTTCTAATGGTAAAAAAAAAAACACAATTTCTAGGCCTGTCGAATTGTCTCCTCCACCAGCGAGTTCTATATTTATTTATTTTCAACCATCGAGGGTCATAATAATAACAATAAAATTTAAAATTAAGATACCCAATTAAATAAAATATGTACATAATAATAAGATAAAATCTTACACACTAAACAATATACAAATCATGACTTGGTGGTCAATACATGAATCATAGAACAATGATTCAAGTATTGCCCATCTAATCTCCCAGCCAAGGCTTGAAGGATGTGGCCGGGGCCAACCCGAACCCTGCGTACGAGGGATGTGCACCGTTTGCGCATGATGGCGTAAAAACAATCGACACGCCAATCCGCAAACATTCCCGACGCGCTACAGAACCGGGGCAGCCCCATCAACATCCGAAACGAATTATTATATTGTACACGCAAGGCGCTGTACTGTTTCCGCGAGTAATCTGCCCAAAGGCTGCTCGTGTAGAACGATGTACAAAAAGCTTTAAATAAAGAAATCTTAACATCGCTCGAACAACGAGCAAACCTACTGACTATCATATTTGCTCTTACAGACAGCGCCCTTCGCTCTCTCTCTAAGTCCGCATTGTCTCTCGGGTCAGAGGTCACCACATGTCCCTGATATTTAAATTGGTCCACTCTATTCAAGGGTATACCATACAATCTTATAGGTGGTACAGTATAGTAAATGTCATTTGCCTCAGTGAATCCCTTAAAAGGCATAAACACCATCTTCATAAACTTTGCTATTAAAAATTATCATAGATCAAAATTGAGATTTTAAAGTTCCCGATACAGTCTCTCATGAACCCGTCCATTCCACGCCAAAGTTGTATGCCGCTGGCTATTCATTTGGGAAATCAAGGTGTGTATACAACACTCACACATACAAAACGTGCCCGTAAACTCCTTTGTTTTTGGTACAAGTCACAAGAAAACGCGTTTTGATATTGCATAATGGTTTGAGATCAAACCAGGGGCTCTAGTATGAGTTTACGATACTACACCAAATCTACACTCGCTAGCGAGAACGTAAAACTTTTGTATGGAAAATCGTGAACTGTCAATGTCAAATTATCAATTTTCCATATAAATGTTTTACGCTCTCGCTAGCGAGTGTAGTATCGTAAACTCATGCTAGAGCCACTGTACCACAGTCTAACCATACTTACGTCATACAGTCTGGCAACGCTCAATGTTCGAGTTCGCCGAACGTTGCTCTAAGTACATTCGTCGCCTGGCAAGTATGGTTAGACTGTAGTGCAACCATGCTTACGTCGTACGGTCGGGCAACGCTCAATGTTCGAACCTGCAAACTTAAGCAAATTCGCCGGACGTTGCTCTACGCAAGTACTTTCGTTGCCTGACTGTATGACGTAAGTATGGCTAGGCTGTGCCCGTACATAAGCACGAAATATTAATAATTCATAATAGGGGATCGGACAAATTTTCAGAAAGTGTTTTAAATTAATCTTCATGGATATTTATTCCCATAAAAAATACTATTTTATTTATTTATAGCCTTTTAGGTACTCAAAATCATGTTTTAATATTGTTTGTTTGAAAATGCCGCCAAAACGCCACGATAGTTCATCCGAGAGCGCGTAACGTCATTTGTGGTCATATCATAACAAAACAGCTGCATTGGCATAAGACAATGATTGCCCACAAATGACGTCGCGCACCGTGATTGGTGTTTCAGTATAGATTAAAAATATTGTAAATAATAAAATTTTATTTCTTCATTTAAAAATATTTAAATGAATTATTTTAAATTATTATTCGATAAATAATCGCAAAAAATCATATATTTTCTTTCTAAGTACATTTTAGATTTTAATCTGATTCAGTCAGTCTGCCGATCTTAAAATAAAAAATAAAACTTACGAAGCTAGGGGCAAATTGCCAGTACCTACATATCACAAAATAAAGCCTCCTCCTCTGTCTGTTTCTCCGCTGACTTCTCCTAAATCACCCAAAGTATTTTGATGCGGTTTTCACTATTGTAAAGAGCATTAAACGAGGGAGGTTTGTGTGCATCATTTGCAGAAAGTGTGCATCATTGCGCTAGCATTAGAATTCTTTGCATACTTTAACCATAATTCTTATAACTTTGACCAAACTTCACGCACACATTCAACACTAAACCGCGCTGTGAAATAATTCATGACTTACGAATTAAATGGAAGCGGTAGGGTTAAAAGGGGGAATGAAAGGGGACTGGGGGGCGAAGGTGAAATAGAGAGAGCAAGAGATAAGGAGTAGCCGTGATAATGGACTGAAAGCGCTGTGGATTTGAAGAAATGATGAGTAGAATTATAAAAGCGGTAAGTTCAGTAGAACGAATGCTTGTTCGCTGACTAAGCGGATGGAGTACGAATTCCAGTTAAGCCTGTACCTGTTTTCTTCAAAGGTCGTCAGACAGGCTGGGTGATGTACGTAGGTGGTTACTCAGCAAGTCCTCAACTCCTCAGCCTAAACAAGTTACTGTTACTCGTCCAAGAGTGCTTTGACAAGAAAATATTCCGGTCTTATTTTGTCTTAACAAGATGGAAATTGGGAGATAATGTTCACTATATCTGCACTAGGATAGAACAACTATCTACAAGCTACAATAGTTAAAAGTATTGTAGATATCTACAACTATCTACAATACTTTTAACTATAGACAAGCACTGCACTTGAAAAGAAAATACAGGTTAGGGATGGAGATACGCATTATGGAGACTAAGGGCCGGCGCACATTGAAGGAACATTCACGAAATGTTTAAAAATCGAATACTTTTAGGGCTTGTTTCACAATGTCCGAATAAAGTTACAATTAGGCTATTTGTCGATTAACTGTCCAGTAAACGCTTTGTGTGCGTTTCACAATCGTTGATTAGCGCTATTCAGCTGTTAAACTAATAAGTTATAGGTTAGATCATGTGGCCACTATCATACTTCTTCTTCTTCTTTTAAAAATGGCGATTCAGCTCATCTTGAAGATGGCCATTGTCCGCCAATGTCAAGTAAAAAAAAAGCTCTTCTAGTGGACTCCGCCACGAGCTCCGTTTAACGGAGCCCGCTCGGAGCCCACGTCGTGTGGGCCTTCTTTGTCCCCAAAACCAATCCGGTCAGTCGAGCAAAGGCCGGTGAGGAAAAAAGCACCGACCCCTGCAACCGCCCAGATTGCCAAGGGTGACCTCCCCCCCACCACGACAAGGTCTTGGCCCACCTCGGGGGGGCACTATCATACTTAACCGACGAATAGCACTGACAGTTGACATATTATTTTTACATTTTGCTATCATTCAATAAGTTTTCAATTAAAATGGATATTTACGAGGCGATGGAAGATGAAAACGATATTTTTTTTATCTCCTTTCACTCTTTCACATTTCTGAAACATTTCTTTATACATTTTTCTGACACATATATATATATATATATATATATAGAGAGAGAGAGAGAGAGAGAGAGAGATATGTTGTTAAGATATGTTTATATATATATATATATATATATATATATACATATATGTGTCGGGCAATCCTTACCAATCGTCATATGGACCCTACATACGCAGGCAACGGGTATATATGCTACGTGTTGCTTGGACAGAGTCTCCGGTACTCTTTGGTCTCCGGTACCGCCTAGTGGAGCAGACGTGGCCAGTGTATTAGGTCACGGTATAAGGCGCAAGGCTGTAGTATAGAGATATTATTAGGCGCGTTACCGAGGAACTGTCACCCGTATTGTAGACCTATGCATTACTATAGTTTACAGTATTATTAAGGACAATCACAAGAAAGACGTTCATAGTTAAAGTATAGTATTAAATTAGAAAATATAAACATTGCCAATAAACTTTGTTCCTAGTTTTAGTTAAAATAACTATACCATAGAATAAAAATGATTGAAAACAATGAAGTGGATAGTGAAACGCCCACCCAGTGTTCATAATATAATATAATAACGTCTTCAATACTTTATTACCTTAAAAATTTCGAATCGCAATAACAATAACAAAACATAAAGGACGTTCAATAACACAGAATATAGAAGAAACGTTTCGTTACCTGCAAAATATGCTTCGCACCAAAGTATTCTTTTAGTGTTTATGTAGCAAAAATATTCTTTATATAGATTGAAACGATGAAACCGGTAACATTAATAATTATTTTATCAGAAAAAATACAGTTATTTAATTTGTAACAAAATTATGGCATAATAATTCGTATAACATTAATCAACGCTCGAAACGGAACGAAAGAATAAGACGTTGCCAACTCGCACTTGTCGACTACCAAACAGCAGATTTAGTTATGAGTTGGATGATTGTGAAACGCAATGCAAGTTAATGGAAGGATTTATCTGACAAGTATTTTATTCGTCGAATTACTATTCGGGACTTTATTAGCACATTGTGAAACAAGCCCATAATCTCTTAGCAACAGTTTTTAAGATTCAGTTGGCGCTAGCTCGTATCCTCTCTAGCAACGAAGCCGTTTTCTTTCTGATAATTGCATGAAACCCTCAGTCAGTCCTTGCTTCGGCAGACATTTGAGAGGCACTACAAAAGCGAGCAGTCTCCTAAAACCGTTGTTGTATTGGGAATTGATGGATTTGTTGGTGTAGTTGGTCCACAGATTACTCGTGTACTTATTTTGAAAATATACTTTAAATAAAGTAATTTTAACTTGATCTGTACAAGAAGAAAATTTTGCGAGCCAACATATTACATCTAACCGTAAGCGCTCTGCGTTCTTTTTCAATGTCAACATGATGTTTAAGATAGCTCAGTAATTAAATTACTTTAATTTAGCCCAAACAGCGGTCAAAATATCCTAAATAGGGTGAAGCGATGCTTCACACCTGGACAGCTCCTGTCTTTGTACAAGGCACAAGTCCGATCTTGCATAGAATATTGCTGTCACCTTTGGGATGGCTCAGCGAAATACCAACTTGCCGCACTCGACTCGGTGGATCGCAGAGCTAGGAGGCTCATTGGCGATGATACACTAATAAGAACTAAGCTGCAGAGCCTGGCACATAGACGCAAAGTTGCCTGTCTGTGTGTATTCTATAAGATGTACTTCGGAGAGTGAGCTCGGGAGCTGCACGAGATCATACCGCCTTCCCCTTTCTTCTATCGGACATGCAGACGTACGGCTGGTTACCATCCTCACCTTGTTGAAATCCCTCTAATTCGGACCAAGCGCTTTAAAACATCTTTTATAATGCGCACTGCTAAGGATTGGAACTCCCTGCCGGCGTCTGTATTTCCGAGCTCATACAACCCAAATCTTTTCAAGGTTCGAGTGAATAGGCATCTTCTGGGTGAGCTCGCTCCATCGTCGGCCTCATCCTTCCTACGTGAATAGATGCTGGTCAAGAGCAAACCCATCTTTAATAAAAAAAATTAAAAAAAATTGATCACAATAATATAATAATAACAAGGTATAACGGTGCATCCGAAATAGGTCCCTGATTCAGCATAATGCTGTGAGAGAGATCCACTGTGCCGAGAGAGGTACTTTATAATAAATCTGAAGAGTTAGTTGGCTTGTTTGAACGCAATAAACTCTAAAATACCAGTCTTTTTTTTTTAAATTAAATCGAGGTAGCGTTTGACCACTATCTCATCTGACGTGAGGTGCAGATGCGGCCGAAGGCCCCCTTATCCTTAATCCTTATGCTTAAACTTAATCCCTTATCCTTAATCCTACTGCAGTCGGCAGCGCACTTGCAGCAGCTTTGGCGTTGCTTGTGTTATAGGCGACGGTAGCCATCAAGTGGACCATCAGCCTGTCTGCCGACCTTAACATAAAAAAAGGTGGACCACGCTTACGTAGTAAATGCCCATTTACCCTGGTTTTAAAAATTCTTTTTGGCATTTGATAGCCCAATTATGGGCTTTTATTTGTTATCACCCTATGACCCTTAAAAGCCGAGGCATGTGAAAACGCGGGTACATGCCAGCTAGTAATATAAAGCTGAAGAGTCCAATTCTTTAGGAAGGTTATGGCAAATTATCATCACTCTGTGAACCTTGGAAGGGGTAAACCGCGGGACAACGCTAGTCAAACATATATTTCCAATTTAGCAAGACAAGCTTTTTACTAAACGGTCTGTTTCTCGAGTATTATAAAAGATACATTTGTTATTCACTGTTATTTTAGGATTTCCATTGTTTATAATTAATTAAAATTTGCTAATTTCTTTAAAAAAATAATATTCTTTAACGAACCACCCCTCAATAAACGCTTCCCTTGCGTGTTATTTCGGCTAAATTGAAAGTTTATAACAAATAAACGAACAAAGGAAACTTTTGTTTTACTGAAAATGAGATCTTTGCAAAAAATGTACCTATATATAAATTATATAATATCTATAGCTATTTCTTCTCTATATATAAAAATGAATCCCCATATCCCTTGGTCACGGCATCACGCGTGAACGGGTAGACCGATTTTAATTCGGTCCCCACTAATGGAAGGAGGGATAAACGGGGAATGTTCTTATATATAAAAATTGCACGCCGGGCGAAGCCGGGGGCGGGTCGCTAGTATGGTATAAAATAAAGTCGCTAATTTTTTTTTCCCAAACCAATCTGCAATAGCCTACCTAGCCATAATCAGATGAGTTCAAAAAAGACAAAAGGGCTGTTAGCGAGTTAAGGAGTTAGTCTCGTTACGATGTAAATTTAATAAGCTTATTTTTAAATGCTGCCACAGTTTGAACCTTCCAATAAAGGTGGAAGCATTATTCTCCTTATTTTTAATAGGTGTATGATAAATTGATTACCTTTTCCAGGTGCAGCTGTAACGTTGCTCTGACTGGACACCATCACCGGCAGCACAGGAGTCATCTGAAAATTTATACCACATATCATTATTACAGAACTCGCTGGAAGAGGGGTTAGAACTCTGATAAACTTATAACGGAAACACTTCAACGGAGCTATAAAACAAAAAAAAAAAGAGACAAGTGCGAGTTGAACTCGCGTGAAGAGGGTTCCGTACGATGTTACCTATCCGCACAATATTGAGTGATTTACCATGTTATTTTAATATCATGGACTTCTTACAGGTTTTCCTATAATCTATAAGTAGAAAATTAATTTCTGTATATATTTTTTTCAAAATTTTAGATTCAGTATTTTCGGAGATAAGAGGTAATGTCGGACAGACGAGTGATCCTATAAGGGTTCCGTTTTTTTTATTCGGTCTTACGGAACCCTCAAAAAGGTTAGGTGATTTCCTATCTGAACGACGTTGTATTGTTGAATACGATAGTTAACATAAAGTTTGTGGAGATTGTTGGAACGATTTCGATACTTCCTACCATAATAAAATCTATACATATAATAAATAATAATAAAAAAATAATATAAAAAATAATATAAATAATATAAAAAATAATATAAATAATATAAATATAATATCTATACATATAATAAAATCGTAAACGAGCCGTGTTTGTACATTAAATATTTTTTCAAAAAAAAAAACTATTTGTACACTTTGTTTTTAGAATTTTCGTCCGTTTGTCTGTGCGTTTGTGCACGCTAATCTCAGAAACGGTGTGAATGTTCACTAATCTATTGTAGCAAGCTTCCCGTAACATTTAAGTGTTTGTTTCATTCCAATCGGTTCACAAACAAAAAAGTTACGCTATACCGAATACCACGCGTACGAATTTGGAGGGCTCAGCTACCTATTTTTAATAATATTGTATATATAATAAAATATATATATACAATATTATTAAAAATAGGTATAACAAAAAAAAAAAAACAAATTGTACACAATAGTTTTTAGGGTTGTCGTCTGTTTGTCTTTGCGTTTGTGCACGCTAATCTCATCAACGGCTTAACCAATTTGAATACGGTTTTCACTGATGTATGGTAATAAGCTTCCTGTAACATTTAGTGTTTGATTTATTCCAATCGGTTTACAAACAAAATAGTTACCCGCTATATAGAAAACCACGCATACGAAGTTGGCCGCCTCAGCTAGGTACTTTCTTTTAATATATAATAAAATCGTAAACTAGGCGTGTCTGTAAATATTATATAAATATTTTATTTTAAATATTTAATGTACAACTAGCGTTCCGCCCCCGGCTTCGCCCGGCGTGCAATTTTTATATACCCTAAAACATTCCCCGTTTATCCCTCTTTCCATTAGCGAAAACCGAATTGAAATCGGTCAACCCGTTCACGCGTGATGCCGTGACCAGGGGAAATAGGGATTCATTTTTATATATAAGAGATTGTACATACATTAAATATTTTTATATAACATTTTTTTTTATTTGAGACGTTTGAAATCTAGGAGTATATTGTTACGTCTAACTATGGAACATTCTGGAAAAAGCGTTCGCGCCGGCTGAAAGTCTCGGACGTCCCACCCTATTGTTTGTTTGTTCATCTCTCTTTTTTGTTTTCTCCTCTGCCACGAGGTTGTCTGGAAGAGATCGCTCTTAGCGATAAGACCGCCTGTACTCAGTTGTAGTATTTATTTATTTGTTATTTTCATTTATGTTGTGTGAGTAATAAAGAGTTTGTCTGTCTGTCTGTCTGTCCTATCCATGGTAGCCATGCCACTTTCCGATTATTGTCAAAGGAAATTAGTCTTTATGTTTACAACATAGAGTTTACGTTACAACAGAAATAGCATTCCTGAACTTTCAGTGGTTTGTTTTAAATCTGTTTACATTTTCTAGTTAATTCGAAATACTTTGAGGTGTTTGGCGCCAAGTATAAATAAGAGGCGGCCGGTCAAGTGTGAGTTAGTGGTGCGATAACCAGCGATACGAAAGCGACTCTTCGGAGCTTTTGCGAAGTTATCTACGACAGTGAACCGGCGACACATTAAGAGAATCATTGACGACTTTTGTCAAGTTTAACGGTTTCATCGGACATGTTTAGTGATTTTGGAAGACATCTTGGTTTGTGAAAATAAATATTTCGTTTCGCCCTTACACGGCATTTTAACTCACCCCGCACGTAACAATATATTAAAAAGTATCAAGATCACTTGTAGTGCCTAGCATAGAGAATTGACTGGCATTGCTATATTTGAAGTAGGGTCTCAGGTGTTTTCGTTGCTTATAAGACAGGGACTAAGCTCAGAAAGAACACATTTTTTTACGCATAAACCAACAAAATATGCGGAAACTAACCTCTGTATTTAGGTTCAATATTGCACAGCAAATTTTTATAGTTTCTTGGAGATGATCCTGAATTTATAGTTAGATGATTTTATAGTTCCGATCCTGTATGGAGTATTGCTGTCACCTTTGGGATGGCTCAGCAAAATACCAACTTGCTGCACTCGACTCGGTGGATCGCAGAGCTAGGAGGCTCATTGGCGATGATACACTAATAAGAACTAAGCTGCAGAGCCTGGCACATAGACGCAAAGTTGCCTGTCTGTGTGTATTCTATAAGATGTACTTCGGAGAGTGTGCTCGAGAGCTGCATGAGATCATACCGCCTTCCCCTTTCTTCTATCGGACATGCAGACGTACGGCTGGTTACCATCCTCACCTTGTCGAAATCCCTCTAATTCGGACCAAGCGCTTTAAAACATCTTTTGTGATGCGCACTGCTAAGGATTGGAACTCCCTGCCGGCGTCTGTATTTCCGAGCTCATATAACCCAAATCTTTTCAAGGTTCGAGTGAATAGGCATCTTCTGGGTGAGCTCGCTCCATCTTCGGCCTCATCCTTCCTACAAGGATAGATGCTGGTCAAGAGCAAACCCATCTATTATAAAAAAAAAAGATAGCCGAATAGATTTCTTGGAGATAGCCGAATAAGTTTTTTTTTAATTTTAAGATCGGCAGACAGGCTGACGGTACACTTGATGGTAGGTGGCTACCGTCGCCTATAACACATGCACGCGAAAGCTGCTGCAACTGCGCTGCCGACTACAGTAGGATTAAGGATGAGGGATTAGGAGGGGACAGGGAAATAGGCTCTGGCATCATCTTAAGAAGTAAATCCAAAGAGTAATCTTCTTTCCTCACCTAAGCTTAAGCGACAGTATTCACCTACTTGTTCCTAATTCTTTTTTTTTTCTGGTAAATATCCTTTACGAAATGGTTTTATTAGCGGCATAATATTAGAAGTCATGTAGCCCTCGGGCGATGCGTGTTTCCATTTCGAAATTTGAAAATATCTCTTTTATATTCAGTCTAAATTATTTTATTAAATACTGGCAGCTTCAGTAAATGTCGCAGTGACGTCACTCTTGAGCATAAAATATTAATTCACAGTTTAAAAAACAACTAGCTGGTGTCCGCCAGTTAGTCCGCGTTGAGAGGTCTATACATATGGCATATGACGGCCCGTTGGATGAGTGGCAAGAGTGCTTGCCTAACGTCTCAGGGGCTCCGGGTTCGATTCCTGGCGGGGTCAACTTTGGAAATTTTAATGTAATTTTCAAAATTGACTCTGGTCTGGATTTGAAAAAGTAGTGGTAGGGCACACTGCGTTTCGCAGTCGTTTTGGGCAGCCCGCCTGGCGGCAGTAACCACCTAATTACAGAATACCGCCGTGAAATAACAGCATATACGTGCTGTTGTGTTTCGGTGAGTGAGTAAGGGATGCCAAAGTCCATTACCCTATCCACTCTTAATCCCTCATCCTTAATCCTACTGTAGTCGGCAGCGCACTTGCAGCAGCTTTGGCGTTGCTTGTGTTATAGGCGACGGAGCCACCTACCATCAAGTGGACCGTCAGCCTGTCTACCATATAAAAATGTCGTGAAGAATTTGACAATTCGAGTATCAGTCTTTTTATTCGCCTTTTGAAAAGTGATTAAAACCCTCGTGGTATCGTTTGCAAATTCAAATTAATTTATTTGCTGAATATGGTATACAAAGTTGTAAATTTTTATACATATGCAGACGTTAGACGTTAAGGTAATATTATAGTTTACCTTCACTGAGGCAATAGTTTCCTGCAGAGTCCAGGAAGTGAAGGATTACCGGACGAAGTGGTTTCAAGGCCGAGCTAAGTACTGCTGCCACCTCTGGGATGGTTCTGCCCGTTACCAACTGGCCGCACTGGACTCGATTGAAAGGCGAGCAAAGAAGCTTATTGGCAACGACGCCCTTGTAGATTCCCAACTTCAAAGCCTGCAGCATCGCCGAAAAGTAGCTTGCCTATCGATTTTCTATCGTCTACACTATGGAGAGTGTGCATCTATTCTGTACGAATTAATCCAACCGGAACTGTTCCACTTGCGGAACACTAGGCGTGGGCGGGGGTTTCATCCCTTCGTGGTCGATGTACCTCGATCACGCACGAAGCGTTTCAGTTCCACCTTCCTTGTTCGGACTGCTAAGGAGTGGAACTCATTGCCTGCGTCTGTGTTCCCACAGAACTACAACCTCGGGGTCTTCAAAACCAGGGTAAATGGGCATTTACTGGGTAAGCGTGGTCCACCTTCGGCCACATCTACACCTCACATCAGGTGAGAAGTGAGAAAAAAAAATAGTATAATATGAAAAAATTAATTTACATATACACAGTTTTATTTAGAACAAAACAAACGCAAATGTTTACTAAAAGCAATAAATATTTAGGTAGGTACTGAAAAAAAAGTCTGCTTTCCCGCCTTTTTTATTTTTTATTTTCAATGGGTGCAAAGGAAACAGCCATACGCCCCCGCCTACTACGCCTGTGACAGCGGCGGGCGCGTTCGTGAAGACTCGTGAAACTTCGGATTTCATCGGGCTGAGCAGCGGCCAGGAATGAATTTTCATACAACATTCTTGGCCTAGGCCGAGAAAGAAATGCATGAGCCAAGAATTACAAACTTCGTGGCTTGTTTTTAGTACAAGAATGCCTACATTTCCGAGTATGTTTGAGAAAATGACATTTACAATAGAACTCTCTGGCGGCGGAGACAATTCAACAGGCCTAGAAATTGTGATTTTTTTGTTTTTACCATTGGAACAATACACACAAAAAAAATTATTTATACAATTTTTTAAACTAACATTAACTTATTAATAGGTACAGGATTCATATGCGCGCAATAAGCCGTTTTCGAGAGAATTTTCAATAAAAGTCAAATTCTTCTTGTGTTCTAACTTTTTTTGTGGAGTTTCTATTACTTTAACGAAAATTCTAATTAATACAATTGGTTCCTCACATGTTTAAGTATAATATATATATATATATATATATATATATATATATATATATATATATATATTTTCAAAGCAATCGTGTTGTCTATTTCTTCTAACATCTTCATTAAATAATGGATATTTTTTTAGTATTTAGCGTTTGTCTCCCCCTTAACGTCTAACAATGGACACGTACACCGTACCTTACAATGTCCGTTTCTAATTAGTACGATGTTACCTCGAGGCAGTATTACAAACATTCTCAGCACTGTACATTAGAATTTAACTTAGACCTATGTTTGGGTAGTTCCAAGTACACGTCGGACTTTAATTAGTATTTATTATAAATACCCGCTTTTTTTTCTTGGGCATTCAAACATTTATTGCTCATAGATTTTTGCCTTATCGTATTATGAGTAAACATACAACTGACAGAGGCAGAAACCCTGCGCGACGATCCCCTTTGGATAAGTAGGTAGGGTGCTTGCATTAACGCTCTGTCTCAAGGGCCCCAAGTTCGGTTTCCGACAGAGTTAAATTGGTAAATGAACTTTTCAAAATTCCAGTTTCTTCGTACCCTCGCATCATCACGTTGTCAGGTATGCAGGAAAGGACATAGGGTACCTTTCATCCAGAAAAAAGTACTGTTTCCGAGACATCATCTAACGCCTGACAAAGCTATGACTGCAATAAAGATTATGTTAGGCGTTACATTGCTCATATATTTAATCAGGCGTTATTTTTTTATTTTACAACACGGACGAAGCCGCGGGCACCAGCTAATTGTATTATAATAGGGGATCGGACTGTAATCAGATTAAAATCTAAAATGTACTTAGAAAGAAAATATATAATTTTTTACGATTATTTATCGAATAATAATTTAATATAATTCATTTAAATATTTTTAAATGAAGAAATAAAATTTTATTATTTACAATATTTTTTATCTATACTGAAACACCAATCACAGTGCGTGACGTCATTTGTGGGGCAATCATTGTCTTATGCCAATGCGGCTGTTTTGTTATGATATGACCACAAATGACGTTACGCGCTCTCAGATGAACTATCTTGGCGTTTTGGCGGCATTTTCAAACAAACAATATTAAAACATGATTTTGAGTACTTAAAAGACTATAAATAAATAAAATAGTATTTTTTATGGGAATAAATATCCATGAAGATTAATTTAAAACACTTTCTGAAAATTTGTCCGATCCCCTATTGTCAATCTTAAATCAATAGAACTGCTTTTTTTAGAATAATGTTGTGAATTAAAACGTTTATAATACTGATTCCTCCGATGCGAATGTTAAAATAATATTGTACCTGAAAAAAGTATGGTTTGTATTTTTGTGTTTAAGTATAGATACTCGATATTTTTGTGGTAATATTGCCTTTAAATATACATAAGAAGAAATCTGTTGACTCGAAATTGTTTCCAGATATTTGTACCATGGTTAATAAAGGATTTCTCTGAGCAGCTAACAAAACTGATGGGTCTACTGCCTTGAAACGATATTGCGAAGTAACGGAATGAATTTTCTATTATTATAAAGCTGTACTTAAAAATAATAGTTAATAGTGATGTTTTTATGGTTGTTTTTTGTTTTGGTTTAATTACTTTTTAATTTAGTTTAGTTTTTGGTTCCTTTTTTAAATTTTTTTAGTTTACATACTTTATATATATTGTTTTTGTTCCTTTTTAAAAAAAAAATTTTAGTTTTTGGTTCCTTTTTTAAATTTCTTTCTAGTTTACATACTCCTTTTTTTTTGTTTTTTTTTTTGTTTGTACTGTAATCACTTTTTGTTGTTTTTTTTTTTTTTACTTTTCTAGTGCTTTTTTATATTGTGTCTAATTGTCTTTAATTAACTTTAAAAGTGGTATTCACCTTTAATTGGTTGCCACACATGTTTGTTATAGTTTTTTATTAAGTAGTTAGTTAAGTGTATATGTGTGAGCAAATGTTGGTGGATCTTGTGTAAAAAATAAAAAAATAAATAATACACTAGCGACCCGCCCCCGGCTTCGCTCGGGATGCAATTTTTATATATAAGAACATTCCCCGTTTATCCCTCTTTCCATTAGCGAAAACCGAATTAAAATCGGTCTAACCGTTCACGCGTGATAACGTGACCAAGGGAAATGGGGATTCATTTTTATATATTAAGATTTATTTTTCTTAATTTTATTTTTTTTACAATATAATTATAAAAACAATAAATATGATATAAAACCTAAAACTAGAATTCTCCAGGTAGCGGAGCAAGGCCCAAGCTACCGGTGGTTGGGGCTGCAGAGTGAGGAACCTCCTGACAATTCGTGCCGTGTCAAGAAGAATCTCTTTCTACACCTGTCCCTTGATCCAGCCATCTAGCATTGAGATGTTGGTCGAGGCTCTTCGTTATAAGACCGTTCGTCGAAACGACTATCGGGACGATAATTGTCCAATCGACGACCCACATGGTGGTAACCTCGAGTCAATGTAGGTGCTTGGTAAATTTTTTTTTTGGCTTTCTAACATATATATTTACAAGGGGCACACTGAAATGATCGGGAATAGAATATTTCGGATTGAAAAACCTTTTTTAGAATTTGAATACTGGCCTTTTAGAATCTTAATGACATTCAAACCATTAAAAAAATTTATTAAAAACAAAAACTATATTGGTTTAAAGTTGACACGTCGTTAACAGAAATGGAGCTCTCGCGTGAACATTTCCGTGCCATAATTTATCACAATTTTCGTCGCGGCTTATCTCAAGATAAATGTCTCAGCGAACTTGTTTCGATTTATGATGTTGAAGCACCGAGTCAAACGACAATATACCGCTGGTATGCGAGTATGTGAAGTTGGCCCCCCATTATCGTGATAAAAAAAAAATGACGTGAGTTCTAGTTGCCCCCCACATAGTTCTGGAGTTCTCTATACTTTATATCAATAGTTCTATTTATTTTCCAAGAAAAATTGATTATTGAACTTGATGGGGGGCCAACTTCACAAATCGAAAAGTTTGCGTAGTCATACCAACTACAGCATTCGTCGGATCGAAAAAAGTTATAAGGATAAAGTGTAGAACTCTTTGGGGGGCAAACAGAACTCCGTGAAAAAACTTCAAATTTTGAAAAAAAAAATTTTCTTTTTTTGAAAAATTTTTTTTTGTTCCCATAGGTATAAAACGCGAATTCGAGTTGCCTTTCATGCAGTTCTGATGTTATGCACACTTTTTATCAATAGTTCTGCTGATTTTTCACTCGAGATTTTTTTTATTTAATGAGAGGTTAATTTTTACAAATCACAAACTTTGCGTTGTCGTACTAACCAAAGTATTGCTCCAATCAAAAAAAGTTATTAAGATAAATTATAGAACTCTTTGGGGGGCAAACAGAACTCCGTGAAAAATTTTCAAATTTTGAAAAAAGAAAAAATATTCCTTGAAAAATTTTTTTATCCCATATAACGCGAATTAGATTTTCCTACGATGCAGTTCTGATTTTCTGCACACTTTTCATCAATAGTTCTGCTGATTTTTCACTCGAGATTTTTTTTTTAATTTAATGAGGTTAATTTTACAAATCACAAATTTTGCGTAGTCGTACTGACCAAAGTATTGCTCCTATCAAAAAAAGTTGTTAAGATAAATTATAGAACTCTTTGGGGGGCAAACAGAACTCCGTGAAAAATTTTCAAATTTTGAAAAAAGAAAAAATATTCCTTGATATTTTTTTTTATCACATATAACGCGAATTAGATTTTCCTACGATGAAGTTCTGATGTTCTGCTCACTTTTCATCAATAGTTCTGCTGATTTTTCACTCGAGATTTTTTTTTAAATTTAATGAGGTTAATTTTACAAATCACAAACTTTGCGTAGTCGTACTGACCAAAGTATTGCTCCTATCAAAAAAAGTTATTAAGATAAATTATAGAACTCTTTGGGGGGCAAACAGAACTCCGTGAAAAATTTTCAAATTTTGAAAAAAGAAAAAATATTCCTTGAAAAATTTTTTTATCCCATATAACGCGAATTAGATTTTCCTACGATGCAGTTCTGATTTTCTGCACACTTTTCATCAATAGTTCTGCTGATTTTTCACTCGAGATTTTTTTTATTTAATGAGAGGTTAATTTTTACAAATCACAAACTTTGCGTTGTCGTACTAACCAAAGTATTGCTCCAATCAAAAAAAGTTATTAAGATAAATTATAGAACTCTTTGGGGGGCAAACAGAACTCCGTGAAAAATTTTCAAATTTTGAAAAAAGAAAAAATATTCCTTGAAAATTTTTTTTATCCCATATAACGCGAATTAGATTTTCCTACGATGCAGTTCTGATTTTCTGCACACTTTTCATCAATAGTTCTGCTGATTTTTCACTCGAGATTTTTTTTTTAATTTAATGAGGTTAATTTTACAAATCACAAATTTTGCGTAGTCGTACTGACCAAAGTATTGCTCCTATCAAAAAAAGTTGTTAAGATAAATTATAGAACTCTTTGGGGGGCAAACAGAACTCCGTGAAAAATTTTCAAATTTTGAAAAAAGAAAAAATATTCCTTGATATTTTTTTTTATCACATATAACGCGAATTAGATTTTCCTACGATGAAGTTCTGATGTTCTGCTCACTTTTCATCAATAGTTCTGCTGATTTTTCACTCGAGATTTTTTTTTAAATTTAATGAGGTTAATTTTACAAATCACAAACTTTGCGTAGTCGTACTGACCAAAGTATTGCTCCTATCAAAAAAAGTTGTTAAGATAAATTGTAGAACTCTTTGGGGGGCAAACAGAACTCCGTGAAAAATTTTCAAATTTTGAAAAAAGAAAAAATATTCCTTGAAATTTTTTTTTATCACATATAACGCGAATTAGATTTTCCTACGATGAAGTTCTGATGTTCTGCTCACTTTTTATCAATAGTTCTGCTGATTTTTCACTCGAGATTTTTTTTTTAATTTAATGAGGTTAATTTTACAAATCACAAACTTTGCGTAGTCGTACTGACCAAAGTATTGCTCCTATCAAAAAAAGTTGTTAAGATAAATTGTAGAACTCTTTGGGGGGCAAACAGAACTCTGTGAAAAATTTTCAAATTTTGAAAAAAGAAAAAATATTCCTTGAAATTTTTTTTTATCACATATAACGCGAATTAGATTTTCCTACGATGAAGTTCTGATGTTCTGCTCACTTTTCATCAATAGTTTTCACGGAGTTCTGTTTGCCCCCCAAAGAGTTCTATAATTTATCTTAATAACTTTTTTTGATTGGTGCAATACTTTGGTTAGTACGACGACGCAAAGTTTGTGATTTGTAAAATTAACCTCATTAAATTTAAAAAAAAATCTCGAGTGAAAAATCAGCAGAACTATTGATGAAAAGTGTGCAGAAAATCAGAACTGCATCGTAGGAAAATCTAATTCGCGTTATACGTGACAAAAAAAAATTTCAAGGAATATTTTTTCTTTTTTCAAAATTTGAAAATTTTTCACGGAGTTCTGTTTGCCCCCCAAAGAGTTCTATAATTTATCTTAATAACTTTTTTTGATAGGAGCAATACTTTGGTCAGTACGACTACGCAAAATTTGTGATTTGTAAAATTAACCTCATTAAATTTAAAAAAAAATCTCGAGTGAAAAATCAGCAGAACTATTGATGAAAAGTGAGTAGAACATCAGAACTTCATCGTAGGAAAATCTAATTCGCGTTATACGTGACAAAAAAAATTTCAAGGAATATTTTTTCTTTTTTCATAATTTGAAAATTTTTCACGGAGTTCTGTTTGCCCCCCAAAGAGTTCTATAATTTATCTTAATAACTTTTTTTGATAGGAGCAATACTTTGGTCAGTACGACTACGCAAAATTTGTGATTTGTAAAATTAACCTCATTAAATTTAAAAAAAAATATCTCGAGTGAAAAATCAGCAGAACTATTGATGAAAAGTGTGCAGAAAATCAGAACTGCATCGTAGGAAAATCTAATTCGCGTTATATGGGATAAAAAAAAAATTCAAGGAATATTTTTTCTTTTTTCAAAATTTGAAAATTTTTCACGGAGTTCTGTTTGCCCCCCGAAGAGTTCTACAATTTATCTTAATAACTTTTTTTGATAGGAGCAATACTTTGGTCAGTACGACTACGCAAAATTTGTGATTTGTAAAATTAAATTCTCATTAAATTTAAAAAAAAATCTCGAGTGAAAAATCAGCAGAACTATTGATGAAAAGTGAGCAGAACATCAGAACTTCATCGTAGGAAAATCTAATTCGCGTTATATGTGATAAAAAAAAATTTCAAGGAATATTTTTTCTTTTTCTAAATTTGAAAATTTTTCACGGAGTTCTGTTTGCCCCCCAAAGAGTTCTATAATTTATCTTAATAACTTTTTTTGATTCGAGCAATACTTTGGTTGGTACGACGCCGCAAATTTGTGATTTGTAAAAATTACCTCTCATTAAATAAAAAAAAATCTCGAGTGAAAAATCAGCAGAACTATTGATAAAAAGTGTGCATAACATCAGAACTGCATGAAAGGCAACTCGAATTCGCGTTTTATACCTATGGGAACAAAAAAAAAAATTTTTCAAAAAAGAAAAAAAAATTTTTTTCAAAATTTGAAGTTTTTTCACGGAGTTCTGTTTGCCCCCCAAAGAGTTCTACACTTTATCCTTATAACTTTTTTCGATCCGACGAATGCTGTACCTAGTTGGTATGACTACGCAAACTTTTCGATTTGTGAAGTTGGCCCCCCATCAAGTTCAATAACCAATTTTTCTTGGAAAATAAATAGAACTATTGATATAAAGTACAGAGAACTCCAGAACTATGTGGGGGGCAACTAGAACTCACGTCATTTTTTTTTTATCACGATAATGGGGGGCCAACTTCATATACTCCTGGTATGCCGAGTTCCGACGCGGTCGTGTGTCGCTCAGCACTGTTTCTTCTGCTGGTCGACCAAGAACAGCGGTCACGCCTGAAAACATCGCAGCTGTGCGAACTATTATATTAGATGACCGTCATGTGACATACGAGCAGATTCGGGCTGTTATCAGTATCGGAATGAGTGCAATTCAGTCGATATTACATAATGAGCTGTGTGTAAGAAAGCTAGTTTCCCACTGGGTTCCCCACAATTTGTCCGAAGAGCAAAAGGCGGCTCGTGTAGATTGGTGCCGGAATACTCTGCAACGCTTCAACGGAGGGAAGTCAAATGCCGTTTATAATATCGTCTCAGGTGACGAATCATGGATTTATTAATACGAACCTGAAAGAAAACATCAGTCAGCGGTTTGGGTCTTCGAAGACGAGGTCAAGCCAACGAAAGTGGTTCGCTCCCGCAGCGTGTCAGAGAAAATGGTCGCTACGTCTGTCTCGAAAAAGGGGCATGTTGCTACAATTCCTTTACAGGAACGCAGAACGGTTACCGCCGAGTGGTATATCACGGTTTGTTTGCCAGAAATGATAGCCGAACTCCGAAAAAATAACCCGAAACGTCGCATCATCTTACATCACGATAATGCGAGCTCCCATACGACTCGGAAGACAAATGATTTTTTGAAGCAGGAAAACGTTGAGCTGATGAGCCATCCTCCGTACAGTCCTGACCTGAGCCCAAACGATTTCTTTACATTCCCTAGAATGAAAGATTTATTACGCGGTCAACGGTTTGAAGACCCCGAAGCAGCTGTGGAAGCGTACAAATCAGCCATTTTGTCAACATCAACTTCAGACTGGAATTACTGTTTTAATGATTGGTTTGCACGAATGGAAAAGTGCATTAAGTTGAACGGAGAATACTTCGAAAAACAATAAAATACAATTTAGCTATACGGTGCATGTGGTTTTTCTTATTCCCGATCATTTCAGTGTGCCCCTCGTACATTGTAATAAAATCGTAAACGATCTGTGTCTGTACATAAATATTAAAAAAAAAAATTAAAAAAAAATTGTACACATTTTACACTTACCTATGTTACCGAGGTTAAAAAATAGTTTTTATATTTTTTGTCTCTTTGTCTGTGCATTTGTGCATGCTAGTCTCAGAAACAGCTTAACCGATTTGAATGCGGTTTTCACTGATGTAGCAAGCTTCCCGTAAGCTTTTGTATTGTTTTATTCCAAACGGTTTACAAACAAAAAATTACACGCTGTACCGAATAACACTAGTACAAAGTTGCGGGCTCAGCTAGTTAATTCATAAAATCCATGTAATAAACCATTTTATTACATGGATTTTATGCAAATTTCATCCAAATTTGTTCAGCTGTCTTTGCGTTATACGAACAAACATACACACTTCCGTATTTATGTATTACTAGCTAATTACTAACTAGTGACCGCATCTTCATCTGCGTTGAAAAAAATAAATAAATAAAAACACAAAGGTGTTGTAATAGAAATAAAATTAGCGCCTTCTATAATCTATGTTCTGCTTTATTAATTGTATGTAGTCTGTATATAGTCTGTGATTGTTGCCCCTCTCTCTCTACTCTGTAGTCATTACTAGAAAGTTATTCGTTTTCGTCTCAAATAAAGTTTTTATTAAAATAATACTTAGTAAACAATATTTTCATTTAATAACAATAAAAGGCTTCCTTTGCGTACTTACAAATCGAAAGAAAGAAAGCCCGGTGATTGTCAAAGTATAATATTACATACATTTTTATCGCAGTGACGACAATGGCGCCCAATCTTTTTATATGTTTTTAAACGATCCCTCGGGAACCTAAATTTATCCAGGATAAAAATTATCCTATAGGTTAATCCAGGTAATAAAATATCTGTGTCTTTCATCCAAATACAAACATCTATCCTCACAAACTTTCCTATAAGTAAGTGTGGTACGGTTCTATTACGCAGTTAATACATCAGGATTAGCGCCATCTCTACATTTGAATTGGAACTACGATTATTGCTAGAAATGGACCGCTTCGCAGTTAAGGACGAATTCAACAGATGGAGCCATTATACATTTTAAATTTCACTTTGAGATTTAATTAATATATTGCTCCATAATAATGTAATAATTAAAATAATTTTTGTTTTCAATATTAATAACGTTAAGCTGTACCCTATGGTTGCTTATTAACCAAAGATTTTTAACTGTATAGATCTGGCGAATCCGTAATGTGACATTTAGGACCACGTGGTACAAAATCACTCAGTCCATCGCCAACTTTACAAGGCTATTTACTATGCCATGGCCATCCTGATTTATCTATGATCCTGATTACGGTTATCAGGATCAATATTTTTGTAGGAAAATTTTCCCAATGCCCTCTCTATAATATTCTACATATTATATATTAAAATTTAATCTTTTTGTTATTAACATAAAAATAAAACAATGCAATCTTCGTTTGAGTATTCCAGTAAAATAACAACTTCTAAATTACTTAGTTCCCAAAGTCCTCCAGGTGGACCCCTAGGGGTCTACGGGAGACTCGACGGGGATCTACGTTGGCGTGACAAAAAATGGTTTTTTACAATTCCTAAGCGGGGTCCACGAAAATCTGCTATCTTGACTCATTTATATTATATTATATTGCATTGACTCGCATTTTTATATTTGAAGTAGGGTCTCAAGCTATTTCGTTACTTTTAAAATAAAACAAACTGTATTAAGTACCTATTTAAGGGCTTCACTGAGGCAAATGACATTTACTATAGAATGCGCTGGCGGCGGATCCAATTCAACAGGCCTAGAAATGGTGTTTTTTTGTTTTTACCATTAGAACAATACACAAAATAAAAATTTTCATTAATACAATTTTTTAATCTGATATTAACTTATTAATAGGTACAGGATTCATATGCGTGCAATAAGCCGTTTTCGAGAGAATTTTCAATAAAGGTCAAATTCTTCTTGTGTTCTAACTTTTTTTGTGGAGTTTCTATTACTTTAACGAAAATTCTAATCAATACAATTGGTTCTTCATATGTTTAAGTATAATATATATTTTTTTCAAAGCAATTGTCTTGTCCATTTCTTGTAACATTTTCATTAAACAATGGATATTTTTAGTATTTAGGGTTTGTCTCCCCCTTAAGTAGATACAATCTCAAACAGCTTTTGTTTACAAAACACCTGTGCCATTGTTTCTTAAACGAATACTCTGAAAAACATCGATTCTCGAACATACTTCAGAACAATGTTCTACAGCCTATTATTGTCCCTAACAATTCACACCTGCTATGGTCACGTACCAAAAAACAGCACAAATTTTTTCACAACTTACACGGGACATTCGGAAGTGAATTTTAATTCGAAGCCTATTTTTAAAACTGAAACGGAAACATCTAGAGGCCACACAGCCTCTACGGGAAGTCCTTCATCGACCACTGTTAAGAAAGACGGTGGTTCTGATGTTGTGTTTGTTCCGAACGAAAGAAGAGTCGAAGATGGTTATCAGGTAAATAATATTATTTCAAATATAAGTGTTAGAGAAGATTTATTCTCGGGTAAGATGGTCTTTTTTTAAGGCTTCTTGTGCACGAAGAGAGTAAAATTTCAAGGTCGAATGTCATGTGACGGTTTAGCGTAACAACGATCACGTGACGCTTCTCGTAACGTTTCTGGATGACATCTACCGCTTATATTTGATCGCCAAAGGACTTTCACTTATAATATTATTTTAAATATTTCTCGTTTCCCCTACATTAACATATATTAAAAAAACATATATTTTAAAACTAAGTCTGTTAAGTACAGAGCAATCTCTACATAAACAATAATAATTACGTATTATTGTTTAAATTTAATAATTTTAATAGTTTTAAATTATTTCAAAGATAAGTGTTGGAGAAGATATATTCTCGGGTAAGATGGTCTCTTTTTTAAGACTTCTTGCGCACGAAGGGAATAAAATATCAAGGTATAATATTATATGACGCTTTAGTGTAACAACGATCACGTGACGCTTCTCGTAACGTTTCTGCTGACATCTCCCACATCTCCCCACATCTCCATTTTTCGAGTAAACTTTAAAATAAACAAGTTATTCAATAAACAAAAATTCACCCTCAAATTCAAGATGGCGGAAGACGCAACAATGTGCGGAAAACTCTCAAAGACAGAAATGTAGACTGCCAGTAAAACTGATCATAATTTGGGTTCAGGTCAGGACTATACGAGGTCCTTGATAAGACACCCCCACCGAACCATAACTGCCGCAGGATGTTGACCACGTTGTAACTTTCCTACCACTAGGACAGCTTCCTTAGAACTGTGAGCGTACGCTTGTTGTAGTGCTCTTCAATCGTAATTTTTTTTTCATCAGTAGGTAAAGAGGATATTTCTGTGTTTTTGATCAATCCACTCTCTTTATCTGTAGGGATTTATTTAGGGCGTGTCCTGTATATCGACGATAAGCACGAGCTTCAGGTCTTGTTTTAATATACGCGACAGTCCTCGCGATAAAATTTTTTGTTTTCTATGGGGTTTCGGCGAATTCTGGCTTTAACAGCATTAACAGCCTTTGTAGTTCTAACAGCACGCCGCCGCCCCAATCTTTTATGGTCATCGACAGAGGAAGCGTTGGTATATGTATCTGTCGATAGTACGATATACGGACATACGGCTGATACCAAACTTTTGAAGTGTCTTGAATATGACGAACGGCTCTCATACCCACTCTGTGTAAGGTAATCACTGCAATCCTATTTTCTTTAACACCCCATTCCATATTGTAATTTGATAATAAATACGAAAAAAAAAGTGAAGTGAAAGGAATCAAAATAAGATTTTTACATAATAAGCGCTTTCCAAATTCAAAATGAATAAAGAGTTGAAAAAAGAAAAAGTTTTTATGTAATACATAGTATTGTTACGACTAATCATGGAACATTCTGGAAAAAGCACTTGCGCCGATCGAAAATCTCGAAGGTTCCCCACTATCAATAGTGTCAAAAGAAATTGGTCCTTATTTTCACAACATAGAGTTCACATTCAACAGAAAGAGCATTCCCGAACTTTCAATGGACTTGTTTACAATTACGGAATAGAAAAACAATTCCGTGTTTACAATACTTGTTTATTTCTAGTAAATTCGAAATAGATCGAGACGTTTGGCGCCAAATATATAGGATAGTAGCGAGCGTGAGATACACAATTGAGCTATAACCTGAGCTATGAAAGCGACTTTCGGGACTTTGTGAAGTTACCTGCGACAGTAAACCAGAGACTAATTAAGGGAATCATTGACGACTTTTGGCAAGTTTAACGGTTTTGTCGGACAAGTTTAGCCCTTTTGGAAGTCATCTTGGTTTGTGGAAATAAATAGTTCATTTTCGCCCTTACACCGCAGTTTGACTCACCCCGCACGTAAGAGTATTTATGGCCAGAGTGATTATATAGATATTAGTTATACAAGCACAAAATCGGTGTGATAAGGGTGTTTCTCAATTCTCAATCAGGCACGGCGCAGAAGTGACGACAATAACATATATAATCACCAGACGGTGAAGACATTAGGCGACATAATCCAGAAACAAGATGTGAGGACCTTGGATGATGTGATGTTGAATAAAAAAACCATTGTTGCTACTGGTAAGAGATTTTTGGAGTTTACTTCTTAAGAATCGATTTTCATATATAAAGTCCCCGGTATGGAATTTTTTTGAGGAGTAAAATTAATACAAGCGTTAACTAAAAAGCGTTATGTTTGCCTCTTCACCTAATTCCATTGTAGTGTAATAGATGGCGCGTTTATTTACCCTTTTTCCTATTGCATAATCAAAGACAATTGTACTTAAGTCATGCGTCGGAATGTCAGACACACACTTTTTAAAGTATTATATTATTTTAATTTTATTAACTACCTAAACCCAGCCACGCTTCGCTACCGGACACTGCTTATATATTAATAGGTTGGGGAAAAATTCCAGTTATCCCTACCAGTGGAAGGGGATACCTTTCAGTAGGGATAGGTGGAACATTGGGGATATGTGGAAAGTATCCTTACTGGTAGGGTTAAGCAGAAAAAATCTCAGTTATCCCTACCAGTGAGGATAACTTTTAGAGGAGATAGCTGAAACAAGTGGTATACATATAATCAATGAACTGTTACAAGTATGACAAACGCCAATCTCAACTTCAACATAAGCATAAAGATGAAACAGGATAAAAGCTAAAGTGACGATTTCGTAACAAAAAAGCACATGTGCTTTTATTTCACTGTGGTAATTTTGTGAGTAGATGTTACGAGTAATTGTGGAGAGATACGCTCTTATCAGGAAAAATGAGTTTAAAAGACATTCATCTATACTTAAACTTTAACTTATACTTATGCTTATGCTTATGCTTATGCTTATGCTTATGCTTATGCTTATGCTTATGCTTATGCTTATGCTTATGCTTATTACTTATAATATTATAAAGAGAAAAGATTTGTATGTATGTTTGTAAAGAATAAACTCAAAAACTACTGGACCGATTTTAAAAATTCTTTCACCTATAGAAACCTACATCAGCGAGTAACATAGGCTACTCACTCTTCCCCCATCTCCCCCATTATATTATATAAAGTTACGCAGACAAAGCCGCGTGAATCAGCTAGTATAAAATAAAAATGTAAGCATCACTTGAGAACGGCAAGACCAATTTTGCTGATTTTTTTTGTTGTATTTGTAATTGTCGGGGCAAGGTTTGCATGAAAGAATTTTTTTGGAAAATACACTGGCAAAGTCGGAAATTTGGATAGTAATATGCCAATATTATTTGAACTCCGATAGCGTGCAAATTGCTTTAAAGCAGAAGCTCTAATTATAATGGAAAATTGCGCGTCAATAATTAAAAAATTAATGAGCTCCACCAACGCACTAATCGTGCGTGTAAAGCGTTCTAGTTATAATAGTCTTGCTGTTGATCTTCCACATTTCATCAATAGAACATTTTCAGAGGCGCCCGAGCAAGCTGTGTTATTTATATCCGGTAAAAATAACGACGAAGACGTCAATAAGGAGACAAAGAGTGAGAAGAAGGAGAAGAAAGAGAAGAAAGTGAAAGAGAAGCAGAGGAAAGTGGCAGAAGAATATGACTGTAAAAATTTGAATTGCAATAACACATTGCAATCAGTATGCGGTGTTAAAATTGAAAACGGGAAACGGAAGTACAGACTCTTTCTCAATACTTGTTTCTTTAGAAAAGTCAATTGTGCATTTACTTATGAATTGAACAGTAAGTACTTGTATTTTAGGTTGGTAACACATCGACGGGGCAGATAAATAACACTAAATAGTCACGGTCATTTTTGACATTTCTTTATGTCCATTGCATAAAGTTCATTTCCGAATAAACGATACAGAAAATGTATGGAATTGACACCTGTCAGAACAGCACTCTTATAATGGCCGGAGTATAGTATATTATCCTATACTTTATATAATTATACTAGCGGCCCGCCCCCGGCTTCGCTCGGCTTGCAATTTTTATATACCCTAAAACATTCCCCGTTCATCCCTCTTTCCATTAGCGAAAACCGAATTAAAATCGGTCTACCCGTTCACGCGTGATGCCGTGACCAGGAGAAATAGGGATTCATTTTTATATATAAGAGATATAGTTATGTAGAAAATCTAAAAAAATAAAATCAATTTAGTTTAATAATGGCACACTGCGTTTTGCAGTCATTTGGACAATCCGTTTGGCGGCAGTAACCACCCCTTACAGAAGACCACCGTGAAATAACAGCACACGTGCTGTTATGTTTCGGTGAGTGAGTAAGGGATGTCAGAGCCCATTTCCCCCCTTATCCTCAATCCTACTGTAGTCGGCAGCGCATTTGCATCACTTGTGGCGTTGCTTGTGTTATAGGCGACGGTAGCCACCTACCATCAAGTGGACCGTCAGCCTTTCTGCGGGTCCACTTGATTTTTATAATCCATAATATCCATATATTAATATCACAAATCTGAAAGTAACTCTGTCTGTCTGTTACTATTTCACGCCTTAAACCGATCATCATGAAATTTTGTATACACGTTGTCAGGGAAAGGATACGGGGTCCCTTACATCCAGAAAAAGAGAACTGTTCCCGGGGGATTATCAAAAAATTTAAAAAATTCTGCCACAGTCGTCACAGCAATAAAGATGTCAGAAGTTTTATTTTATACTAGCTGAACTCGGCCACGCTTCGCTGCGGATACAGCGGCGGCGCCGTGCGCATGGGGCGCGAGGTACTGGACACTGCTTATACATAATACCTACTATATATCGTAGCGTGATGTTATATAGCCTATAGCCTTCCTCGATAAATGGACTATTCAAAATAAAAATAATTTTTCAATTCGAACCAGTAGTTCCTGAGATTAGCGCGTTCAAACAAACAAACAAACTCTTCAGTTTTATAATATTTGTATAGATTTTTCAACGCGGATGAAGTCGAGGTCATCAAGCTAGTACAATATAAGTATAATAGAAATGTTCATAATGTATCTCCAGGGTATACGGAAGTATCACACGATAGATGCAAGAATGTTGGCTCCCATGTATCCCAGAAGCCTTTTGTGTTCAGGTCTTTTAAGCCATCCGATAAGAAAATTGTGAAGGCTGTCAATTACGAAGTTAGAAGATTTGGTTCCAGGCGGTATGTGTAGTCTTTTTTTTTATTATTTGAGAATAATAATATTTTAATAATAAAGATTATTATTTTTGTCTGTGTATAATAGTCGTAAACAGTGTGGGACTGAAACCCTAGTAAAAGCAGAACTTTTCAAATTTGACTCTGGTCTGGATCTGGAAAGTAGTGGCAGGGCACACTGCAGAAGACCACCGTGAAGTACGTGTGCTGTTGTGTTTCGGTAAGTGAAGTAAGGGATGTCAGAGCCCATTTCCCTATGTCCTCCTAGTCCCTTATCCTTAATCCTACTGTAGTAGTCAGTGCACTTGCAGCAGCTTTGGCGTTGCTTGTGTTATAGGCGACGGTAGCCACCTACCATCAAGTGGACCGTCACCCTGTCTGCCGATCTTAACATAAAAAATGTATAATCCACGGGCATAAGGTTTGACGATATCTACATGATGACACGCGTCAATGGTCAGCGTTGCTAACGGTACTGACCAGACGAGCGCGGGGCGCGTTCGGCGGAAGGGGGAGTGGTAGTCATTGGCAAACATTTTAATGGCCCAAAGAATTCGTGGAAGTTTCTGAATAAAAATAAAACATAAAACATAAAGATAAGAAAAGTAGGTAGTTTTTAACCCCCAACGCCCGACGCAAATGAGTGGTGTTATATCCGTCTGTGGCATCATAGCTCGCAAACTGATGATTTTTTAGTTTGAAAGCTGATATGATCGAGATATTTCCTAATTATAACTTATGAAGATCTGTTCAACCGTTTGTCATCAGCTCATTTCCTAGTTGACGAAGGGATCTCGCTAACTTTCCCAGGTTCGATTGATTTGAAATTTGGTGTACTGTTACTTCAGTGGTATTTCCATGAGATAGTAACCTTGACCTGAAGCTACAGCATCAAGTGGTCTACTGGATACCCAACTCCTTAGCAACTTACAGCAGATAAGACATTTGGTCTCAATCTTTAATATATAAAAATGAATCCCCATTTCCCTTGGTCACAGCATTACGCGTGAACGGGTAGACCGATTTTAATTCGGTTTGACTAATGGAAAGAGGGATAAACGGGGAATGTTAATATAAACCGGCCATCATTGGTAGCTAACTGTTGTATATGACAGTTATAACTATATATATATATACACACACACAGTAGAGCCTCGCTAATCCGGACCCCCACTAATTCGGTGATCGCGGTAATCCGGACGCAGGCAGCGGGTCTATTTGCGGGGGAAGCGGGAGGCATTTGACATCGCGCCGCGGCGCCCGCACCTGCGCTTTACTACTATGTAGTAGTAAATATTTTTTTTACTACATATACATATATTTACTAGTGTATCTTTCGATAATAAAAAATAATAACTAAACACATAAATTAGTCTTTCATTTAATTATTGGTTATAATATTTATGTACATTGCAACCAAATTTTGCAGACGACAATCCGGACACCTTGGTAATCCGCCAAGGGGCGATTTTTTGCCTGTCCGGATTAGCGAGGCTCTACTGTAGTTGTATATAACTGTTGTATATCTTGTAGAAATGTGTTTGTTATTAATAAATATTCGTTTATTTATTTCATTTATTAGTTAAAATGCAGGTCGTTAAATATGGGTCTGGACGGACGGCTGTGTTCTCACCATTGTCCCGTGACGTGTCCGCAAGACTATGTCCCCGAGTGCGCCGTTTCGAACACTGGCCAGCATCGTGTGTTTATGAATCATTGCAAGATTGATTATAATAGCTGCTTTTATAATGTTGGTAAGTGCATGAAAAAATATACCTATATTTGTATATATATATGTGTGTGTGTATTTGTATACACACACACACACATTAACATTAGTAAATCACTCACACTCACACACATGCAATCACCCAATACCCAATCACGCAATATATATATATATATATATATATATATATATATATATATATATATATATATATATATATAATTGTAATTTGTCAGACCTAGTAATAGGTTTTGTAAAAATTTAATTTTTTTTTTTTAAATGTATTTGTAATTTTTTGTATGCTGTTAGCTTGCTATTCAATAAATAAATAAAATAAATGTATACTAGCTTTTGCCCGCGCCCGCGGAATTAGTATTTTTCCCATACAAACTTCCACCCCCCATCCCCACCTCCTTAAAGTAACCTATGTCCTTCAATGGGATTCAAACTATCTCTCTACCAAATTTCAACGAAATCCATCCATCGGCACAAACTTTCGCATTTTTTACACATTATTTTTATATAATCACATTAATATTAGTTAGCTAATAAAGCTGAAAATAGTGTTGATTTACACAGGAATTAATGATGATATGAATGAGTACATCGTTAATCTTATCTTACTATACAAAAAAAAAAGAAATTATTTCTATTTTACTTTATCCGAATGTTGTATCGATAAATTAATCTACAGAACCCCTCGTATGTCCCGACACAGATCTGTGCCACTTGAAGTCGAGTTGAGTAAGCCGAGTGAAGTTGTCGCAGGCGCTCAGAACGACTTGCGTCATATTTCACTCGATTATATATACTAAAGTTCTATGAATAAAGTTGAAATTTGTACAACAATTACGCGCAACATATCTTGACCCGACCGAGTTGCACTCGATTTTAAGCTTTAAAACTCTCTAGATAAAGTTGAAATTTGCACAACAATTTCACGGCACTTATCTGCGCAGTTCCGCGAATGTGCCCGCGCAACGTAACTTTTCCCTGACCGACTTTCACTCGATTTTAAGCTTTAATACTCTCTGGATAAAGTTGAAATTTGTACAACAATTTATCGAACGAATTGACCGAACGTAGAAATACTTTATTTCACTCATTTTAACTCGTTTTGACCTTGAAACAGACGAGGGGCAGCAGGCCTACCATGAATGTCATTAGAAGTTTTCTCTCTCTATCGTACTTATGTAAGAAGTTGCAAGTGGGACACGGAGGGTAAACTTCGGATGCCGTTCATGGTAGCGAGGCAGAGCCATCTGTTAATAATTCATCGAACTAACCTATAAATAGACACTACTGTTGTATAATAAACATTTAATTTGCAATAACAAATATTGAGGTCAATAATTAAGATACATACATCCTGACACGATATTATATAATGTTAGGCTTTCACGCCTTAGCTACTCAAAAAATTTTGCATACACTTTGCAGAGATACAAGTTAAGGACACTCTACTTTCCAGTTTTGAATTCCGCTTCCAGATTGAATCCAATTTGAAAAGTTCATTTTTCAACGTTGACCCTGCCGGCAATGGAACCCGGGAACCCAAAAACAGAGCCTTAAGGCAATCACCATAACCACTCATCCAACGGGCTCGTTTTGTATTTAAATGATACTTCTAAAGTACCTTTTCTGTATGAAAGGTACCCTTTTTTTTGTACACCTGATAATGTGTATACATGATCTCTTAAGTAGTTAAGGCCGCGCCAGCCCCTAATGATAAAAAAATCCACTTATTTGTAACCGTTTTCCTTTTAAATTATCATAATAATTATAATTTAAAAAATACTCAAATCATCTGCAGGATATATGAAAGGGGGTCATCATAATTATTTTTAAAATTATATTTAATTTACTAATATGCTGTCTAATATCGATGTTGTAACCGTGCGATTTGCTTAATAATCAATATTTTAAATAGCTAATTCTTAAGATAAATTTTAAGATCCACTATCTGAAGTCTCATCAAAAGAAAAATTTGAATTATGCTTTATTTAATTTTTAAATAGATATTTTCGAGATTTGCAAGTAGCGACTCCCCCTCAGCAGTCCCGTCAATTCAGTGCAGGACGAGTTTTGCGGCTGGAGTCGCCTTAAGGCGTGAAAACATTACGCTGAAGCAAAACGCTGTATGCCTTGGCTCAATTCAAAGCAATTTAGTAACCTGAGTATTTGTTTCCAAAATTAAATTGTCGTGATCCTTCCTTCGTTTGTAGGGGTCCGTTAAATACATTGAATATTCCCCGACTCCTCAAAAGCAGCATTCAGTGCAGGCTTCCGATACTTGGCTTCTAAGTGTTGAAATAATATTTCTCCCCTCATCGTGGTCTGAAGTCTGAATCTGCTTTCAAAAGCAATTAGGTACAATTAATAACTAATTGAGAGAGAAAAACATGAATGATTTATCTTTTGTAGTATGAGAATTGGACTAAAATCAGTTTGATCAAAGGCATTGTAGTGTTATTTTAAGAATAAAATGAAATGTCTACTCCATGTTGTACTCTAAACGGAGCCAAGGCTCTAAAGTTGACTCAGTTTGAATCAATTTGATCTTTTTTTATGTCAGGTCGGCAGACAGGCGACGGTCCACTTGATGGTAGGTGGCTACCGTCGCCTATAACACAAGCAACGCCAAAGCTGCTGCAAGTGCGCTGCCAACTGCAGTAGGATTCAGGATAGGGGATTAGGAGTGGATAGGGAAATGGGCCCTGGCATCCCTCACTCACTCACCGAAACACAACAGCACACGTGCTGTTATTTCACGGTGGTCTTCTGTAAGGGGGTGGTTACTGCCGCCAGACGGGCTGCCCAAATGATTGCGAAACGCAGTGTGCCCTGCCACTACTTTCCAAATCCAGACCAGAGCCAAATTTTAAAAGTTGATTTTTCAAAGTTGACCCTGCCGGGAATCGAACCCGGGAACCCTAGAACAGAGCGTTAAGGCACGCACCCCAACCACTCATCCAACGGGCTCGTCAAAGGCAGTGTAGTGTTATTTTAAGAATAAAATTTAAGAATCGTTCGTTTCGCCCTTTACTTACTACGAATAAAGGGCAAAACGAACGATTTATTTTCACAAACCAAGATGACTTCCAAAATCACTAAATTTGTCCTATGAAACTTGCCAAAAGTCGTCAACGATTCCCTCAATGTGTCGTCGGTTCACTGTCGCAGAACACTTTGCAAAAGCTCCGAAGAGTCTCTTTCTTATCGCTGGTTGTCGCATCACTCCTCATCTCGCCCGCCTGCTCTCTTATTTATACTTGCTCCAAATCTATCTATCTTTTGTATTTTAATAATAATAGAGGTTTTAAAATACATCTATTATAATTTTTTATCAATTTTTTTTGAGATTTCTGTTACCTATTTTCCCTTTGTGTTGAATTAGGGATCTATTTCGGACGCATTATTACATCTTGTTTTATTATTTATATGAGATATTATATTCATTTTTAATGTGTTTATAGATTAATTGTAAAAAAACAATGAACATATGAATTAATTGTAAAAAAAAATACTCTAATGTATTTTTTTTTACAATTAATTCATATGTTATTTTTTCTCCTCAGTTTGGCACCGGCGGCCGCTCTCCGAGTGTGTTGGTGGTAGGAAGGCCGATATGCAGCAGAACAGGGCTTTTATTGGATGGATGCAGCGAGTAGGAATTGTCGACGGAAGAGGGAAACTTGTACTTTCGTAGACCATTAATTTAAGAGTTGGGAATCATCTCTTTCAGAGATCAAGCGTCGTATGTGGCAAATGCCAGCGACATTTTAGCAATCTTTAGCATTAATAGTTTAATAATAAAATTGATCAGTAATTAAGAATACACAGTTTTTGCAAAAATAAGCAAATACCCTATTCGCAACAACCTTGCAGTTTAAGAGGCATGAACTGGCGACATATACTCGTAAGACGTCGCGCACTAAATTATAAAACTACTAGATGAAAACCCAGCTTCGCTCGGGTGTAATGTGACTCATAATATGTACACATGTAGGTACAAAATGTAGGTAGATATTTCTGTAGTTATCGGTTCTCAAGGAATATTAAAGGCAACGCGGGACGTTTTGCTTGCGGCAAGACGTTTCGTTTTGCACAGTCACATGAGTCACAGTTCTTTGTAATAGACACATACAGTGTTATTACAAAAAAAAAATATGTCTCAACACGTGTTTTGTCAAACAGCGTCTAATGACATTTGTGTACAATTTCACAGTTTAAACCCTGCCTCAAATAATGTTTAACCTTCGCTATTACAAAATAGTGTTTGTCCTTTGACTAACCAAAACATCGCTAGGCAACCTATAGGCAACCAAATGTTGCTATTTTAAAATTATAAAATAGCAAATACTAACAATAAAATAGCAACATTACAAAACGTTCGTTCAACTTCATTTGGTTCAATCCGAAACGTTCCTTTCTATGCAAATTTGTTATGTGCTAATAGAATATCAATTGGTCCTTAAGTTTACAACACAGAGTTCACATCAACAGAAATAGCATTCCCGAGCTTTCATTGGACTTGCTTACAATCACGGAATAGAAAAACAATTCCGTGTTTGCAATACTTGTTTATTTCTAGTAAATTCGAAATAGATCGGGACGTTTGGTCCCAAATATAAATTGGAGAGTGGCGTGCGGGAGGGTTAGTTGAGCTATAACTGCGATTTGAAAGCGACTCTTTGGAGCTTTGTGAAGTACCTGCGACAGTAAACCAGCGACTTTTGGCAAGTTTAACGGTTTTATCGGACAAGCTAACCTTTTTGGACCCTTTTGGAAGTCATTTTGGTTTTTGGAAATAAATAGTTCATTTCCGCCCTTACACGGCAGTTTGACTCACCCCGCACGTAACAACACGTTACCTACATTCAACCAGCGTATAAGGAACAAGCTACCTGAAGGTATTGAGAAAAGTAGCCGAATGAAGAAGTGCTAGCAGCAGTAACCACCCCTTACAGAAGACCGCCGTGAAATAACAGCACGTGTGCTGTTGTGCTTCGGTGACCGTAATCGCATGTACGGGAGTTTAAAGGCCTGTACACTACTTGAGGAATATAAGTATCTTTCTTTCTTTCTTTAAATTCAGCCCAAAATTTGTAAATTTCACAGTCTAATAGCTAAGTTGTCAAGTTATACATTCGGCTAACCCGACACCCCTGTATCTACCTGACGATAGGGTGTTTTAGAACTACATTTGCAGACTTGATCTTAAATTCTAATTACACGAGATAATTTTCGTCCCCTAATCCGGTGGGACTAAGGTGCGAAAGGGGTCGGTTTGCATATAAACCCGAGACCGACTAATAGGCTAAATTTCAGTGTCTCAAATGTCTATGTATATATCTCTGAACATTTCAAATCTATACTTATAAAATATTTTGTCCTGACCAAAAAGATTAAATTTTGCAGTCATTTGGGCAACCACGCAGTCTGGCGGCAGTAACCACCCCCTTACAGAAGACCACCGCGAAATAACAGCACGTGTGCTGTTGTGTTTCGGTGAGTGAATAAGGGATGCCAGAGCCCATTTCCCTATCCCCTCCCAATCCTTAATCCTACTGTAGTCGGTAGCGCACTTGCAACAGCTTTGGCGTTGCTTGTGTCATAGGCGACGGTAGCCACCTACCATCAAGTGGACCGTCAGCCTGTCTGCCGATCTTAATATTAAAAAAAAACCACAAAAATATTGATCCTGATCGCCGTAATCAGTGTGGCCATGGCGTAGCTAAATAGCCTTGTAAAGTTGGTGATGGACTGAGCGATTTTGTACCACGTGGTTCTAAATATCACATTATCGATTATTTCGTCTTGCCCGAAAATCAGTTGAAAATCTTTGGTCCTGACTGACTATAACCGCACAGTCAAAACTACTGAGTCTAGAAAGCTAAAAATTGGAACATAGGTTTATTTTATAACGTTTAAGCATCTTGAGAATTTTTGAAAATTGTAACTCCGTGCGAACCCGGGGGTAGATCGCTTGTATTATATTAGGTCCTTACCTATGAAACTGGTGATTTTTAATACTGGCTAGTGTGAATATCAATAACTTTCGTTGTACATAGAATTCCGTATTCAAATTAAACGAGCCATTGTTTGAAAAGTAGACCAGGAAAGTGATTTTTCACCCTAAGATTGAACATTTTTTGTATGTTGCAGAATGATAAGGTCTGTTTTCCTTTGAAAGTTCAAAGTGACAATTTCTATTGTCATTTCGTGTATAACATTAATTATTTGAACTAGATAAACATATTTCAATATTAAATGATACCTCTTCGTCTATTAAGGGTCCAGTGCACACTTGCACTGGACCCTTAATAGTGTTCATCCAGTATTTGAATCGAAGCAAAAGAGCTTAGTGTTGTAATTAGATTTAGTAAAATATCAGCAGTGATGAATTTGATGCAATATATAATAAATTAATTTAATAATTAAAAAAATAAATAATTAAAAAAAACACTCATCCAACGGCTCGTCTGGAATATAGGAATTCCAGATCCAGCTGCAAGTGAATATTGAATCAATCATGTCAGGCTTAAGAGACAGGCTTTTAGCCCCATTAGTACTTGTCGTCTAGCCAAAAATTATATTGTCTAGCACTGAAAGGTATTTGTTGCTAAAAGCTCTAAATGTTGGTTGAAAGCTTACGAATTCTTGCCAAGTATCTTAAAATATGTGTTCACATATTTTAAAGCGATTCTGTTTGTTTTAGCATAGAATAAACTAGGCCTAGCTGAGCCCGCAACTTCGTACACGTGGCATTCGGTATAACGCATACCTGTTTGTAACACAATCACTAAATGTTACGGGAAGCTTGCTACAATATGTTACGGGGAACTTGCGGACCACTAGACGTGGGCAGGGGTTTCATCCCTTCGTGGTCGATGTACCTCGATCACGAACAAAGCGTTTCAGTTCCACCTTCCTTGTTCGAACTGCTAAGGAGTGGAACTCATTGCCTGCGTCTGTGTTCCCACAGAACTACAACCTCGGGGTCTTCAAAACTAGGGTAAATGGGCATTTACTAGGTAAGCGTGGTCCACCTTCGGCCACATCTGCACCTTACATCAGGTGAGATAGTGGTCAAGCGCTACCCTCGATTTCATAAAAAAAAAAAAAAAAAAAATATATACATCGGTGAATACCGCATTCAAATCGGTTAACCCGTCTCTGAGATTAGCGTGCACAAACGCACAGACAAACAGACAAAAATTTTAAAAAATATTTTTTTGACCTCGTTAACATGCTCGTAGTGTAACAGCGTGTACGTTTTTTTTTTCTTTTTTTTTTTAATGTACAGTCACACGAATTTATTTAATGTATAGATTGAAGTCGCTTCCCGCATCTGTCTGTATGTCCGCTAACTTCTCCTAAACCACGCAACGGAGGTATTTCTTATACGGGGTATTAATTAAAACTTATTTCGTTGCTTAATTTAATTCTGAGATTAAGGCTTTCTTTTAAGGAAATTTTCTACGGTTTTCGCTGATTGGGGGGGAGGAGAATGGAGGGGTGTAAAAACAGTATTAACGAAGTATAAAATATTCAAGACTCTTTGAATATTCATTACATTGCGTAGCTTTATTCTGTCGGTTCTAATGTCGTTGCTATCTCGTGAATGGTTGCCCGGTTTGAATGTCTTACAAAATTCTTAATAATTTGATGTTTTTATATTTATTTATTTCTATAACATATCTATCTATATCTATTCTATACATATAGTAAATACTATACTGTGCTATAAAAAAAATAGGGGTTGCACTGGGGGAGTGCCGGCGGAAGTGAAAACTTGAATATTAACGTTGTGCATTTTTGATATTTTGGAATGGTTAGGGAATCATTTTGCACGAATTGCTTTAATTAGCAGTATAGCGACTGGTCTCCACTCAGTGGCGACCGTCCACCTACGTCACCACTTGTGTAGCGACGGTCGCTAACACTCCTAGCAACACAAACTTCAACATTACTCCATATACTGCATTTTATCTACATCCATATATACACATTACGTCCAGCCAACTCAACTAGACCCCGGACCCAGATATACGCCGCGGCGGGCGTATATCTGGGTCCGGGGTCTAGTTGAGTTGGTCTTACGAATTTTCGATCAGGTTTTCGATCGCGAGTTTAACATTTTTTCCTCATCGCAAAAACGCAGTTTTAACTTCAAAAAAATATTTGTACACGTTGTATACGTACCTACTTGCGTAAGCATAGAAAAAAATATAGTTTTTAGAATTATCGTCTGTTTATCTGTTGCACGCTAATCTCAGAAACCGATTGCAGTTCTCACTATTGTATTCTAATAAGCTTCCCATTATATTTAATCTTTGTTTCATTCCAATCGGTTTACAAACAAAAAAGTTATATAAATTTAAAGAATCACATCCAAAAAAATTTCGATAAAAAATGCAATAAAATAACTTTTCGGTTGAATTGGCTGAAACTTTAGTTAACTATGTATTATCATCTGTAAAACAGAGATGACTGAAAGTTTATATAAAATTAAAATATTCAGTTTAGATGATTTCGAAAGATCCAGTTTAAGTTGACCTCAGATCTATATGACCAGTCATATTAAGTAGGGTTCAGCTTAGACTAGTGCCTTTCATATAATAAAATCGTTCTTTGCCTACTATGCCTTTGTGCACGCTAATCTCAGAAACGGCTTAACCGATTTTCATGTAGTTTCCACTGATGTATTGTAGCCAGCTTCCGGTAATATGTAGTGTTTGTTTCATTCTAATTGGTTTACAAATAAAGTTACGCGCTATACCGAATACCATACGCGTACGAAGTTAAAGGTTTTTAAATTTACCTATTTATTTTTATAACATTTATGTCATATAATAAAATCGTAAACGAGCCGTGTCTGTACATTAAATACTAGTTGAACTCGGCCAAGGCGGCGGCGTGAGCATGGGGCGCGCGGTACTGGAGACTGATTATATATAATACTATTTATCGTAGCGTGATGTTATATAGCCTATAGCCTTCCTCGATAAATGGACTATTCAATACAAAAAGAATTTTTCAATTCGAACCAGTAGTTCCTGAGATTAGCGCGTTCAAACAAACAAACAAACTCTTCAGCTTTAAAATATTAGTATAGATACTTGTATATTATTGTATTCTGTGGTACAGATAAAAAAAAATTGTACACATTGTACTTATGTTCCAAGTTTAGGTACAAAATGATGTAGTTATGTATATATTTTGTTCGAAGATAAAAATATGGTGGCTGTTTGAATGGTAAGTGATGAAAACAATGAACGGTACCCCGCCACAATCGACCCTTTGTCGTTTGTATTAATATTTAAACAAGGTACCTACCGACTAGTGATGCGACACGTCGATTAGAATTTATCGATAAATTTATTATGTACACAAAATAAGTGTTGTGTAACACTACTTTTTTTATGTTAAGATCGGCAGACAGGCTGACGGTCCACTTGATGGTAAGTGGCTACGTCGCCTATAACACAAGCAACGAAAAAGCTGCTGCAAGTGCGTTGCCGACTACAATAGGATTGGGAAAGGATAGGGAAATGGGTTCTGGCATCCCTTACTTCGCTCACCGAAACACAACAGCACACGTGCTGTTATTTCACGGTGGTTTTCTGTAAGGGGGGGTGGTTACCGCCTCCAGACGGACTGCCCAAATGACTGCGAAACGCAGTGTGCCCTGCCACTACTATAAAATATAAAACTATAAAATAACAGCACATGAACAGTTTCCTTTGTTCCTTATCTTTTACATACAAAAATCTTTATTATATCAAGGTCTGCAGCGTATTTTATATTGTTTATATGCATAGACGACTGAAGCCATTTATTACCAATTCGAATTTTAGTTATAAAAAATTTTGCTAATTGAAATATATATAAATATCAGTCACATATATAATAATATATGATAAAGACTTTAGTCCTAAAACATGTTGAGAGCAGGTCTGTGAGAAAAATCAAAATGATACGGTTTTCACTAATGGAAAGAACGATAACCGCTGGAACCACAGGAAGGTTTATGTAATGCATCGTTGGAAAAACTAGGGGAGGTCGCTAGTTTTATGTATTGCAGTGAACTACCGACCTCATTGTCAAATCACTTAAACCACTTGTTTAAGTGAACACAAAAAAGTGTGTGGCCCTAAAAAAATATAACCTACTTATGGCGCCACCTATAATACTACAATAGAATTAGGGAACGCAGCTTGCATATCAAATAGTTCATTGTTTGACGACAGATGTCGCTGCGACGGCAGGTTTTAACGCGCTGTCACTTCGTTTCTCAACGCGACCTACTTTCATATAAGTTTTCGACGTTTGCTTTTATAAGCTGTCAGCTGTTACACAGATAATGTACGGGCCTGTAAGCTCCCGTACATTGGTTTACGGTACGGCTGTGTACCGCGCTAGTGGGCAACGCTCCCGTGAAGAAGCGTCGCTGATCTAGCCGATCGGTGGGTCAGACCGAGGAGAGTTTGTGAGGTTCCAAGACAAAGTCCGTACTAGTCACATAGGTCAATGCGGTGAAGCGAAGACAATTTATTTAGAAAAAAGGTCGATTTATAATACAATTATTTACATCCAACTAGCGACAATCGTGCCCTGCGCCGAGACAAATGCGCCAATAACAAATGGGTGTTGACACGATTGCGCAAGTTGTGCAATATTATGAAATAATATTAAATGTTGTGCAATAACAGTATTTACAGTATTTTCTGTCCCTATCACTTTCTATTGTTGTCTTTGTTTGTTCATACGTATATATGGGCCAACATTTCACTACGTTGGCCCATTTCTATGCGAACACTGTACGTATGAACACTGCACAATCACTAATGTTTACACAATCACTAATCACTTTTCACACGAACTGTAGGCTGTCCCGAACAGATAACGTAACGCTTTTTAGGTATTTAAGGCTTGTATTAATTTTGCCATATTCTTAAGGAGCTTTCTTAAATCAATAAAAATCGATTCTTAAGGAGCTAAACTCCAAAACAACATAGGTTCTAAAATTAAAATTTGAAAACAGAATGAATGTCAGGTATAGAAAACGAAGAATTTGAAAAGAGATAGAATAAAACCATTGACTATTCAGTGCGGGAGTATGTGTAATTGCGTAAACTATATGCGTATACTTATACTAGCTAAATTCGGCCACGCTTCGCTGCAGCCCATACGGCGGCGGCGTGCGCGTATGGCGTGCGGTACTGAATACTGATTATATATAATAACTATTGATCGTAGCGTGATATTATATAGCCTATAGCCTTCCTCGATAAATGGACTATTCAACACAAAAATATTTTTTCAATTCGAACCAATAGTTCCCGAGATTAGCATGTACAAACAAACAAACTCTTCAGCTTTATATATATATGTGTATATAGAAAAGTATAGATGAGGAAAAACTATTCTGGTACATCTCAAGGAACCTGGAATAACCCGTGACGCTTTTCACTTACCGGAGAATAGCACCTGGTGCTTTTCGGCACCAGGCGGCTAAGTATCGATAAATGAGTGTGTATATGTGTATAAATGAGTGTGTAGTTCATCGAGCACGGTACATCCCTATTGTACGGCCGTAGGCGAGGAGTTCCAATTAGCCAGAACAAACACAGGTTCGGAAGGTACGACTCGACATACCGACGTACTCATATATAAACGTTTGCATGTCCTGGTTTATATAAGTTTTGAATGTATAAAGCTCCGTTAAAAGTGCAATTCTATATATGCGTATAAGTTCTGGCGTCTTATACGCGTGGTATTCGGAAAAACAACAGGTTATCAACAAACAATTTGTTTGTACACGTTGTATTTATGTTACCGACGTCAAAAAAACAGTTTTTAGAATTTTCGTCTATTTGTCTGTGCGTTTGTGCACGCTAATCTCAGAAACAACTTAATCGATTTGAATGCAGTTTTCACTAATGTATGTTTCATTCTAGTCGGTTTAAAAACAAAAAAATTTACGCTAAAATAAAGTCTGTCTTATTTTGAACCAAATTTTTCTAAACCACTCAACGAAATTTGATAGGGTTTTCAGTATTGGAAAGAGCGATAAAAGAAGTAGATTTAAGTATACAAAATGTTGCATACGTGCGAAGCCGGGGGCGGGTCGCTTGTATAGTGTAAATAGTTTTAATACAATTATTTTTACACAATATACTTTTTTTATTATTTATTAGGTTAATTTTTAAGTATTTATATGAATATTAATTTCTAGTTTTATTAAAAAAAAAATGAAACTTATTCGAACTAAAATAAAAATTAATTAAGTAATACGAGTATTGTTTTTTAGGGTTCCCTACGTCCGAATAAAAAAACAGAACCGCCTTATAGGATCACTCGTGTATCCGTCTGTCCGCCCGTCACAGTCCATTATAGACCGATTAAGTAGAAATTTGGTACACATATCAATTTCTGTGACCCAAACACAGAGGTGTGGCGTAAATAGATGAAATTTGTATATGGGAGGTCATTTTTGGGGGGAAGGTGGAAAATTTAAAAAAAAAATTTGAAAACTGCATCGTATGACAAATCAAATGGAAGGTCTTGTTTGAAGATCTTAAACGTATTTTTTTGTAATTTTAAAATAAATAATTTCCATGTTATTCAAGAAAAAAATTGACCATTGACCCTTATCTCCGAAACTAACCTAAAATTTTGAAAAAATACAGAAATTAGTTTTCTACTTATAGATTATAGGAAAACCTATAAGAAGTCCATAATATTAAAATAACATGGTAAATCACACAATATTGTGCGGATAGGTAACATCGTACGGAACCCTCTTCACGCGAGTTCAATTCGCACTTGTCCCGTTTTTTTTTTTTTTTTTTTAAGATTCATAATACCCACAGAGTGGATAATAGTGTATAGATATTACGCGAACCGCTCCTGGTTTCATCTGCAATTAGTTCATACAATTCGGTGCTATCAACGCTCAGCCGAGATTCAATTTTCCGTCAAATTAGATGTTATTTTTAATTAAGATTTAGCTAGGGTTGCTTCGTATGACGTTTCGTCGTCGCTCGTACAATAGGGAATATGCGTCTAATTCAAAAAAGGCTTTAAATTTTTTTTTTCATCAACATTTTTGCTTCAGAATTATGTCTATGTAAATATTTTTTTGAATTATTTCTTTTTCGTTAAGAAAATAATTATTAAAAAGTGTAAAAAAATTGTTGGAAATTGAAAACACTTGAAATGGTCAGTTCTAATGTGACGTCAGTCTATAAAAAGTTTACAAGCGTATAGATGTTTGTGATTTTTAGCATTTGATTGTTATTGTAGACTGTGACGTCACGACAAGCGCGTCAAAATGGCGGGTGTTTTTAAAGTGCCCGTAGCTGTTAGTTAATTTTAACATTTTTTTTTTGTTACAAAATTTCTGTTTTTTGGCGTTGAATATTTTTTTACTGTTATATGACGATATAACCTATCGTATGAAAATATTTAAAAGAAATGTGCATTTTTGTATTATTATAACAAAATTATATTCAAAATAGATTTATTATTAGTGGTCTTATGCTTGTTGACGCCAATTGTCAATTTAAATTAATTAATAATAGTTCGCTGTGGTATGTGCTGTCTCGCTCACACCATAATATAGTCTGTCACTACCGCAGGCCGGCCATTTTATAAAATCGCCTTAGTCTAGAAAAAACCTCGCAACAATAACACGCTTAGACTCTTCCGCCGATCTCGTCTCCGCGAGATTTGAATTTGTTTCATCCGCTAATGTTATCAGGCAATTGTGCTTGTAGTTTATATATAAATAAAATAAAATAAAATATATTTGGTCACGTTTCTCGCTCCGCGAGTGTAATCATTGAAGTGGTGAAGTGTTTGAGCTTCTGGACTCTGTGTGTGACAGGCCCATTGCAGTCTTCGCCGCTGGAACACCAAGGACTTGGTGATTGCTCCGCGTGACCATAGCTAAATAATAAAAATAAAATTAAAAATAAAATCTTAAAAAGGCTAATGAATAATAAAATTAAAGGTTCAATTTACAGGATAAAAATTTTTAAACTTTTTTTTATGTTAAGGTCGGCAGACAGGCTGACGGTCCTCTTGATGGTAGATGCCAGCCGTCTTCAGTCCTTCAATTTATAATATTATAAATGCGAAATTTTGTAGGTTTGTTACTCAATTTGGCAGACAGGTTTGGAAGAAATTTGGTACGCGGATACTTTATTACCAGGATTAACATATAGGATAATTTTTATCCTGGAAAAATGTCCAGAGATGGTCTGAAAATATAAGAAAGTCGGCCCCACAGCGATAAAGATGTCAGGCATTATATCACTCACATGTTCTCTCAGGTGTTATATATTTTTTATTATTATTATTAAAACTCTTTATTTGTACTATAAACATAAAAAATAATAAAAAAAAGGGAAGAAACAACAAGCTCTTTTTTTTTTTAAGAAGAACAAAAAGAAAGAACAAGTTATTAAACAAAATAATATTAATAACACAAATTAATAAGATAGATTAATAAATATAATAAATTAGATGATAAACCTACATATAAAAATTAAATAAATAAAGTCGTTTTCAGTTTGACAGAAAATGTCTTGAGTGCTTTTTTTTTTTCACTTTTCAACCGGAAGTTCGGAAGAAGCTAGTAATGTTATATTTTCTCCAAAATGTTTCGGTGTCGAATCTTTGGGTCCGTGGGGTCCCAACGCGCTAAAATTCTTCAACATTTTATCTAAAGGTTTAGTCGACATAACTGGCGATCCCATAGCTGGCGATTACCTCGGTCAGCAAATCAGTCTTGCAATACAACGAGGTAATGCAGCCAGCATGCTTGGCACCCTGCCTAGGGGACCAAAGCTTAATTTAGTATATACATAATTTGTAAATATATTATTTAATAAATTAATAATAGGTTTGTATAAAATAAAGTTAATAGTCATATACATAAAGAAATTAAAAAATAATTCTTAACTATTAAACTATTATTATTATTAAGAAAACCCGCCGGATAAATATTAGTGACAAAAATAACGCGCAACCCTACTGAATAAGTTTTTAATTAAATATTAAAATTCATGTTACATCTCGCGATAAGAAAGCACCAGCCCTCGCGGGTATACGCGGAACGAATAGTCTTCATAGTTGAAGTTCGTAGTTATTGTTTTATCAATACTTATTTGGTATCTATATTATTATTATATATGTACTTTATTAAGATCGGCAGACAGGCTGACGGGCCACTTGATGGTAGGTGGCTACCGTCGCCTATGACGCAAGCAACGCTAAAGTTGCTGCAAGTACGCTGCCGACTACAGTAGGATTAAGGATAAGGGATTATACTCACTCACCGAACACGTGCTGTTATTTCAGACGGGCTGCACAAATGAACGCAGTGTGCCCTGCCACTACTTTCCAGATCCAGACCAGAGCCAAATTTGAAAAGTTCATTTTTCAAAGTTGATCCTGCCGGGAATCGAACCCGGGAACCCTAGAACAGAATGTTAAGGCAAGCACCCTAACCACTCATCCAACGGGCTCGTCAAACAATTATGATCTATGTATTTAGCTAATTAAATGTAGGTATATCAACATTAATTAGGATAATAAAATAACATTTCTTTCCAAATTATAGTATAATTATAATTAGTTATTAATTTCATTTTATGTGGTAGACGTAGACCTCACCAATTTCTGTCTCTCGCCTTCCTCATCCATTTCTGTCTACCAAAACATCAGGACACCATCTTTTTGGTCATCCAAGTAGAAGACTCCTTCATTCTTCTCCAGGAATTAATTCCGTTATTGTTTTTGACCATGTTTCGTTTTCAATTGTCACAAAGAAACTTAAAGAGTACATTAAAAAAAATATTACCTAAATTAAATATAATAAGATTTTATTTATTGGATTGAATAAATAATTAAAAATTATATTTATATAACTAAATTAAATAATTGTTCTATAAAAACACATGACTGCATAGAATGGGACATCCTGTGTAGCGAGTTGCACACGCACAAAGCATACCGATGTGTGTCGATGATTCGGTCGGCCGGGTTTGCATCTTTTAAATTGAGTTGTAACATTGTTAAGTACTGTAATTTCTTGTATATATGATTTATAGTGTAATGTGTATTGGCGTGAAGTAAATGTCTAGACAAACCAATAATGGTTTACAGACATTGTAAACATTGTGTATTGAATCATGTGTGAGATAATAAATAAAATAAATAAATAAATAAACGTGTTCCGCCTATTTCCATTTCAACAACTTGATCGACGGTAGCCAACTACCATCAAGTGGACCGTCAGCCTGTCTGCCGATTTTAACATTAAAATCCAACTTCTTCTAACTTTTTTTTTCTAACTTTATTGCCGGGATGCTACTTCGAGTTTTATTGGCGTAGGCTGTGCCTCCTTTAATTGCGGCGGCATCTGCCATGTTATTTTTTCCTGTTCCTTGTTGTGTGTTTTTTTCGGTGCCTGCCTCGTTGGAGGCCATGTAATAATAAATAAATAAATAAATAAAATGAAAAATGACAAGAATACCCACTTGAACAGCTCAAATATCAACATCGTCCGGTCCCCACACATGTCTGCAGGGAGCGACTGTTAAATCGGGGTGAAATTGCTCATCCGTCCGTTATTCCTGTCAAACAGCGTTGTTCTTGGGAGGGCGTAAGAGGGGGGCCTATGAGAGATAGCGGCGAACGTGGAAATTTTAAGAAAATAGCGTTGTACGGTAATAATAATAATAATAATAATAAAATATTCTTATTGCTATTCTTAATAACGTTATAAGAAACACCTGCGTCTTGCTCTCCGTTATGCTATGTTTTCCATATGCAAGTCTTGGATTATCATCTGGTGAGTTTTTTACTACATTACTACATGTAGTGTACTTTCGGCCGGTGTGGACGCTGCTAATCACGATTAGCAGCGTCCACACCGGCCGAAAGGACTCGCGTGGCAGCCTCAGGTAAAGAACCACTGAGCCCTCTTCTGAGCCAGAAGGTCTCCCACATTCAGAAATGGTCATCCATCTATCCATCCATCTAAGACCAAGAATTTGGTGGATTAAAATACCTTATGAGCGTCTCTAATCAATACGAAAATAAAATTCCATATAAGTACATGTATATTTGTAAACGTCAATTGAATTGGCTCGCGAGCACGGTCAGTTTACTGTCGCATGGCTCGGGCCCGAGGTACGCTCGGACGAGCCAATGTGTGCCCGGAAAACCCCAAGGCACATCCATCCATGCGGCCGGTGTGGAGGTGGCTTGACTTTTTTTTTATTAAATCGAAGTAGCGCTTGACCACTATCTCATCTGATGTGAGGTGTAGATGCGGCCGAAGGTGGACCACGCTTACCTAGTAAATATACCCATTCACTCTGGTTTTGAAGACTCCGAGGTTGTAGTCTTGTGGGAACACAGACGCAGGCAATGAGTCCGAACAAGGAAGGTGGAACTAATACGCTTCGTGCACGATCGAGGAACATCGATCACGAAGGGATGAAACCCTCGTCCACGCCTCGTGGTCCGCAAGTAGAATGGTTCCGGTCTGATTATTGTAAAATATTATATTATACTAGCTGACCCAGCAGACGTTGTCCTGCCCAAACCCGAAAATAATCCTGTAACCCGATTGTGGTACCATTTTTATTTTCAACCATGTGTCAAAGTGACACGACACTTCCGTCAATCAACTACGGTTAAATTATTTGGATATTATTCATACAAAAATACTAAAATTGCGATTGAAAAATGGGGGTGGGGGTAGGAGGGTGAAAAATACTTTACGACCTATTCTCATACCTACTAAATATACACACAAAATTTCATAAGAATCGATACAACCGTTTCGAAGGAGTTTTTTTTACAAATATTGGGACAAGAGTATTTTATATATTAGAATATATGTATGTATATGTAATATTTATAGATTTAAATGTGCAATTTTATTATGTTACGCTCGCCGATAAAAGTCATAATAAAGTGTTATTAAAGTATCCGTTACAACCGTGTATTCTATAGTAGCGACTTATAGAACATTAAAAAACAGCATTTTAGCAACAATAGGCATGATGACAGATTTTGAAATTCCCTTCCATAATGTAGATACACGTCTATCATATCAAAAAAAAACAATATTTCAGCAAAAAAACTAAATTTCAACGCGAATTATTGAATGTTTTTAAATCTATTTTGAATTACGCGCGAAAACGCTCTTAGGTGTCATGGCGTCGCGTCTGATGAACCGTGACGTCACCGACATCTCATCAGATTTTTCATTCTGTCAAAGCAAAGTTAAGCAACACGATGGCACTTACCTGGGCGTGACGTCATTCGCTCTGATTGGTGTTTCAGTCAACATGGCCGATTGCAATTATTTATACTTCTATTTTATTGAAAATCTTATTAATCTCAATTTTAATACAAAAAATGAGTAATTTTTTAGACTCCTTTCATCATATATTTTTCTCCAAAACCATTTATTCTTTGATTCTTTAATACCGTCATCATGCCTATTATAGCAATAGTAAACGTTCACATGAACAGCAACACCTTTAACTCAGTGCTGTAATTGACTCCACTGATGCAGGTATAGGAGACTCCTCTGATGATCTTCCCTGATGAACTCCACGCGAATGAAATCGCGGGTACCGGCTACTCTTAACCAATTTACGTGTTTCCATCTAGCTTCTTCAAGCGAGCAGTAAACAAATTCCTGCAGTGGTGCTGCTTGTGTCCTTAGGTGACGGTAGCCACCTACCATCAAGTGGACCGTCAGCCTGTCTACCACCATAAATAATATTAAAAAAAAAAACTTAGGGCATACATACCATTGAAATATGTATGGACAAAGTTCTTTGTACATTTCACCGGGAACCCTTCCGCAAAGGGTTTCCCCTTGCGACAGTGGGGCCGTTTTATTTTTTATTTACGCACTTTCATTTTAGATTCATTAATTTCGCTCTTGGCTTCTCGAGGAGCGCAAGACAGAAAGAGATGACGACAAATTGAATTATTTAAAGCTATCTGCGACGAAAAAATATATTCGTACCATTTAAAAACAAAACGATAATGCAATTTGTTAAGTCGTTCATTTTATTAAAGCTGTTTCATGCAATTTCGTCCGCGTCTCATTATAAAATTCTAGCTGAACTCGGCCACGCTTCTCTGCGGCCCATACGGCGGTGGGGCGCGCGGTACTGGACACTTCTTATATATAATACTATTGATCGTAGCGTAATGTTATATAGCCTATAGCCTTCCTCGATAAATGGACTATTCAATACAAAAAGAATTTTTCAATTCGAACCAGTAGTTCTTGAGATTAGTGCGTTCAAACAAACAAACAAACTCTTCGGCTTTATATATTAGTATGTATAGATTATTCGTGAAAACGGAAATTTTGTATTGAGAGGGGGTAAAAGGGGGGATACGGGAGGGGGTGAGTAGCTTATGTTACTCGCTGATAATGTAGCTATAGGTGAAAGAATTTTTATAATCGGTCCAGTAGTTTTTGAGTTTATTCATTACAAACATACAAAAATACATACGTACGACAAGGTGAGGATGGTAATCAGCCGTACGTCTGCATGTCCGATAGAAGAAAGGGGAAGGCGGTATGAACGGCCCGTTGGATGAGTGGCAAGGATGCTTACCTAACGTCTCAGGGGCCCCGGGTTCGATTCCCAGCGGGGTCAACTTTGGAAATTTTAATGTAATTTTCAAAAAATGACTCTGGTCTGGATTTGAAAAGTAGTGGTAGGGCACACTGCCTTTCGCAGTCATTTGGGCAGCCCGCCTGGCGGCAGTGACCACCCCCTTACAGAAGACCACCGTGAAATAACAGCATATACGTGCTGTTGTGTTTCGGTGAGTGAGTAAGGGATGCCAGAGCCCATTTCCTTTATCCCCCCTCCTAATCCCTTATCCAATCATACTGTAGTCGGCAGCGCACTTGCAGCACCTGTAGCGTTGCTTGTGTTATAGGCGACGGTAGCCACCTACCATCAAGTGGACCGTCAGCCTGTCTGTCGACATAACATAAAACGAAAAAAAAGAAAGATCTCATGCAGCTCTCGAGCACACTCTCCGAAGTACATCTTGTAGAATACACACAGACAGGCAACTTGCGTCCATGTGCCAGACTCTGCAGATTAGTTCTTATTAGTGTATCATCGCCAATGAGCTGTGCTCTGCGATCCACGTATCTGGTATTATATCATTATAATTTATTTTCTGATAATAAATAGTAGAATGTAGGTTTTCTCGGCCGGTATCCATATGAGTTGTGGGTTTCCGGGATGATGGCCCAGGTCTGTTGGAAATTCTTCCAAACGTTTCGTCAACAACTGCGGTTGACATCCTCAGTGGTGTAGTCCGTGTTAGAAGAAAAAGTACATCACATCACTGCACTTCACTTCTGCACTTTTCGACTTCTCTAGCGAGACTGATTTTTGAAGAATTTCCAACAGACCTGGGCCATCATCCCGGAAACCCACAACTCATTCTGATAATAAATTTAATATGACTGTAAAACATTGGGTCCCAACGACATAACTGGCGGTTCCAGATCTGGGCTATTACCTCGGTCAGCAAATTAGCCTTGCAATACAACGAGGTAATAGGATACATGTTTAAAAAAGTAATAATAGGCGAATTGGTCCAGCCGTTTTTTTTTTTCACATTACCATAGATTTCTACACCATGAATGGCAAAACTTATTTGTAAATTGCCCCATTAATTCATTGATACGACAGCTTGTACAGCCGAAAGAGTTTCATGGGAACATATATCACTTTTCGGTTTAAAATGCCTAATGCAGCGACATATTGGCGTACGTTTTAAACTAAAGAGGGGTTGAACCTCTGAATAGCCCATAAACCGTATCCCAATTTTATCCATTACCCCTTATCCCAACGTGGTCCGAAGCACACTTGCAATTCCTATCCTATGATGACAAGATACTCCTACAAGACAAAGTAAATATTATATACACTCATCGACATATTTAGGGTACGCAAAATAATGGTAGAATAACATAAAAGAATTTCTTATTTCGTACTGGCCAACTATACCAGTATTTTTATGATAAGATCGGCAGACAGGCTGACGGTCCACTTGATGGTAGGTGGCTATCGTCGCCTATAACACAAGCAACGCCAAAGCTGCTTCAAATGCGCTACCGACTACAGTAGGATTACGGATAGAAACCCTTACTCACTCACCGAAACACAACAGCACACGTGCTGCTATTTCACGATGGTCTTCTGTAAGGGGGTGGGACTGCCGCCAGACGGGCTGCTCAAATGACGCCACTACAATATGTATTATGTGTTAATGATTATGTGAATGATACATTTATGATTCACATAATGTATTATGGAGAGATACCAAGAAGTGGGACTATATTATATACTATATCTGCTGGGTCAGCTAGTATACCTATATAATATATATAGGTATACTGGCTGACCCAGCAGACGTTGTCCTGCCCGAACCCGAAAATAATTCCGTACCCGATTGCGGTGCCACCTATCGGATCCAATTTTATTTTCAAACCATATGTTAAAGTGACGCGTCACTTCACGTCAATGAACGACGGTAAAATTATTTAAATATTCTTCATACAAAAATACTAAAATCGCTATTAAAAATGGGGGGTGAAAAATACTTTACGACCTATTCTCATACCTACCAAATATACAAAAAAAAATTCATAAAAATCTATCCAGCCGTTTCGGAGGAGTTTTGTTACAGACACTGTGACAAGAGAATTTTATATATTAGAGAGGTGCCTATGTTACGTCAATCAGATTGGTTCCTGCTACAAATCTGACGCCGAGTTAAATGTGATCGACGAACTAAAGCTGAACCTATTTTGATGTAACTCAGTCTAGTGATACCAGATAAGGACATTGGAGAAGCCTCAATAAATCAATAAATTCTATTAATCAATACATCAAAAAATAATTTTTTACAATATATATTGTTCGAATAAAAAGGGAAAATTGAGAGAGTATAATGGGAGGAAATGGACAACCAAAATCGCTGACCACTCGTATGCCTTTCGCCCCCCAGCCTCCCCTTTTCATCTTTCAATTAACGCTCCGCAGATAACCATCGCTTTTTTATTTATAGACCTTTTGTGACGGGCGTTATCGGAATTCAACGAAGCTGCGACCTTATGCTGTATTACTCCGCAATTTTATTCAGACTTCCTTTTTTGTGTGAAAAGAGTGGCAGACAAGCCGACGATCTACTTGGCTATAGGTGTTAGGATAATGTGCGATGTCAGCTGTTGAAAATACCATTACATAATAGATATAATCTCTTCAGATAAGCATTCAAAATATAACGTTATGGTCACGAAAATACGGCTTACTTGCTAGGATATTAAGTAGTGCTTGCAAAGTTGCTAACAGCACGTGTGCTGTTGTGTTTCGGTGAGCGAGTAAGAGATGCCATCTCCTGATAATCCTACTATGGTCAGTGCACTTGCAGTAGCTATGGCGTTGCTTGCGTTATGGGCGACGGTAGCCACCTACCATCAAATGGACCTGAACAGCCTGATGAAATGGTCTGACAATCTTTACGTAAAAAGATTTTTTTTGTTGTTGATTTTTTTTTTAAATTAATATCCGTAAAATATTGTTACGACTAACTATAGAACGTTCTGTAAAAAGCGTTCGCGCAGGCCAAAAGTCTCGAACGTCCCACCCTATCGATGGTAGCCACGCCCCTTTCCGATTAGTGTCAAAAGAAATTTGTCCTTATGTTTACAACATAGAGTTTACATTTCAACATAAATAGCATTCCCGAACTTTCAATGGTTTGTTTACAATCTTGTTTATATTTTAAGTAAATATATCGAAGCGTTTGGCGCCAAGTATAAATAAGAGGCGGCCGGTCTTAGTTGTGCGATAACAAGCGATACGAAAGCGATTCTTCGGAGATTATGCGAAGTTACCTGCGACAGTGAACCGGCGACACATTCACCTTAATCATTGACGACTTTTCGCAAGTTTAACGATTTTGGAAGTCATCTTGGTTTGTGAAAATAAATCGTTCGTTTCGCCCTTACACGGCAATTTAACTCACTACACGCGTAACAATATGTACCTAGGTATTTTTCTAACGCCTTGTCATATATAATTTGTTAAGGCGTCTATAGCAATGTGACAGTCTGTTCAATGATCTCTAAGAAAGTAATATAGAGCTTGTCCATAAAGAGCTGTTCCTATATTTAAATTTCTATAGTATTTTCACTGTATGATGATATGCGTGACAGTTCGTAACTGACAAGTTTAGTGATGCAACCTAACGACATTTAATCGATTGTTCGAAAATATCGAATCAGTTAGCAAAGCAAATGGAATCGACTACCGGTTTTAGATTTTCAGATTTAGAAATTCTTAAATCTTAAAAAAACAGGTTTTGTTAATTAAATTATAGAACACAATGCAGTCTGTTTAAAATGTTAATTTATTTATTCATTACTGTCAACTCGAAACTTGTCAACTCGTATCAGACTCAGAACAAAATTTATTTTTGTTTTATTGTTATTATAATTCAGCTTTAGTTTTATTATCAAATACGATGTATGTATAAATATAGAAAATAGAAAAAATATTACGAATATCGTATGGCAAACATAGAGTAGTTTCGATACATCGAATATAAGTGAATATCCCTAGTATCAATCCCTATTGACACAAGTTCCGTTCCACGCGCGTTTGACACTTTAAAAATATATGTTTTTTTATTACATTTACCTATTATAATTATAAAATAACTATAAAAGTGATAATTCATTTTGTGTTTTTCTAATAGTTTTTTTTTTCATACATTTGCTTGTTTAATTGTTATTTTTTTGTGCCAGTTCTTTTAAATTTGAAAACAGTATGCGTGACATGAAAAGTGAGAACTGTCACGCATATCATCATACAGTGAAAATAATAAACAAAGAGTATATTATAATTTTGCTGGCGCGCACACACACACACACACACACACACACACACACACACGCACGCACACGCACGCACGCGCACGCACGCGCACGCACGCGCAAACACACGCACGCACGCGCACGCACGCGCAAACACACGCACGCATGCGCACGCACGCGCACACACATACATACATACATACATACATACAGACACATAGACAGACACCCAAATCTCCTTTTCTTTTAATGACTATTTTTAATTCTAAAATGTTATATCTTATTAAATTCTGGCCTTTACAATACAAGCTATGCTTAGTGTAAAGGTCACCGAAAAACTATTCATTTGTAAATTTTAAAATAAATAAATAAATAAATAAATAATCACTAAGTTTATAATAAATAAGATTCTACCATATAAAACTTTGAAATTAATTTATCGTGTCATTAAAATTTTGTAAAATGAACCAGTCCAACTATACAAATTCCGTCCAGTCGAGATGATAGGTTCTGTAGCACTACCATGAGTTGCTATCGAATTATTACGTTACGTTACGTTAGTCGATAGCGAGTAAACAAGCATCGAATAGTATTCAATATAAGTCGCACCATGAGTTCCACTAAAGTTTACTTTACTCGCTAACGTTAACTCGATTGTTTATGTGGTTTTCTATCGTCATGTTGGTATAGACGTTGCGTATGTGTCTAGCTTCACACTCAATAAAGCTATCTCTTTTTAACTATACTTGAAAGACAGAGAAGGATAAATTCCAAGATAATAATTTAAAACTCTGTAATAACCCTACTATTTAAAAGCGTCATAGAGCAGTGCTTTTTGAAATGTAGGATGTGAATTTTTAATTTATATACATTATATGTTGTCAATTCAATTTGAATTCACGGAAAGTTGTTGTGTTGCTGTGTCTGTTTTTTCCCGCTAGTGCTTTATTGTTTTATTTTGATTTGATAATTTCTCCTTCTCCTATTAAAATGAGAACAAGTGCTTCGCAGTTCCAGATACTGGTGGAGTATATGGAAAGGTAAGTACAACTATTTCATAAAGATATTTTCTAACCTTGATTTGCGTTCTATATAGAAAGATTGTAAGCCAGTTTTTTGCAGAAATTATTTGTTTCGTGTGGTTAGTGAAAGTGGAACTAAGCGGTTTAGAGTGCCCTTTCTTCAAATATGTTTTTTTTTATAGATACGGGGACCTTAGCAAGCCTACTGAGGGGCCACAGGGACGGATGTGTAACATGCGACGCTGGGCTGAATTAAGTCAATTGTTGAATGCGGATGCCACTGGTGATACGAAGATAGCAGAAAGATGGAGAAAGGTATATTTTACGACCTATACATTTATCATCACTTTCATTAATTAATTATCATCATCATTAATCATTTAATTAATTATACTTTTAGATCAGCTTTTATTAACATCAATTTCTGTTTTCTTTTCATGTACCTAACATTTTTGCTTCAATTGGTTGTGTGTGGGGTCCTTTTTGTGTGTATGCATGTGGTGGCGGAATGAAGGTCTGGAGTGACTTTAAAAACAACTTGAAGAAAAAAGCTGCTCGTATATACCGAGCTGCACAGGGAACTGGTGGTGGTCCTGCTTCAAACTCAAAATTGAGTGACTTAGAACAAAGAGTTCTTACCTTAATGGGCATTCAAGCTGTCACAGGAAATTTTAACATTCCTGAGATTGGCTTAGAGGTATGCTCATGGGTTCTTCCGCTTGTTAGCTTAGTACCAAGGTGTTATAAAAGTATTATTCATTTACAGGTTCAATATACTGACACAGTCCACCCAACTCCATCGGAAACAATTCTCGAGATGGAAGAAACTTGTTGCTGTAAGTTGCATATCTCTTGTCACTGGTATCAGTTTTGAACCACTAAATACAGATTCACTTAGCAACTAAATTACTATTATTAACGATAATAGTAGGAGGTAATATTCGAAACTACTCATCCGATTTAAAAAAATCTTTCATCATTAGTTAGAATAGTATTTCAAGATGGACATAGGCCAAATATTCTATGCAGGTGAAGCCGCGGACACCAGTTATCTACAAATAAAGATCCAACGCTTGGCAAAAGTATAATGTCAGGTGTTATATTGCTTTACATATTTTGTCACGAAATATATATTTTATTTTTGAATTTGCAGTCACGGGCACTAGATAGATATAAATTATGAAAATTGGTTCATTTGTAAATATGTATTAAAAGTGATTTTCACTTTTTTATTTCTTTTAGCAGTAGAAGACTGGAATCAACCAGGCACATCTTCTCTAACACCAGTCTTTCCACCCTTACACGTAGGAGAGAGAAGTGAGGAGAGGCTGGTGGACAGTGAAGCTACTGGAGTTAGCAGCCCAGCCGTCATTGGTAGAGAAGATACAGCGCCACCAGTGGTGCCTGGTGGCAGGCATCACTTATCGCCGGCTCCCACACCTATGCCCCTCACACCTCGTCGGCGGCAGAGAGGCCGTGTGCGGCATGACCCAACATCCCCTTTACGCAGAAGGACACGCACACAAACACAGTCAGATCAAGCAAGGCAAGCCTTTATTAGATCCGACTGTGAATGGCGGGCTTTCCAACAGGAAAACGAGCGGGAGAAAAATAGATTAAGAGAATTAGAATTAAGATTAGAAGAGAGAAGGTTAACTTTATATGAACAAGTATTAGCTTTAGGGAATAGGGTTGTAGATATTTTAGAAAACAAAAAATAAAAAATTAGCTTAGGTTTAGGTTAGCTTTAGGAAGTAAAATTGTAAATATTTTATTAAGAAAAAAAAATATAAATGTTTATAATGTTTTTTATTTTTCACAAATTATGTTCCTCTTGTAGCAAGTCTCCTAGCTAATTGATCCCGTAATACTCTACCCATTATTAAGTTACTGGCACCATCATTTTCCAACACCATTTCATGTCGTTCAAATGGTTCTGCAAAGGGTAGAACATAGCTATTAATACATTTGCTTCACAGAAGTATTTAAAGATATAGTTTAATTCAAAGACAATACCTTGGGGTTCTTCTATAACAATCTCTTCTTCAGGGTCGGGAATGTTATATTTTAAAGCAAGGTTATGTAACACACAGCATCCTATAATAATTCGTGAACATTTCTCTGGCTTATAATGTAATGTCCTATCTTTGTGTAAACAACGCCAACGGTTCTTCAATCGCCCAAAAGTATTTTCAATGACAACTCTTGCAGAAGTGTGTGCAGCATTGAAAGTTTCCTCAGTGGAGTTGTGAGCTGGGTTTAAATAGGGTGTCATCAACCATGGCCTTTGCCCATAACCAGAATCACCTGTTATAATTTGAAGTAACAATACTTTAGCAAAGAATTGTAGAATTTTCAAGTATCTTATATAGTTAGTATAGATAACTACCCAAAAGCCAGACAATTTCATTATGCCTGTGCAAAAATTGCATATAATCGTTAATGCTACTATTTTCCCATATAAAAGAATCATGGGTTGCACCTCCAAATTTAGCATTAACGGATAAAATCGAACAGTTGAGATCACATACCTGCAAATAATATTATTTGAAACTTTCGTTAAATAATCGAATAAGTATACAAAATAAAATCATACCAATACCTAATTATCAACTAACCATTTGCACATTAATTGAGTGATAGTGCTTTCTACAGAAATATAGGTGCTCGGTTTCTTTACATGGTGTAAATATTTTAAAGTGGCTGCCATCAACACATCCTATCACCCCTGGTATTCCATATTTACTGAAGAAGCTAAAATTTGAAACTTACTTTGTCATTTTTAAACAATATACTTAGTAAAATACTTCATTTAAGGAATTTGGGCTCTTGCTTCAGTTTATTTATTACCTTTGCTTAATTCCATTCCTTTCTTGTCTTGTTGTTGGGAATTTAATAAACCTATTCGAAATGTTGGGGTGGTTTAAAGCTGTTGTAACTTCCTCAACATAAACACTCATTGCTTCCTGAGAAAAATGATTTGCTTTGCCCGTAATACGCTGATAACTGCCGTGTGCATAGAAATGTAATGCACATAATACCTGCAATGACATGGCTTATTTTAGATAAATAAAAATACCTACTATGACATAGGTATTCACATGACTAACTATATCAATATTTGTAATGTTTATCTACCTTAGATTTCAATGAGACTCTTTGTGTGGATTTCAAATCCGTAAAATTCCGCAAGCATTGGCACAAATTCTCAAAAGCCTCCTTATTGAGCCTATATTCTTTTATAAAATTGTTTTCACTAATGTGCTCAAGTGGATTTTTAATTGCCTTCCTCATGCTGGCTTGAAAATTCCCTTGTTCGCGTCGTTCGTCTTGATATGCAGCCGTCACTAGCATATCCCATGCCAAATATTTATTTGCCGACATTATTTTGATTTAAAAAAAAAATCTACCAAATCTAAGTTTCGAACCCCTAAATAACTTTTGATTTCAATGCATTCCCGAACTTTCACGCTACATTATGCTAGTGAGTAACGTAACTGCTATAGTTACGGTATTTCTCGAGAGCATCTTTCAAATTTGTGACTCATGGTACCGAGTTTGTATAGCAAATGCTGCAACACGTTACTCGCTAGCGACTACGGTTTCGATAGGTTTTTTACTTGTGGAAGTTGTGCAACTCATACTACCGAATTTAGTTCTTTGAGTGACCGCTAGAGGCGCTGTACATTTTTCCATACAAATGTTTTACGCTCTCGCTAGCGAGTGCGGTCATAATAAACTCATGGTAGTGCTACAGGAATGTTCATTAACCCGTCGCGTGGAGCCCGTACAATTTGTAACCGGGGTCCCGGAGGTCGGTGGTGATTTTTATTGCTAACTCAATTTGGAAGGGTTAAATTGTTGCCTTGCAAGTTCGAGTGTTAAAATTTAATCTCGATTGAATTGTTTCAAATATAGAATATACCTATAACTATAGGTACCCAGGGACCTACTGGGAGGGTCAAAAAGTTTCTCGCCAGAAATAGGTATATCGTCTTTGTCAAGCTAAAACCTGTTGTGTGCACTTTTTTGAGATTCCCACATTTTTAACCTTAGTTATAATAAGTACTTACTTATGAGTACTTACTATTTTTCGAATTACGAAATAAAATATTATATCCAATCTTACATATAATAAAATCGTAAACGTGTCGTGACTGTACATTAAATATTTAAAAAAAATAGGTCAAAAAATAGTTTTAAGAATTTTTGTCTGTCAGTTTATCTGTTTGTCTGTGCGTTTGTGCACGCTAATCTCTGAAAAGACTTAACCGATTTGAATGCGGTTTTCACTAATGTATTGTGGCAATCTTCCCGTAACATTTAGTGTTTGTTTCATTCCAATCGGTTTACAAAGAAAAAAGTTACACACTATACCGAATAGCACGCGTACGAAGTTGCGGGCTCGGTTAGTAAAATAATGAATATTGGAAATATGAGATAACAAGGTGATTAAACTTTTAATGCCCTTGTGTTAAGGTTTTAGATTTCTTGGCACACATAGCTTAGTGCTGTATGTATTGTCTTACAAAAGGAGCCGTTGGATGAGTGGTTAGGGTGTTTGCCTTAATTTTGCTCTGAAAAATAGTGGCAGGGCACACTGCGTTTCGCAGTTATTTGGGCAGCACGTCTAACGGCAGTAACCACCCCCTTACAGAAATAACAGCACATGTGCTTTCGTGTCTCGGTGAGTGAGTGAGGGAAGCCAGAGCCCATTTTCCTATCCAATCCCTTATCCCTAATCCTACTGCAGCCGACGGCGCACTTACAGCAGCTGTGATAGGCGACGGTAGCTACCCACCATCAAGTGAACCGTTAGCCTGTCTGCTTATCTTAACATTTAATTTTTTTTACTTTGTTTAAATACAATTAAATGTCAGATAAGGACATTAAGATGGTCTGGATCTTGAAAGTAGTGGCAGGGCACACTGCGTTTCGCAGTCATTTGGGCAGCCCGTCTGGCGGCAGTAACCACCCCCTTACAGAAGACCACCGTGAAATAACAACACGTGTGCTGTTGTGTTTCGGTGAGTGAGTAAGAGATGCCAGAGCCCATTTCCCTATCCCCTCCTAATCTCTTATCCCTAATCCTACTGTAGTCGGCAGCGCACTTGCAGCAGCTTTGGTGCTGCTTGTGTCATAGGCGACGGTATTAGCCACCTACCATCAAGTGGTCCGTCAGCCTGTCTACCGATCTTAATTTAAAAAAAAGAAAAAGCTTGGCGTAAATTTACTGGGCAAATCTTTTCAAGGTTCGAGTGAATAGGCATCTCCTGGGTGAGCTCGCTCCATCGTCGGCCTCATCCTTCCTACATGGATAGATGCTGGTCAAGAGCAAACCCATCTTTAATAAAAAATAAAATAAAAAAAAACTGTGACAACATTTCTGATTAGAATAAAGTGGATCGCTTCCATGCCACATGACTTCGGGACAGGGTGCAGAGTTTGCTAATTGACCGTTAGCAGGCCTCTGGGTAATTTTTCCCCCGTCTGTGTCCCAGATGGCTACAATTCCGAATCAATGGGGAAGTCTGCAGCAGATCTTCCAAACCTTTTCAACTTGCGGGCCGCTTGAGTTTATTTTCGGAGCTAGGCATCTCGATATATTTTAATTTGATAATAAAATAATATTTATTGTTGTATTTGTCATATTCTTTATTCTGTTACTGTATAACGAAAATATTTTTTCACCCATTAGCTTGGAAATTGCTTCATTATTTAACGTCAGTCGAATCTTTTCTATTCGCACGCCAGCAAACTCCAAGAGGACAATAAAAGAAATTTCATCACAGAATTAAAACGTCACCAACAAGAACACCGAGACGCAACCGACTAAGACGACCGCTATATTATTTTATTCATACTGTCAATAGTGTCAGTTCTATTTTCAAATTACGAATATTTTCAACATTTTATAATTTTAAGTTGTTATATAATAGGAAAGAGTAAAAATTAGTAAAACACATTATAATACGAATTAAATTTTATTTCTTATAATTTTTTATCTATTAATTTAGTATAAATAGATCTCGCCCGAGAAGCTTTTGACGACCTCGTTAGTTTTAAAGACCTCGACTTTGTAACTCGTACTTATTTTTATAATACTATACTCGTACTTATACTAATCAAAATACTAATCATACTTATAATACTTATCATACACTTTATAGACAATGACTATACCTTCTACTTTTTCAGTCAATAGTAACAAATATCGATCAATAATTGAAAAAAAAAAACACGTATGGCGTTGCTTAATAGGCGACTGTAGCTACCTACCATCAGATGAACCGACAGCCTGCTTACCAACTTTTCCATAAAAAAATAAAAATAGCCCACTTCTAATAGGACGTTTTGAACACGAACTGATATAACAAATCAAAGCCAAAAGCGGCCCACAGGTTGATAAGTACTGATAAAACTTTTATTCTTATTTTTACTGTATTAAATTAATACTTATAATTTCTTCTAATATAAAAGTAATATAACATGTTTTTTATTTATAACAATAAAAACAACTGACACACCTGTTATATCAGGTACAGGTATTATTGAAAGATTAGTGATACTCGTAGGTGGCTACCATCTCCTGTGGTGGATCGCCGATGTTGTGTAAATGCCCAACACAGCGTCCCATTCGCTGCTGGGCTTCCTTGAGGCTAAAAAAAGGTGGCTACCGTCGCCTAAATCACAAGCAACGTCAGAGGTGCTGCGAGTGCGCTGCCGACAATAGTAGGATTAAGGGGAAGGAGTAAGGATTAAGGATAAGGTTGGCTTAACGCTCTGTTCTAGGGTTTCCGGGTTCGATTCCCGGCAGGGTCTGGATCTGGAAAGTATTGGCAGGGCACACTGCGTTTCGCAGTCATTTGGGCAGCCCGTCTGGCGGCAGTAACCACCCCCTTACAGAATACCGCCGAGAAATAACAGCACGTGTGCTGTCGTTTTTCGGTAAGTGAGTAAGGGATGCCAGAGCCCATTTCCCTATCCACTCCTAATCCCTTATCCTTAATCTTACTGTAGTCGGCAACGCACTTGCAGCAGCTTTGGCGTTGCTTGCGTCATAGGCGACTGTAAGCACCTACCATCAAGTGGACCGTCATCAGCCTGTCTTAGAGTACTTGTCATCCAGAAAGAGTTTCCGAGGAATCATCCAAAAGTATAAATTAATTTATACAAAAAGTGTGTGTGTCAGTTCCGACGTGATCGATTCTTAGAGAGTAAACTCCAAAAATTAAACTCCTTACAGAAATATATGGGCAATAAATGTTTTAAAATCTAAGAAAAAGAGGCGCGTGATTTTTTTTTTATTTATTAAATTACATAACTATAACTGTGGACAATAAGGCGAAATTTAGTTACGAACGAAAACATTGCAGCAGAAGCAAAATTATGCTATGCGGTTTCCATTCAAGTACAACAGCTACAATAAAGTGTGTATAGAGGATGTTATTTTAACAGGAAATCGAATCTGTTACCCCACGAATAAATATAGACCCGTATGCGGAGGGTGGGGTGCGCAAAAAAAGATATTAAACTGACACATGTGTTAGAGAAAATGTAATATTCAGTACGTGATATATCGCGGCGGAGACCTGTTTGAAAATCATGTTCGAAACTTATTGTGAATGGAATAATAGGTCTTATTTTAGTATTTATGCCTAGAATATAAAGCAAAGAAGACTTGAGATTGCGAGAAATCAAAAAAATTTTTTTTTTTAATCTTAAAGAAACTCGTTTTAAAAAACGCTAAATAAATTTTCGGACTAGACAGTATATTTTCTACATGAAATATATTTAAAACCAGCGTTCCGACCCCGGCTTCGCCCGGGATGCAATTTTTATATCAAATCAAATCAAAATCAAAATATTTATTTATCAATTAGGTTTCTCCAAGGAACTCTTATGATCGTCATTTAAATTTACCAGGGTTTCGGAAAAAAGCCAAGATGACGATCCTAAGAAGAAACCCCGAAAGAAACTCAGGATACTATTCTTTTTGTCATGTTTAAAATATAAAAATTACAACAATTATAATTATACACTTAATACCATTTTTATATTATTAGTTTTGAATCAATTTAATATTAATTTATTTTTAGATTAGATAATTTTAGTTTTTATGTTAAATGATATGTAAATAATCTTAATACCTAAAGTACATATACAATACTAAGCAAAGTATGAGCTCCAAATCCGGGCTTTAATTCCAGGCTTCATTGTCACTTAAATAATCAGTAACCTTATAGGAGTTTGGTTTTAATGACAACTTTAAATTTATTTATAGATAAGGTTCTGATCATCTCAGGCAGTTTATTATAAAACCGTATACACTGACCCATAAAAGAATTACTTATCTTGTGGAGTCGCGTCTTATGTAAATCTAAATTATTTTTAAACCTAGTATACCTATATTGTGTACATCATATTTTTTATTAAATTGACTAATATTTGATATACTGACATGTAACAGTTAAAATCTTAATTTCTTTGAACTTTTCTCTGAGGGAAGACTGCGGATCTAGTCGATAGATGGCTCTAATAGCCCTTTTTTGTAAAATGAAAATAGTATTTATGTCCGCAGCGCCACCCCAAAGAAAGATCCCATAACTCATTACACTGTGAAAGCAACTAAAATAGACAATCCTAGCTGTTTCGACGTCCGTTAGGCGTCGAATCTGCTTAACTGCATAAACTGCATAACTGCATATATAAGAACATTCCCCGTTTATCCCTCTTTCCATTGGCGAAAACCGAATTAAAATCGGTCTACCCGTTCACGCGTGATGCCGTGACCAGGAGAAATAGGGATTCATTTTTATATATAAGACTAGCGGCCCGCCCCCGGCTTCGCCCGGCGTGCAATTTTTATATACCCTAAAACATTCGCCGTTTATCCCTCTTTCCATTAATCAAAACCGAATTAAAATCGGTCTACCCGTTCACGCGTGATGCCGTGACCAAGGGAAATGGGGATTCATTTTTATATATAGACTAGCGGCCCGCCCCCGGCTTCGCCCGGCGTGCAATTTTTATATACCCTAAAACATTCGCCGTTTATCCCTCTTTCCATTAATCAAAACCGAATTAAAATCGGTCTACCCGTTCACGCGTGATGCCGTGACCAAGGGAAATGGGGATTCATTTTTATATATAAGAAGATGTGTAAGAGTGTACACTGTATGAGAAAGTATGTTTTTTTTTGTATTTTGTATTTTTTGTACTGAACTTTTTGTATGATGTATAATAAAATATATAATAAAATACCCAACGACATGAAGACAATGAATACTAGACTATTTAAAAAGGAACCACATCAATGGCTGAATAGGGAAAACTAATTTTTTGAATGAATTTTTTGACTATAAGTAATTGGTATGTTTTTGTAATCAATGTAATAAATTAATCAAATCAAGTTAGTACATAAAACGAAAATTAGTAATTATTGCCTCAACTTTGTGACATACAATTTTAATTGACAATTTTTCATTTTACATTATTTTGCACACCGACAACGGTTAAACATGTAATCTTACCATAAAATAAATAAATAAAATAAAATAAAATAAATCTTTATTTGCGCGAACACATGTTTACAGGATTTTAATTTGTATACAGTAGTTACAGTACAAAGTATGTTCTACCCGCCAAGGGCATGCAAATGAATAGGGTATTTGACAGATTTTTGAAAAATATCTCAAATTGTTAATTATACTATAATACACTTGCAGTTTGATTTATACTTTGTGAATTGCTTTACTTTCTATTAAAATTACAATCAAAGTTTAAATTTATAAATAAGACCGCCAAAACGCTTAAGTCACATGACATCAATACTCGTACGTCACTTGCTTGCAAACAAATATTTAGCTGTCAAATCGTATACTAAGCATCAACTGTAAACAAAGCAAATGACGCAACTCTATATGCCACCAATCGCGTGCGTTTTTAATCACGTGGTCAAACATGAAAATTTAATTTGACGGCCCGTTGGATGAGTGGCAAGAGTGCTTGCCTAACGTCTCAGGGGCTCCGGGTTCGATTCCTGGCGGGGTCAACTTTGGAAATTTTAATGTAATTTTCAAAATTGACTCTGGTCTGGATTTGAAAAGTAGTGGTAGGGCACACTGCGTTTCGCAGCTCGCCTGGCGGCAGTAACCACCTCCTTACAGAATACCGCCGTGAAATAACAGCATATACGTGCTGTTGTGTTTCGGTGAGTGAGTAAGGGATGCCAGAGCCCATTTTCCTTATCCCCTCCTAATCCCTTATCCAATCCTACTGTAGTCGGCAGCGCACTTGCAGCAGCTTTAGGCGTTGTTTGTGTTATAGGCGACGGTAGCCACCTACCATCAAGTGGGACCGTCAACCTGTCTGTCGACCTTAACATAAAAAAATAATATGAAAATCTTATGAAAATCGTAAATATTTTTAAAGACCGTGTTAGTTAATTTGGTTTAAAAAAATATTTACAGTTAGTCTAGTAACAATTTGTTTCATATTTTCATTATAGTCAAATACCGTATTTTTATATTGACATTTGCCTGGTAATGTTTAATGCTTATTCTTATTCTTATTCTTATTCTTGTAAAAATTATAAAAACATTGAAAAAAAGTATATATGTCAGCTCCGACGAATAAAATTATATGTATAAAATTTTCCACGTATCAATAGATAACTGGATGCCTAATTACTTTATATTATTTAGTTAAATTCTCCATACTCAGATATCACGTGTTCTTTTTTTATGTTAAGGTCGGTAGACAGGCTAACGGCCCACATGATGGTAGGTGGCTACCGTCGCCTATGACACAAGCAACGCCACAGCTGCTGCAAGTGCTCTGCCGACTACATCACTAGGATTAAGGATGAGGGATTGGAAAGGGTTCGGGAAATGAGCTATGGCATCCGTTGCTCACTCACCGAAACACAACAGCACACAGTGCTGTTAGTTTACTGTGGTCTTCTGTAAGGGGGTGGTTACTGCCGCCATACGGTCCGCCCAAATGACTGCGAAACGCAGTGTGCCCGGCAGGGCACACTAAACAAACAAACTTGTGGCAACTACTAAACAAAAGTTGCGTTAGTCATGTTCGATATACAAAAAGCAGACTAAAATTTAAAAATAGTTTTTTTTTTAGAAAAAAGAAAAGAATGTCTTAAATGTCTTAAAACCAGGCCACATTTTAAAGAATTGCTCCCATTGTAAAGAAGCCTTCAGCAGTACCAGAAACAACCATCAACCATCATCGACGTCCGATCCTGTGACCTCGTAAATGTAAGCTTTTCAGACCTTTTATATAATACTACTTATACTAATACTAATCATACTTATAACACTTATAACAATTTGTAGACAATGAATATCTTCTACTTTTTCTGTCAATAGTAACTAGTATCGATCAATAATTAAAAAAAAATCCTTCAGCAGTACCAGAAACAACCATCACCGACGTCCGATCCTGTGACCTTTTAGGTCAAAATTAAGGACATTCAAAACTCCAGTGTAAATACTGTAAGCATGTATACGTTCTCTTGCTCGGAGAAAAGGTTTTTTCTTCTAAATTTTATTACGTTACAACCTGTAGTTATGAAATAATACAAAATTAATAGTCATCAAACATTTCTCGACTTCCTCTCTGTCCCATCCCCCTGCTTTGTTTAAGTCCCCTGTCGCACGCGGCTAAAGATCAACACGAGAATTATACGTTACAATGGGTTTAATTTCACGATTCAAATGTTCGATTACGACGGTCGAAATAAGAGGATCTGCTGCTGAAACGAAAATATCTATATCTTTCAGCTGTATTTTTTATTTATTTATTTATTTATTTATTTATTTATTTATTATTACATGGCCTCCAACGAGGCAGGCACCGAACAAAAACACACAGCAAGGGACAAAAAAAATAACATGGCAGATGCCACCGCAATAGGGGATCGGACAGTAATCAGATTAAAATCTAAAACGTACTTAGAAAGAAAATATATAATTTTTTACGATTATTTATCGAATAATAATTTATTATAATTCATTTAAATATTTTTAAATGAAGAAATAAAATTTTATTATTTAAAATATTTTTAATCTATACTGAAACACCAATCACAGTGCGTGACGTCATTTGTGGGCAATCATTGTCTTATGCCAATGCAGCTGTTTTGTTATGATATGACCACAAATGACGTTACCCGCTCTCAGATGAACTATCGTGGCGTTTTGGCGGCATTTTCAAACAAACAATATTAAAACATGATTTTGAGTACCTAAAAGGCTATAAATAAATAAAATAGTATTTTTTATGGGAATAAATATCCATGAAGATTAATTTAAAACACATTCTGAAAATTTGTCCTATTAAAGAAGGCACAGCCTACGCCAATAAAAGTCAAGTAGAATCCCGGCAATAAAATTAGAAAAAAAAAACAACAAAAAAATTATCAAAAAATTATCAAAAATTTTATTTTGATAAATTAAAATTATTTTTGTTACGATTAATCAAAAATTTATGTTACGATCGGCAGACAGGCTGACGGTCCACTTGATGGTAGGTGGCTACCGTCGCCTATAACACAAGCCACAGCTGCTGCAAGTGCGCTGCCGACTACAATAGGATTAAGGATGAGGGATTGGATAGGAAAATGGGCTCTCACCGAAACACAACGGCACACGTGCTGTTATTTCACGTTGGCCTTCTGTAAGAGGGTGTTTACTGCCGCCAGACTGGCCGCTCAAATGACAACGAAACGCAGTACAACCTGCCACTACTTTCCAGATCCAGACCAAAGCCAAATTTGAAAAGTTCAATTTTCAAAATCAACGCTGCCGGGAATCGAACCCGGGAATCCTAGAACAGAGCGTTAAAACAAGCACCTTAACCAACGGGCTCGTCGTATTTTTAGAAATACCAATTTTAATCAAAATAAATAATAATGATAAATAATAAATAAATAAATAAATGTAATAATAATAAGTTCTCGAAAATGGTCATGCTACGCTCTAACTACTGTGATCGATCAATAATCACGGACAGGACTTTTGTCGCCAATAAGCCTGACATCGTGATTATTGACCAATGGATGAAAGGTAACCCTACCTCCTTTTCTTGCATCCCTGACAACGTGTATGCAAAATTTCATGATGAACGATTCAGCGGTTTAGGCGTGAAAAGGTAACAGACAAGCAGACAGAGTTTTCACGTTTATAATATTAGTATGGATTGTAAATCACGGTCTTATAAAATGAGAAATATTTTAAACTAGCTGAACTCGGCCACGCTTCGCTGCGGCCCATACGGTGGCGGGCGGCGGCAGCGTGCGCATGGGGCGCGCGGTACTGGACACTGCTTATATATAATAATATTTATCGTAGCGTGATGTTATATAGCCTATAGCCTTCCTCAATAAATGGACTATTCAAAATAAAAAGAATTTTTCAATTCGAACCAGTAGTTCCTGAGATTAGCGCGTTCAAACAAACAAACTCTTCCTATAGCCCTGACCATGCACCTTCAGATTTCCACCTGTTTCTGTCTCTTCAGAATTATTTAGGCAGTGTCAGCTTAACATCGAGAAAGGACTGCCAAAACTAAGTTTTTTTGTACGAGTAAGCTCTATATATAAAAATGAATCCCCATTTCCCTTGGTCACGGCATCACGCGTGAACGAGTAGACCGATTTTAATTCGGTTTTCACTAATGGAAAGAGGGATAAACGGGGAATGTTCATATATATATAAAATTGCACCCCGGGCGAAGCCGGGGGCGGGTCGCTAATATTAGTATAGATTTGAATTCCGAATCTTGACAATATCAACACTAATGTCAAACACATTTAACAATTAAGTGACTTGTTAAGGTACAAAGATTGATTGACAAAGAATTTACAAACTTTGTTATTGTTGCAATAAATTGTTTTTCTAAAACAAAACGTTTCGCGTTTTATTTCTTCAATGCTGAGAAGCAATGGACTTAATTAATAAATATAGTGAGTACTTAGATCATAGAAACTAGGGAGATATGGCATACGAACACGATTTGTGATGCTTCCAATATGCGCAAAATTACCATATAGGGAACGGAACGCCGATAACACTTCAAGCACAATATCTTTTGGTCAGAAATGACCGCCTCGACGCCCGGGCAGGAGGCACTTTAATTTACTACAGAAGGTCTCTTCACTGCGTCCCCATTAACACTCCTCATCTAGTCAACATGGAAGCGTCGGTTTGCCGTCTCGCAATGTCCGGCCATCCTCCAGTAATTATAGCATCGATTTACCTTCCCCCCGATAAGCGCCTGTTGAAAAGAGATCTCGAATCTCTCTTCAACCTCGGCCCCTCTGTCATTCTGGCAGGGGACTTTAACTGTAAACATACCCGCTGGAACTGTAGTAGAGTTTCACGTAACGGTACAATACTCGACCTACTAACAGACGAATTAGACTTCGACATTATTGCACCATTAACACCCACCCACTTCCCTAGCAATCCGAACCACAGACCAGACGTTCTCGACATCGCTCTCCTTAAAAACATATCGCTGTCCTTTCTCTCAATCGAGCCCATTCACGAGCTCAATTCAAATCACCGTCCCGTTATTTTAAAGCTCGGACGGCAAACCGACCGCTCTCGCGATACCACCACGATTATCGATTGGAATAAACTACAGAAGTCACTCGCGCGTCCCTCGCAACACCTAGAGCAGATCCCTGAGACACTAGACAGACCCGACGACATAAGTGAAGCAATCAGAGCGCTCAACAGCCACCTCCACGATCGCATCAGCGACTCCTCTAAAGAGATCCCGGCGGCGAGCGATCGCCGTCTGGAACTCCCGGAGGACGCGAGGAGGCTGTTGAGGGCTAAGAATGCGGCTACTCGTGCATACGACTCGTTTCCCTCTCCCGAGAACCGTTCTCGCTTACGGCGACTGCAACGCCGTGTCAAATCGGGCATAGCCGAACTCCGTAGTGACCAATGGAGCCGTCTTCTATCTGATATCTCGCCTTCACATCTAGCATACTGGAGGCTGGCGAGGACGATGAAGACGGAATCTAACCTATCCCAAACTCCTCCGTTAGCACGACCCAACGGCCCTCCGGCGTTTGACGACGACGAGAAGGCCGAATACCTTGCCGACTCCCTCGAGGCCCAATGCTCGCCCAGCCTTCAACCGGTCGACGCCAACCACGTCGCCCGGGTGGAGGAAGAGGTGGAGCAAAGGGCATCACAACCTCCTGATGACCTCATCGAACCTGTCTCCCCTGCTGAACTGCAGATCCTATTCAGACAACTGAACCCTAAGAAATCGCCGGGTATAGACCGAATCTCCAACAAACTACTGAAGCGATTTCCGCCGACGTTATTCTCGCTCCTACTAAGCATCTTCAATGCAGCCTTGCGCGATCGCGTCTTTCCAGCCGCCTGGAAGGAAGCGATCGTTATCGGTATTGCAAAGCCGGGCAAGGATAGAACCCTCCCCGCCAGTTATAGGCCAATTAGCCTACTCAGCTCAATTGTGAAACTCTACGAGAGAATCCTATTGACGCGTCTCCTTCGTCATATCAATTCTAATAACATTCTCATCGACGAGCAGTTTGGCTTCAGAGCCAGACACTCGTGCGTTCATCAAGTGCATCGACTAACTGAGCACATTCTCACCGGGCTTACCGCAAGCCCTCGTCCGACAGGCACCGGTGCCGTCTTCTTCGATGTGGCGAAGGCCTTCGATAAGGTGTGGCATGCCGGGTTGATATACAAGCTATATCAACTCGGGCTGCCGGAGGGCCTCGTACTCATAGTACGGGACTTTCTAGCCGATCGAAGCTTTCGTTACAGAGTTGAAGGCACTCTCTCCTCCCCCCGCCCCCTACGGGCAGGCGTTCCTCAGGGTTCAGTTCTCTCACCAACCCTCTACTCCTTATACACTAACGACATACCACGCACGGAGGGGGTCGAGTTGTCTCTCTTCGCAGATGACACGGCCCTCTACTTCTCCACCCGACACCGAGGCTTCTTAACTCGCATGCTTCAAACCGCCGTGACCGCTCTCGGCGATTGGTTTCAGAAATGGAGAATTGAGGTGAATCCCGAGAAAAGCGCAGCAATGTTCTTTTCACGCGGGAATCTACTTCAAACTCCTCGCGTTCAGAATGCCCTACATATTGACCGAGCTTCACTCGGTCAAATCTCACTCCAGGGCCGCGTCATCCCTTGGGTCCATCAGACCAAATACCTCGGTGTTACACTCGACCGGAGACTTACCTTCGGTCCCCACATCAAGCGTGTCAGGGACAGGGCAGCGTTCGTCCTGGGTCGCCTGACGTGCCTCATAGGCAGGCGGAGTACAATGGCCCTTAGAGATAAGGTGACATTGTACAAAGTTTGCGTCAGACCGATCATGACGTACGCTAGCGTTGTTTTTGCGCACGCTGCTCCTACCCACATCGAATCCCTTCAAATCATTCAAAACCGTTTTCTGCGGAGAGCCGTGGGCGCCCCATGGTTCATCCGCAACGTCGACCTGCACCATGACCTCAACCTCCCCTCAATTGTCAAGTGCATCAAGGACTTCGCCTTGAAGTACTACGACAAACTTCCTCGTCACCCCAACCCACTAGTGGTCAGTTCCCTCACCTATACTCCCGATCCCAATAATACTCTTTCTCGTTTCAGAAGAAGACCCCGACACATCCTGTTGGACCAGGATGACCCCATCACTGCAGCAAACGCGGCGTTTGCTGGTGATGACAACGACGTGCAGCTACCCCGACATCGTGAAAGAAGAGGAAGACCGCCGCGCCCCTTCTCACCTCCGAGGCGCGACCTGGCAGCGCCTGCGAGGGACCTCCGGGCCCGGGGACCACTTGTACCGGTCGCGGCTGTCGCCGTGGCCGTCGCAAGTGGCCCTCCAGGGCTAGCCGGTCCCTCATAGCTTAAGCATTAGTTAAGTTTTTATTTGTAAGGGCCGGGCGCTTCTCGCCCCCCCGACGCCCGGTGACGGTTCCAAAGTCCCCTATGGACTAGAACCACACCCATTTCGAGGTGAGTTTTAGTGCGGTAAGAGTCCCACATAACCTCTATGGGCATTTGCATTGCATGCGGCATTTGAGCATAAGGTATCTTTTGAAGATTTCTCTCCTCGGGAAAAAAAAAAAAAAAACACTTCACAAACTGGACGCGACCGCCGTCCGTGATAGAGCTCCATAAAAAGACGAAATTGCCACAAAAAAGCCTTTTACACAAGAAAAATAATGAGACGTCTTATCCACGCTACATAAACGCACATCAAAGAAATAATTTCAAGTGAAAGAATGTTTCAATTCTGTATATTTAAGCCCCCGTACGCCCCCCCCCCCTCCCCCTTCTCTTTGTTAAGGTCATACGAATCGTGAATTTTAAAATGCCCGCTTTGTCTTAACAAAGAAAGATGAAACGGAAAAAAGGTCTTTTGTAAGATTTGTTTGCGATGTATACTTTTATTTTTCTCTTCGGGCGGTCGGTGGACGTTTTTCTGTGACCGGAAAAAATAAAGCCCTGTACACACTGACAGCCGCGGGCAAACAGAATAAAACGCGTGTTGAATAAAGATTGGATTCCTTCCTCTGTCTGTTTCTTGCCTAAGTTCTTCCAAAAAATTCCATCCTTGAGAAGCCGGGCACTTCGCTAATCTATATTAAATCTATACTTATCTCTGTCTCTATATATAAAAATGAATCCCTATTTCCCTTGGTCACGGCATCACGCGTGAACGGGTAGACCGATTTTAATTCGGTTTTCACTAATGGAACGAGGGATAAACGGGGAATGTTCTATATATATATAAAAATTGCACCCCGGGCGAAGCCGGGGGCGGGTCGCTAGTACGTGATAATATTGCAAAGAGAAAAGATTTGTATGCATTTTTGTGTGTTTGTAATTAATGAACTCCAAAACTACTAGACCGATTTTAAAAATTTTTCACCTTATATAGGTGAACATACATTGTCATCGAGTAACATAGGCTACTCACCCTCCCCTATCTCCCCCTTTACCCCCCTCCATACAAATGTATTTTTGTAATGAATAAACTCAAAGACTACTCGACCGATTTTAAAAACTCTTTCACCTATAGAGCGAGTAATATTTTATAAAGAGTAATATTTTTTAGTAGAATGTAGGTTTTCTCGGCCGGTATCCATATGAGTTGTGGGTTTCCGGGATGATGGCCCAGGTCTGTTGTAAATTCTTCCAAACGTTTCGTCAACAACTGCGGTTGACATCCTCAGTGGTGTAGTCCGTGTTGGAAGAAAAAGTACATCACATCACTGCACTTCACTTCTGCACTTTTCGACTTCTCGAGCGAGACTGAGAAAAGAATTTCCAACAGACCTGGGCCATCATCCCGGAAACCCACAACTCAGTAATATTTTTTTTTTATGTTATATCGACAGACAGATTTTTGTGCAATTTTATTTAAAAACATTGTTGCCGCTCATTATTTTTAAAATAAAATGAAAATGTCCAAATAGGAGACAAAAGGACCCCCAAAAAGTTTTCAAAAAAAATTTTTTTTATCTAAACCAATAACCATTCTTGTGCGAAGACGGCCATTATCCCGGGCGTTGAACAACTTATAAAAGTCTCGCTTATAATTAGAAGTTGGGCCGTATTTTTTTCGTTAATATCTACGGAATGTGGTGCAAGTTATAAGATTTTACGCTTACGTTGTTACACGCTTCATGTACATACATAGATGAAAAAAGGGAAAACCTTCCAAGATCTTGCATGGAGCCCTCCTATTGAAGACCTGGTTTTTTCTCCTCAAGAAAGAAAGATTGTATATGTTTGCTTAAAATGTCAATACAAAATAAGATCTGAATTTGATGGGGAGCAGGAGATTTCGATAGATACACCTCTTTCTGATTGACTGTTATTTATTAAATTACTTTTGGAAACCCTTCTGTATACAAAAATCTTATTTTCCTCTGTAAAACTGAATGACAATTTTGTCTGTGTCATAGACAACACACACACCAAAAACTACGGCTTGACCACAGAGCAAACCTTCTTTTAATATATTTAAGGCTTGGTTTCGTTGCCAATTCAACAGAATTATATAATAATCTATACACATTCTGCCATTAACAGAGGCCTACAAATATTATATTAATTTGTTATAAATAAATTGTTTTAAAGTGTGACACTGACATTTTTAGGGTTCCGTACGTCCGAACAAAAAAACGAAACGCTTACAGGATCACTCGTGTGTCCGTCTGTCCGACCATTCCCCCCCCCCCCTTATCTCCGAAACTACTGAACCTAAAATTTTGAAAAAAAAATATCAAAATTTTAAGTAATCTATAAGTAGTTTTCTACTTATAGATTATGGGAAAACCTCTTCACGCGAATTCAACTCGCACTTGTCCCGTTTTTTTTTTCTTATAAAATTGGACTATTTAAAAGGGCTATATACAGTGTACTATAATAATAGGGAATATGCACTTTTTATATTTTCATACAATAGGTTATATCGTTATATAACCGTAAAAAAATATTCAGCGCCAAAAAACAGAAATTTGGTAACAAAGAAAAAAGTTAAAATTAACTAACAGCTACGGGCACTTCAAACACCCGCCCTTTTGGCGCGCTTGTCGTGACGTCAAAGTCTACAATACAATCATATGTTAAAAATCACAAACATCTACACGCTTGTTGACATTTCATAGACGTTGACATCACATTCCATAGACTTTGACGTCACATTCGATCTGACCGTTTCGAATATTTGGAATTTCCCACATTTTTATGCACTTTTTAATAATTATTTTCTTAACGAAAAAGAAATAATATTAAAAAATATTTACATAGACATTAATTCTAAAGCAAAAATGTTGATAAAAAAATATATTTAAGCCTTTTTTTGAATTAGACGCATATTCCCTATTGTCTTAATTTTTTTTCTATGAGACTGCTGTGTTTCCTATAATCTTCCTATAATAATGCTGTTCTTTCCTATAATTTAAATTCATACTTACTTCAAGTAATGTATATCTGTTTAGTTGTATATTATGTTTAAGTATGTCTTTAGTTGGTAAGCCTGGTCAAATAAATAAATAAATAACAATTAATATTTTAAATTATTAAAAAATAGTCTTCTAATTTTATTGGGAGCTCCTTTAAAAGAATAGGTAAACGATTGCCTATTCTGTGGGTTGAATAAATTGTGGGCACCTCAGCCCACAATTTATTCAACTCGCGGGCTCACTGGACCAGTTTCTATTTTTTTCAATGGACAACTCGGCCCATAAATAGGCCGCGGGCTCCTTATAGCCCGCGGGTTAAGTTGTCCATATTTTTTTTATTGTTTCGTGGTCATCTTAACCCGTTGGTATGACTTGATTCACAATATCACCAACGTTAAAGAAATGAACTTAAAGGAATGAACTTAAGGTGGAGACAAACGCTAAATACAAAAAATATCTATTGTTTAATGAAGATGTTACAAGAAATTGACAACACGATTGCTTTGAAAAAAAATATATATTATACTTAAACATGTGAAGAACCAATTGTATTAATTAGAATTTTCGTTAAAGTAATAGAAACTCCACAAAAAAAGTTAGAACACAAGAAGAGTTTGACTTTTATTGAAAATTCTCTCGGAAACGGCTTATTGCGCGCATATGAATCGCATATCATTAACTTATAATAGGTATATTATAAGTTAATGTCAGTTTAAAAAGTTGTATAAATATTTTTTTTTTGTATTGTTCCAAGGGTAAAAACAAAAAAACTACAATTTCAAGGCCTTTTGAATTGTCTCCGCCGCCAGCGAGTTCTAATATAAATGTCACTTGCCCAAGTGAAGCCCTTAAGGAAATAGACTAAAATTTTTAATTATGTTTATTTTATCATAAACCAAGATAAGAATGACTATGGAATTATCGTTCATACATTAGACCACACGTCATAAGAAGGGGAAGTTCTAACAGAATGTCCGGGAATCACTAATAAGCATACAAATGGGTGTCTCCTTGAGAAACTTTTCGCTAATCACTGTTTTGTTAAACGCCAGAGCGAAACAGACGCTTTAGAGAAAATATTTTCAAAAGCGTTCTTCTATATTTATAATTTTTTTATTTTTCTATATATATATTTTTTGACGAGCCCATTGGATGAGTGGTTAGAGTGCTTGCCTTAACGCTCTGTTCTAGGGTTCCCAAGTTCGATTCCCGGCAGGGTTGACTTTGAAAATTAAACTTTTTAAATTTGGCTCTGGTTTGGATTTGGAAAGTAGTGGCAGGGCATACTGCGTTTTCGCAGTCATTTGGGCAACCCTTCTGGCGGCAGTAACCACCCCCTTACAGAATACCACCGAGAAATAACTGCAGGTGTGCTGTTCTGTTTAGGTGAATGAATAAGGGGATGCTCAGTCTCCTATCTTTAATCCTACTGTAGTCGGTAGCGCACGTGCAGCAGCTTTGGCGTTGCTTGTGTTATAGGCGACGGTAGCCGCCTATACCATCAAGTGGACCGTCAGCCTGTCTGCTGATCTTAAAATACTAAAATCCCGATTAAAAAATGGGGGGTGCGGGTAGGAGGATGAAAAATACTTTACGACCTATTGAATATACACACAAAATTTTATAAAAATCGGTCCAGCCGTTTCGGAGGAGTTTTGTTACAAACACTGACACGAGAATTTCATATATTAGACTAGCGGCCCGCCCCCGGCCTCGCCCGTGGTGCATATTTTATATACTAAAACATTCCCCGTTTATCCCGCTTTCCATTAGTTTAAACCGAATTAAAATCGGTCTACCCGTTCACGCGTGATGCCGTGACCAAGGGAAATGAAAGAAAGAAAGAAAGAAAGAAAAATTTATTGGCATTTAAACAGAAAAACATATGAACAAAACAAAAAAAAAAAACATTAAAAGTAAACACCAAAAGGACACAACTCAGCTTAGGCTGCAACATTGTTACAGCGCTGATTTTGAATGGGGATTCATTTTTATCCAAGATCGACGGCCCGTTGGATGAGTGGCAAGAGTGCTTGCCTAACGTCTCAGGGGCTCCGGGTTCGATTCCTGGCGGGGTCAACTTTGGAAATTTTAATGTAATTTTCAAAATTGACTCTGGTCTGTATTTGAAAAGTAGTGGTTAGGGCACACTGCGTTTCGCAGTCATTTGGGGAGCCCGCCTGGCGGCAGTAACCACCGCCTTACAGAATACCGCCGTGAAATAACAGCATATACGTGCTGTTGCGTTTCGGTGAGTGAGTAAGGGATGCCAGAGTCCATTTCCTTATCCCCCTCCTAATCCCTTATCCAATCCTACTGTAGTCGGCAGCGCACTTGCAGCAGCTTTAGGCGTTGTTTGTGTTATAGGCGACGGTAGCCACCTACCATCAAGTGGACCATCAGCCTGTCTGTCGACCTTAACATTAAAAAAAAATGTACATAGGTAAATAACGAAAAACGAAAAAGTTGTGTGTGTGTGTGTGTCTGTGGTGATAGCCCCCAAACGGATGTACCGATTTTTTATAGACGATTTTCCTCTTTCATAACTCTTCACGTATTACGCAGCTAACATAATTTTACAGGATTTTTTTTTACAAATACAGAAATCCTAATACAGAAAACGAAATTTTAACACAGGAATTTAGTTATTTTAATTTTTAACATTAGTAATACAAAAAAAATACAGAGGTGGCTGAGGCAGGTGAAATGGAAAATAAGAATGCGAGGACCGTAAATGGATTCGAGTTAAGTACATTATATCCTTAAAAATAATATTTTCTTAAGTTAGCTGCGGCCAGCAGATAGCATTGCGTGAGGGTCGCCGCTTATTTGTTAGCGGTACAGTCGTGAACGAAATCGTTTTTCATACTGCACATTCAGTTTAAGGGCTTCACTGAGGCAAATGACATTTACTATAGAATTCGCTGGCGGCGGATCCAATTCAACAGGCCTAGAAATGGTGTTTTTCTGTTTTTACCATTAGAACAATACACAAAATAAAAATTTTAATTAATACAATTTTTTAATCTGATATTAACTTATTAATAGGTACAGGATTCATATGCGCGCAATAAGCCGTTTTCGAGAGAATTTTCAATAAAAGTAAAATCCTTCTTGTGTTCTAACTTTTTTTGTGGAGTTTCTATTACTTTAACGAAAATTCTAATACAATTCTAATACAATTGGTTTTTCATATGTTTAAGTATAATATATTTTTTTTTCAAAGCAATTGTCTTGTCCATTTCTTGTAACATTTTCATTAAACAATGTATATTTTTAGTATTTAGGGTTTGTCTCCCCCTGTGTTTTAAATGGACCATATAATTAAGATATGCTCAATGATCTATAATCCTTATGTTACATTATATTTTATTTACGTATTTATGAAGTTAGTTAAGAATCGATTTTCATATAAGACTGTATGGAAATTCTAAGAAGTGTAAAATTAATACAAGCGTTAACTAAAAAGCGTTACCTACGTTATCTGTCACTCCGACTTTGTGTAACAACTGAGGCATGTATTATGTTCCATAATTCTATTCTCTGGGCTTATAAAAGTAAACATCCAAATCTTGTATGAAAAGTGTAGTCCGCGTTGAGGAATGAAACGATGGCGCGCTACAACCTGCCGGCGCGCAGAGATATCTGTCGTTGAAAAAATTAACTATTTGAACTTATAAAACGACATCTGTGTATACCGAACGTAACTAACATAACTTTTGTTGGAACACGTGACATCTGAGTATGCAGAATGTAACTAAATAATAAATAGTAATCAGGTATCCAGTTATACCAGGAAAATTTTAAACTTTTAAAGGAGTAAATTGTCAGAGCTGACAGGCGCACTTTTTTCGACGGGATGGCTCCGCATGAGATGACCTGACCAACGTTCGTTGCCGATTTTTTAGTAGAAGGCAAGAAGCTAGCTTTTAGAGATGGATATGGTAAGCGGGTTCGTGCTATACCAACGCGAGATCCATTGCCCTACCGACCCCGAGGAGCGGCCCACTCATATTCATTCCTTCAGCGACAACTACATTATTTTTTAAGCTTATTATTTAACTAAAGTTTTAATCGGCTAAGCTTTTATTTCATTTTTCATATTTTTCACAATATTTAAGAAAATCATTCCAATTTTAAATATTTTCGATTATCTCCGAGAAGCTATAAAAATTCGTTGTGCAATATTGCACCTTAATTCGTAGGTTATTAGGTTGCGCTCTTTTGGTAAAAATTGTGTTCGGTCTAATGTTAGTCCTTGTCTTAAGGAATCGACATTCGGCCTTCACTATGTTTTCGTCATTTTTTTTTAAATTAGACTGAATTAAATTAAAATAAAAAGTTTTAACATTTCTGTTAGCGTCTGTACTTTTTCACGACTGTTATGTTAGGGTCGCCTGCTTGACCGCTGATAAAGATACAAGAAATTGAATGGTTCTTCGATCGATCACAGAAGATCCAAAATTGCTTTATGGCAAAAAATACCGTTTTTTATTGTGTGAATTTTCTTCTTCTATGTCTGTTCGAGTGTTCGCCTCTGTTCCTCTGCTAACTTTTTCTAAACCAACAGAACTCTATATATTTTATATAGAGTTCTTATATGAGTAAAATAGCTGAACCTGGCCGAACTCCGCATCGGCTGAGGCGTGCGCGTGGGGCTCCCGCCTTCTTTGACAAAAACTATGATAAATCGGCAAATGTAAATAATATATTCATGGGTTATACACACAATTCATCCACAGAAATTGGTCTTTCCGTCGATATAAACAGGAACAAAATCCGTTCACAACTTTTTTTTTTTTTTTTTTTTTATGTTATGTCGACAGACAGGCTGACGGTCCACTTGATGGTAGCTGGCTACCGTCGCCTATAACACAAGCAACGCTACAGGTGCTGCAAGTGCGCTGCCGACTACATTAGGATTAAGGATAAGGGATTAGGAGGGGATAAGGAGATGGGCTCTGGCATCCCTTACTCACTCACCGAAACACAACAGCACGTATATGCTGTTATTTCACGGTGGTCTTCTGTAAGGGGGTGGTCACTGCCGCCAGGCGGGCTGCCCAAATGAATTCGTGGATTCCGAGATTAGTGCACACATACAAACAGACAGAGAAAAAGCACTGTTATGTACTGATTGCGGAAAGTAAAAGGAACTGGCTAATAAATTGCAATAAAACTAAATAGAAATAAACATTTAATAGAACGCAACATCCTAATATGTAATATTATAAATGTGAATGTACGCATGTTTGTTACTATTTCACGTAAAAACTACTGAACGGATTTCGATGAAATTTGGCACAAAGATAGTTTATTACCCGGATTAACATATAACATACTTTTTATCCTGGAAAAATTTTAGGTTCTCCAGGGATCGAATAAAAATTTTAAAAAATCGTCACAGCGATAAAGATATCAGGCATTATTTATTACTCATATGTTTTCTGGGGAGTTATATTTTTCATTAAAAAAACAAGATATACAATTAAAAATTGGAGCAAATTTTATGCCGTCTATTAATTGTTTATATTTATATGACTTTTACCAAAATTTATTTAAAATGAACTTAAATCTATTTAGATAAATATGTTTTGTCTCGAAAACACGATTACCCTAAACGTGTTTAAGTATGTCTTGTACCTTCTCAATTAATTTAAGTCGTATTTAACTAAACACAGATTTGTCTGTGGTTTGTGAGTTTCGTTTTACGATTTTATCAATGTTGTGACATTTTTTCATTGTCGTGTTGTAAAGACGGTTTTTCTTTTGCTTAAAATGAATCGTATTGAAGAGAACCGTTTTTGAAGAGATTGATAACTGGTGATGAAAAGTGGATCACGTACGACAAAAACGTGCGAAAAAGGTCGATCAGGCTTCACAAACTGTGCCAACACAACCCGGTTTAACTCGCAATAAGGTGAGCTGTGGGTACAGTGGGATTGGAAGGGCATTGTTCATTATGAGCTTTTACCGCCGGCAGAACGGTTTAACGGCCCGTTGGATGAGTGCCTAACGTCTCAGGGGCCCCGGGTTCGATTCCCGGCGGGGTCAACTTTGGAAATTTTAATGTAATTTTCAAAAAATGACTCTGGTCTGGATTTGAAAAGTAGTGGTAGGGCACACTGCCTTTCGCAGTCATTTTGAGGGCTGATGCCACCACTGTTTCAATACAAGATTCTTTCAACAAAAGTCTGAAGCTACTTACCGCACTTTACCGCAGTAAAGTGCGGTTTTTTTACGGTAAAGTTACAAAAAAAAAACCATTTACGGTAAGTCTTTGAAATGTGGATTTTATGAAGTTATGATATTACGTTTTGTATTCGTATCACGTTGCTCTACACATAAAGGATGTTCATTCGATGTTAAACTTTCACACCTCTATATACAGGATGTTCAGAAAATTATATCTGCTCTCTATTGCAGTGGGCATTATTTAATTATGCAATATTTTTATCCCAATTATATTATACAGGACCTTCTTCGTTTATCGTTCTTTTCATTAGTGAAAATCGTATCGAAATGGATTGGGGACAATAAGAATGCCTGCCTGATAGACACAGGTGGTTTAAGGGACAAGAAAAATGCCTGTAGTCTACCTAGATAGACAAATGTGGATTGCGGGCAAGAAAAACTTCCATCTAAATATACAAAGGTCGATTGCTGACAGGAAAATGACTATGGTCCACCTAGACACACAAAGATGGATTGCGGACCAAACAGAAAGATGGATTGCGAGCAAGAAAAATGTTTGTCTTCCATCTAAATAGACAAAGGTGGATTGCGGACAAGAAAAGTGCCTGTTTTTTTTGCGTGGGAAAATCTGCGAGCCAGATCCCCATCGTCCATGGGAAGATCGGTGGGGTATGTGGTACTTCTACCCACTAAAAACCCACGGTGCTTCCTCGCGCCGTCTATGGGCGGGGGGTAAGGGATCGTGGATAACATGCATCTGCCACCCCCGCCAGACGAGGCCCGCGCACTTGCGGGCTCCACCTCGATTAGGCGCGGAGTTTGATCTCCGCGCCGTGGAGAGACGTGCCGGAAACACACAGTACGTCTTCCCTCGTTGCCCGGTGTTGTGATGACGGCGGACGACCCCATGTCCACCGCCCCCGGGCGAAGCGGTACGAGCCGCCCATACTCACCACAAATACCTGCTATTTTTCTATTCCGAACACCCTGTATACGCTTTCAGAAAGCGCGGTTAAACTCAAGCCCCATAATAAAGTAACTTTGGACTTATTTTATAGCTTTTACGTGACGTGTTGAATTATAGACTTGGAGGTCATGTTGTGAATTCAGTGCCAGTTAAGTTGTATTCAAATAAGAGAAAGGCGTAAATGTTTTATTTTAAACTTATTCGAGTGTGCTGTATATCGGAATATGTGTCTAAGAGTATTGTCTAAGAATTAAAAAAATATATAATATTTTACTCCTATAAGAGTACATTTTTACTTATAAAATAATAATAATAATAATATTTCAGAGATGGCTTTGAAATACGGCTTCCTTGAGCGGAGGATACCTTACTACCGTACTCGCCAGAACCAGTCCTCAAAAACAGACGTGCCAAGCTCTACTGGGACCGGCCCATCATCACGGACAGGATTATTCTAGCAAACAGACCTGATATCGTGTTGATGGACCGGGAGCAGTCGCGGGTGTTTTTGGTGGATGTCACTATCCCGCGTGACGATGGTCTCCTGAAGGCTGAAACCGAGAAGAGGAGGAAGTACCTCGATTTGACCCACGAGATCGACATGTGGGCTGTGGCTTCCGCTTTAATCATCCCAGTTGTTCTGTCCGTCAACGGGTTGATCCCAACTAGCCTCAATAGTAACCTAAAGCGGTTGGGGTTCCGTGGCAGTTCCCTCCGGGCCCGGATGCAGAAGGCGGTGCTTCTCGATACGGCCAGGATCGTGCGTTGGTTTCTGTCCTTGTCGCCCTGTACTTGTCGGGGACCAACTGTGCTTCTGTCGGAGGTAATACCGTCTCCCTCCCACTTTGGCTTTTTGATGGGGAGACGAGATAGCATTGAAAATAGTAATAATAGCCTTTAATTAACAATCTTATATACATGAGTATTCAAATTATAAAATCTTATTAATTATTTGACACCGGTACCGAGATTGTCTTGCGTTCCCGCAAAGGCCTCCCCTAGAGCTTGCCATTCTTTTCTATCATGAGTCATCCTCTTCCAGGTAAGACGCTGTCTTCCTTTTCTTCTTTTATGTTCTCTGGGACACCATTCGGTTACCTCTCTGGTCCATTTTTCTTGTTTACTCCTCGCCATATGACCTGCCCACCTCCATTTTAATTGTTTTGCACAGTACGTTACATCTTTAAGTTTCGTCAGATTACGTAACGATTTTACCCGTCATGACATATGGATGTCAAATATGGAGCCTAACGAAACATAATATGCGCAAGCTTAAGACCTGTCAACACAGTATGGAATGAAGTATGCTCAACGTCAAATTGAAAGATAAAATTAAGCTTATAAAATACAGACTAATACAACATCTTTGTATAAAATAGTTTGTCCTGACTGATTATCGACGCACAGCCAAAACTACTAAGTCTAGGAAGCTGAAAATTGGGACATAGCTTTATTTTATCATGTAAACACAGCTAGAAAAGGCTTTTGAGATTTCAACACCATGCAAAGCCGGAGGCGGGTCGCTAGTATTTCTATATTTTTCGAATATGCATTCGAAATGAAGATAAACAGACGCATGCATAGCATATTGTTCCGACTGGAAAAAGCGTTCGCGCCAGCCGAAAGTCTCAAATGGTAGCGATGGTAGCCACGCTACTTCCCGACTAGTGTCAAAGGAAATTGGTCCTTATGTTTACAAAATAGAGTTTACATTTCAACAGAAATAGCATTAAATGGCTTGTTTACAATCTTATTTACATTTTCTGGTAAATTCCAAATACATCGAGGCGTTTGGCGCCAAGTATGAATAAGAGTGCGGCCGGCCGAGATTTCGCTTATTGTGCGGCGACAAGCGATAAGAAAGCGACTCTTCGGAGCTTTTGCGAAGTTATCTGCGACAGTGAACCGGCGACACATTAAGGGAATCATTGACGACCTTCGGCAAGTTTGACGGTTTCATCGGACAAGTTTGGTGATTTTAGCAGTCATCTTGGTTTGTGAAAATAAATCGTTCCTTTCGCTCTTATACGGCATTTTAACTCACCCCGCACAAAATACGAGTAATATCAAGGATGCAAAGAATAACAGATGTTGGAGGTCTGTTCGTTTAGTGCTAAGAGTGATAAGTGACAGAAAACCGCATTATTTCGGGTCCAGGCGGAGCGAAATATACTGTAATCTTCAATTAGTGTTGCAAAGAAAAATACAAGGCACCTTTCCTTTTCCTCTCGTTACTTGTCTATATATTTGACGGCGCTTCGTTATTTTAGCTATAATTTAAGTTCCTAAATTTAATTGTATGTTAGCGCCATCTAGATGATTGATCAATTTAATTAATTGTTGGTTAGTTATAATTTAAGTTCCTAAATTTAATTGTATGTCAGCGCCATTTAGATGATTGATTAATTTAATTTATTTTTGGTTAGGGGTTGATTTAATTAATTGTTCTATACGGACAAGAGTGAGTGGCGCCATCTCTTAGCGTAACGCAGATCACGGTGTTCTTAATATAAGCGTGTGTTGTGATTGGTTAGAGTGCTGGCCAATCAGTGGCCTCGGCCAATGAGCGTGCACTTTGAGAGTGACGTCATTGGTGGCAGGGGCAATGGTTTGTTCAGAAGAAAATGAGAATAAGGTTGGACAGTCTTCCAGTGAATTCGGTTGCATCAACACGTGGTCTGCGGAACGCTCTGTCCCTGTCTTGTAATATTGCGCAATAGCAAAAACTTAAAAGTGAAACTCCTCGCCCGCTAACCCACGCATTACAACAAGAATATGAGTGATCAAGGCTCTCAAGTGCCGTTATCAGAAGTGGGATGCGAAGGGCCACCATCGGAGGAGACTAATAAGAATATATCTACGACCGGTTTTATTGCTGGTATGGAAGCTCTGCTGACACGGTTGCTAACCGCTAGCCAAACGCCAGCGGTGATGCATGGCGTACCCTCGCTTATCAAGTTTGATCCTGACAATGTGGATATCGATATCGAAGGTTGGTGCAAAGTCTCTGAGGTGATAATAAACAGCAAGAAGTTACAAGGTCCTGATTTGCTTATTACCCTGACTCATGCTTTAAAGGGTCGAGCTGCCAGCGCTCTTACGCAATTAGATGTTTCACAAATAACATGGGAACGTGTCAAGGAAATTTTGATGGCAAAGTTCTCCAGGCCTATGCAACCTCAAGATTATTTCGATAATATTTTACGTTTTCAAATGACTAATAAGGAAACGGCATGCGAGGCAGCTATGCGTTTATGGAACACGGTTGAGCGGATACCACGAGTGGAAATGCCGGAAGATATTATTGCGGGTTTCGTAACCTCCGTACTTTGCCACAAGGATGGAATAATTAGAAGAGAACTAAACTCACATGTGGTAACTTCAAGAGCTCAGTTGTGTCGAATATTGAGTGGTATTACATTAAAAAGACGACAAGATGGTAATGACCATGAGTTCGAGGCCAAGAGATTTAAGGGTAGCGAAGCACGTCAATTCAAGGGCACGTGTCATTTTTGTGGAACACCAGGGCATAAACAAATCGACTGTAATCGCCGGCGTGGAGAGCAGAATGCACAGAAAGCTAAAGAAGACACAAGAAAAAAAACCTCTCCTACCTGCTACGCTTGCGGTGTCCAGGGACACTTATCATCGGCCTGCCCGGAGAAGATGAGAGGCGATGGCAGTGCCGTGCTGAAGGAGGTCCATGTCTGCGATCGCAAGCACGCGAGGAGCTCGCTGTCGACACAATCGGGTGAGACCGTTTCATTTCTTTTTGATAGTGGCTCTGTCTGTTCTTTAATTAAATCAAGTTTGGTCGATAAGTTCCCAGGCACTGAGTATAATGAAAAAATAATATTGTCAGGCGTAGGGCGCGATAATGTATTATGCCATACTCAAATTCTTAGTTCAGTCAAGGTCCAAGGTATTAATTTAACAGTTCTTTTTCATATTGTTCCAAACGATGCAATGTCTGAATCTGTTATTTTGGGTAGGGATATTTTAGAACAAAACGTTCACATTGAAATGACAAATGAGGATATTAAATTCACTACTTCTAAAATAGCAAATTTGTGTAACAATGTCTCTAGTTTAAATTTTGATGATGTCGACACCGATTTGACAGGAGTAGATAAGAATGCTCTAATTGATATATTGTGCAAGTACAGTGAGTATTTTATAGATGGCATGCCAACTCGGCGTGTTACTACGGGAGTTTTAAAGATTAATCTTATTGACCCGGATAAGACAGTTCAAAGACATCCTTATAAGCTATCGGTTGCTGAAAAAAGTATAGTCAGGGATAAAATCCAGTCACTTCTAGATGCAGGCATTATACGTGAGAGTACGTCCCCTTTTGCCAGTCCCATTCTGTTGGTCAAGAAACAGGATGGTTCTGACAGAATGTGCGTAGATTACAGAGAGCTTAACTCCAATACTAGACCCGAGCATTATCCTCTTCCCCATATAAACGAACAGATAGATCGTCTTAATGGTGCACATTATTTTTCATCATTAGATATGGCGTCTGGTTTCCACCAAGTTCCACTTAGCTCGGAATCAATTGAGCGCACGGCTTTTGTGACACCGGAGGGTCACTTTGAATATTTGGCAATGCCTTTTGGATTACGAAATGCTCCTTCTGTATATCAGAGGTGTATCAATATGGCATTAAAACCCGTTAAAGATGACGCAATGGCTTACATCGATGATGTAATTTGTTTCTCCCCTGATATACAAGAGGGTTTGCGTCGTCTTGATAGGGTCCTCGGGGCGTTGTCTGGAGCGGGCTTTTCTCTTAATATCAATAAATGTAAATTTATGAAACAAGAAGTAAACTATCTGGGCTTTTCCGTTAGAGCTGGTGAAGTAAGACCAAACCCCCGCAAAATACGAGCTTTAATTGAGGCCCAACCTCCCAGGACTGCTCGTCAGGTCCGACAGTTCTTAGGACTTGCTTCTTACTTTAGGCGCTTTATTCCAGGTTTCTCAAAAGTTGCTGGTCCATTATATCCATTAACCAAATTAAAAGGCCCCATTAAATGGTTAGAAAAACACGAAGAAATTCGTAAGAAAATCATAATGATTTTGACCTCTGAGCCAGTTCTCACCATTTTCGATCCCGAATTACCCATTGAGCTTCACACAGATGCTAGTTCCGAAGGCTACGGCGCTTTACTAGTTCAAAAGAAAAATGGCATGCCTCATGTAGTCGAGTATTTCAGCCGACGCACAACCGAGGTGGAGTCGCGATATCACTCGTATGAGCTCGAAACCCTAGCGGTTGTGCGAGCGGTTGAACACTTCCGACATTATCTTTACGGGCAACATTTTACTGTACTTACCGACTGCAACGCTTTAAAAGCATCCAAGTCAAAAACCAACCTTACCCCTCGAGTACACCGCTGGTGGGCAGACTTACAAGCATACACCTTTGATATTACGTATCGTGAGGGCCGTTCCATGGAACATGCGGATTATTTGTCCCGAAACCCGCTTCCTGATCTTGATGAGGGTAGGTCAGTTTTTTCTCAGACAGGTAAGACTGTAAATTTCGTAGAATTACATCGTGGTTGGCTTTTCGCGGAGCAACAAAGGGACAATGAAATTAAAGATCTTATTGAAAAGCACAACTCTCAAGAACTCCCAGACTCTGTAGCCCACACTTACGATGTTCGGGACGGGATGCTCTTCAGGAAAATCGAAAGACGTAGAATCAGTTCTTGGCTACCTGTAGTCCCTCGGTCTCTTATATGGACTCTAATAAATCATGTTCACACCGAACTTAAGCACCTTGGTTTCGACAAAACGTTAGATAAGCTTTATGACCAGTACTGGTTTCCTCAAATGGCAAAGAATGTGCAGAAATTCATCGATTCATGTATAGTGTGCAAGGTATCTAAGGGGCCATCAGGAGCTCAGCAAGTCCGACTTCATCCCATTCCCAAGATAAGCACGCCTTGGCATACTATACATATCGATTTCACTGGTAAGCTTAGCGGGAAAAGCGATAGAAAGGAGTATGCATCCGTAATTATTGATGCCTTCACAAAGTATGTCCTTCTTGAATACACTACATCCATTGATTCAAACTGTGCTGTTCTGGCTATTAGAAATGCAGTCTGTCTTTTCGGTGCTCCAAAACGTGTTATAGCCGATCAAGGTAAATGCTATATTAGTCAAGAATTTAGACAGTTCTGTAAAGATCACAATATAGAACTCCATTTAATCGCAACAGGGTCTAGTAGGGCTAATGGACAGGTGGAAAGAGTGATGCGCACTCTTAAAAGCTTACTAACTATAGTCGAAAATGATCCGCGTAAGATCTGGCGTGAGGAATTAAGTAGCATACAACTTGCCCTAAATAGTACAACATCCCGAGTGACAGGTTACTCACCTATACAGCTAATGTTTGGGATTCAGGCATTATCTCTTGGTGAATCTAGGATATCACCACAAGTTACCCCCGACGACAGATTAAACCTTGAGACTGCCCGCAACATAGCTTCCAAAAATATCGAGAAAGCAGCTAGGGCGGATACTGTACGTTTCAATAAAGGCAAGGCTACGGTTAAGCCCTTTGGTGAGGGTGATTTTGTTTTTATTAAATGCAGGGAACGAAATCAGACAAAATTAGATAAAAAATTTAGGGGGCCATTCAAAATTATTCGAGTGTTAGAAAACGATCGATACGAATTAAAGAACATTACAGGGTCCAATCGTAGTTATAAATATTCACATGAAAATTTACGTGCGGTGCCCGGAGGTTATGAAGGCCTAATGCAAATTTCGGATCATGTAATGAATGAGAGCCGTAGTGATGATGAAACCGTGACGGCGGTTATAGATAATGATGGTGACGACAGCGATACCTTATCCGTGTGCAGTGGCATCATGACAGCTGACTCCACCACTCTTAGTGCATCGAGTGACGATGAGCGGTCAGCTAGTCATGGTGAGTAATAACTATAGGTACGTTAGTATGTTGATTGAGGTGGTCGAAAGGACGCTGATGTCCGGTCCACAAATGTGCCTACTGTTGGTTCGAAAGGACGCTGATGTCCGGTCCGCAACAGTAGGGGTACAGTTGGTCGAAAGGACGATTGAGATGTCCGGGCAACTGTGGGATGTTGAAGGCTGGTCGAAGGGACTGAGTGTCCGGTCCATGCCGACTAAGATGTTGAAGGCTGGTCGAAGGGACTGAGTGTCCGGTCCATGCCCACTAAGATGTTGAAGGCTGGTCGAAGGGACTGAGTGTCCGGTCCATGCCAACTAAAATAGTTTTGTGCACATTTCTTTGGATGCCAGTTATTGTCAGGAATGGGCGAGCGTTGATCATTAAAATAACATCATTTTGTTTCAGATGTTCCTGCTGATGAATAAAGGTTGCACGTGGACGTGCCAATGTCAGTTTGGCCGTGACGGCGCTTCGTTATTTTAGCTATAATTTAAGTTCCTAAATTTAATTGTATGTTAGCGCCATCTAGATGATTGATCAATTTAATTAATTGTTGGTTAGTTATAATTTAAGTTCCTAAATTTAATTGTATGTCAGCGCCATTTAGATGATTGATTAATTTAATTTATTTTTGGTTAGGGGTTGATTTAATTAATTGTTCTATACGGACAAGAGTGAGTGGCGCCATCTCTTAGCGTAACGCAGATCACGGTGTTCTTAATATAAGCGTGTGTTGTGATTGGTTAGAGTGCTGGCCAATCAGTGGCCTCGGCCAATGAGCGTGCACTTTGAGAGTGACGTCATTGGTGGCAGGGGCAATGGTTTGTTCAGAAGAAAATGAGAATAAGGTTGGACAGTCTTCCAGTGAATTCGGTTGCATCAACACGTGGTCTGCGGAACGCTCTGTCCCTGTCTTGTAATATTGCGCAATAGCAAAAACTTAAAAGTGAAACTCCTCGCCCGCTAACCCACGCATTACAACAAGAATATGAGTGATCAAGGCTCTCAAGTGCCGTTATATTTATTTACTTTGTAATCATTATTTTGTTGTTTGTTGTATATTGTTTGTATTGTTCACATATTGTATTAAAGGAATAAAAGATGGTTTCTTTCTTTCTTTCTTTCTTTGCAAACGTAGCAGAGGCAGGAGAATGACGTCATGATTGAAGAATTTAAGAGAGTTGGGTTGGTATGAGTGTTCCCCTCTTTTGTGCAGCAGCTTCCAAGGTTAACAGCTATTATTTAATATTATATTAAATAATATGCCTATTTTACTAATAATATTATGATAACATCACATCACATTTACATAAATATTAATAATTTCGTCAAGGGGTACGGTAGACTCTATTGAAACCTCACCCGAATAATAAAACATAAAAAAATAAAGATTTCGAGTCGACAACATATATCCGCAAAATTCGGATTGTCAAGTATTTTGTTAAATTCTAATGGTGCTGACAGACAAATCGCAGTCGCCATATTGGCCACTCTAGCGAAACGCCACTCACTGACACCTTTGACATCTTGAGTGGTTAATATACGTTCCGTTTCATTCATATTAGCGCACATACGCCTCGCCACTCAATACGTCGTCGCAAAATTCATTTAAAAAAGAAAGTGTCCATTACAAAGAACTGTGACTCATGTGACTGTGTAAAACGAAACGTCTTGCCGCAAGCAAAACGTCCCGCTTTGCTTTTAATATTCCTTGAGAACAGATAACTACAGAAATATCTACCTACATTTTGTACCTACATGTGTACATATTATGAGTCACATTACACCCGAGCGAAGCCGGGTTTTCATCTAGTAAATATATAATGTTAGACAGATGTATAGATTGTATAGCCCTTAAACGCGTTAAATAAAACTCACCCCTAACCGGAGGGGATCATCATAAATCTATCAGGAACAGGAAGCTACACCGTTCACCACTTAGCCAGATACCACGTGCACTTCAATCAAATGATATAACATTGATCTGGGGTTACGAACGTTTTGAATGGGAGATCTTTTTTTTAAAATTGACTTTGCATAGGTACTTATTATAGACTACTCAATCTTTATTACTCACTGGCTGAGCCCACAACTTCGTACGCGTGGTATTCGGTATAGCTCGTAACTTTTTTGTTTGTAAACCGATTGGAATGAAACAAACACTAAATGTTGCGGGAAGCTTGCTACAATACATGAGTGAAAACAGCATTCAAATCGGTTAAGCCGTTTCAGAGATTAGCGTGCACAAACGACAGACAAACAAACGAAAATTCTAAAAACTATTTTTTTACCTAGATACAAATTGTTCTTTTTTAAAAAAAAAAAAATTTAATGTATAGACACGGCTGGTTTACGATTTTATTATATTTATAGATTATATAATTACGATTATATAATTTTTGTCAGTCGTTGAATATTTTATTGGCATTTTTAGATCGTCCCTCAGGAACTGTACTTTTTTTCTAAATTAAAAGTATCCTATGTCCAATATTCTGCATCACTGACAACTTGTATGCAGTTGAGTAGTTAAGGCGTGAAACTTTTAACAAATAAACTTACTTTTGCAGTTCAGTTATAGTAATATTAGTAATAACTTTCCTTTTAAATTAATACTAATAGGATTCAAATAATCCTATTAGGCACAAGGGCGAGAAGCAAAGCGTGACTTAAAATTTAAGAAATTATGAAATTCAAAATAATAAAGGAATGGTATTTATAAGAAAACTAATCATTCAAAAATTCAATATTCTTCAAAAATTCGGAGTTTTAAGATGTCAAGATTTGCACACCGAATATTATCGATTTCTTTTTTTTTTTTTTTTTTTTTTTATGTTATGTCGACAGACAGGCTGACGGTCCACTTGATGGTAGGTGGCTTATAACACAAGAAACGCTACAGGTGCTGCAAGTGCGCTGCCGACTACAGTAGGATTAAGAATAAGGGATTAGGAGGGGATAAGGAAATGGGCTCTGGGTTTGTCATGAGTCATGAAGGAATGAGAAAACTAAATGTGATCTCTGGTATTAGTTACCCATGGTCATTGTAAATAAGTTATTATTGTATTATATTATATTAATAAAATTAATTAATTAGTAAGATAAAAGTTCGATTCCCGGTAGGCCCCCATATTTATCTAGTAGGACCGGCAGAAACTGCCTGGGTTCAAAATCGACCCGCGGCCTTTCCAATCCCTACTAATATTATAAATGTGAAAGTAACTCTGTCTGTCTGTTACCTTTGGATCATTGATCATGATGTAATTGCATACACATTGTCAGGAATGCAGGAAAGGACATAGGGTGTAACTTTCATCCCAAAGAAATTAGTGTTCCCGCGGGATCATCTAAAACCTGGCAAAGCTATAACTGCAATAAATATGTTAGGCGTTACATTGCTCATATATTTAGTGAATCGTGGTATCAGTGCATCTGTTTGAAGAATTCGCCCATATTTGAATGGTGCATTAAAAGGTACTATATTTATTTATTTATAATATTATAAAGCGAAAAGATTTGTATGTATGTATTTTTGTATGTTTGTAACAAATGTACTCAAAAACTACTGAACCGATTTTAAAAATTCTTTCACCTATAGAAAGCTACATTATCAGCAAGTAACATAGGCTACTCACTCGCCGAATATGGTTTTGTACCATTCGGAGTCGAGACACTCGGTCCGTGGGGCCCTGCAGCAATCAGCCTCTTCAAAGACATCTCGAAGAGGTTTATTGATGCGACGGGAGACCGAAGAGCTGGCACTTTCCTCGGCCAACGTATTAGTTTGGCCATTCAACGAGGAAATGCTGCCAGCGTACTTGGTACAATGCCGCAGGGTCCATTTTTATATTATTAGTTTTTAATCAATTTAATATTAATTTATTTTTAGATTAGATAATTTTAGTTTTTATGTTAAATGATTTGAAATATATAAATATTTCAAATTAAATTAAAAACTATTATATAAATTATATAATATAACTATTATATAATTATATAAATTGAGATAATACTTCCTTTTACCATTTTTATTTGTGTTTTTGTCCTAAACCAACTTTACAGCAACTGCCATGACTGTATGTACTTCGGAGAGTGTGCTCGAGAGCTGCATGAGATCATACCGCCTTCCCCTTTCTTCTATAGGACATGCAGACGTACGGCTGGTTACCATCCTCACCTTGTTGAAATCCCTCTAATTCGGACTAAGCGCTTTAAAACATCTTTTGTGATGCGCACTGCTAAGGATTGGATCTCCCTGCCGGCGTCTGTATTTCCGAGCTCATATAACCCAAATCTTTTCAAGGTTCGAGTGAATAGGCATCTTCTGGGTGAGCTCGCTCCATCTTTGGCCTCATCCTTCCTACATGGATAGATGCTGGTCAAGAGCAAACCCATCTATAATAAAAAAAAAAAAAAAAAAAAAAAAAAAAAAAATTTTTTTTTGCATTACTCTTATTAGAGGAAGTCTCAAAAGAAAAAGAAACAATAAAACATTGAAACGTAAAGGTCTATGAATAAAATTACACATCCCTCTTTAAATTTACAACCCGTGCAAGATAAACGGCGGTAGCTATTGAATAATATTTACATTTATTGCGTGAAGTACTTATATAAAACAGGGTAATTCTGTATTTTGAACGCACTTTTTTTTTATTATTAAATGTGGGTTTGCTCTTGGCTGAATACCAACGTTCCTGCGGGGTCGCAGGAACGTTGTTGCACAACTTCGGCGACCAGCCACGACTAGACTGTCCAGCGCGGACAGAACTACGCTCCCTGCCGAATCCTCCGCTGTCGGGTACGCCGACTTCACAACGGGCAATAGTCTCCGCTTAGACTACCGCCCAGGTCCTGGTCAAGGAGGGGAAGGTGGTAGATATAGGCCAGCCGCCTGCGCCCGAGCCTCCTCCGACGGATCGGTTGGGAGAGGGGATCCTGTTCCCGTTGCCTTTCTGCAGCTTCCTTGCGCGTCAACGTGAGCATCGCCTGCCACGCAAGGTCACTGGCGACCATCAGTTTCACGACGGCCGGCAGCGAGAGATCTGCGCCCACGACGAGGGGGACATGACCACTCCTTGTATACAGTCAACCGCACGACCACGACCACTTCAGAGCACATTGCTATCAGTAGCAATGTGCGATTCTAATGAATAGATATAATCAATCAATCAATCAATCTTAAGCTTAAGCTTAAGCTTAAGCTTAGCTTAGCTTAAGCTTAAGCTTAAGCTTAAGATTGATTGATTGATTGATTAAAACCAAGCTTAAGCTTGATTGAAACCAAGCTTAAGCTTTAAAGCTGGTCATTCCCAAAATAGCATTTAAATCGATTCGGTCATTTCGGAAAATTGCTTGAATGAACATTGTGATAGTTTATTTTTACAAATCTATTAGCTTCGCCCGCAGATTGTTTCTTGATATCGATTACCTCGCAGTCGTAGCGTACGCGTCTTGACTTTGCACTGCCTCTGTGGCTTCACAGCGCGGTCGCGCTTTTTTTATGTTAAAATAGGCAGACAGGCTGACGGTCCACTTGATGGTAGGTGGCTACCGTCGCCTATAACACAAGCAACGCCAAAGCTGCTGTAAGTGCGCTGCCGCCAACAGTAGGATTAAGGATAAGCGATTGGGAAGGGATAGGGAAATGGGCTCTGACATCCCTTACTTCACTCACCGAAACGCTACACGTGCCGTTATTTCACGGTGGTCTTCTGTAAGAGGGTGGTCACTGCCGCCAGACGGGCTGCCCAAATGACTGCAAAACGCAGTGTGCCCTGCCACTACTTTCCAGATCCAGACCAGAGACAAATTTGAAAAGTTCATTTTTCAAAGTTGACCCTTCCGGGTATCGAACCCGGGAACCCAAGAACGGAGCGTTAAGGCATGCACCCTAACCACTTATCCAATGTGCTCGTCGTATCGTTTATCTCTTTAACCATACCTCCAAAACATATGCAATAAAAGCAAAACTCACGTGAATGAAATACTTGTGACGATAAACTTGATAAGGTTTTATAATTTTGTTGATAATTTGACCAATAAACATAACTTTTTTTTTTTTACTATAGATGGGTTTGCTCTTGACCAGCATCTATCCATGTAGGAAGGATGAGGCCGAAGATGGAGCGAGCTAACCCAGAAGATGCCTATTCACTCGAACCTTGAAAAGATTTGGGTTATATGAGCTCGGAAATACAGACGCCGGCAGGGAGTTCCAATCCTTAGCAGTGCGCATCACAAAAGATGTTTTAAAGCGCTTGGTCCGAATTAGAGGGATATTTCGACAAGGTGAGGATGGTAACCAGCCGTTCGTCTGCATATCCGATAGAAGAAAGGGGAAGGCGGTATGATCTCATGCAGCTCTCGAGCACACTCTCCGAAGTACATCTTATAGAATACACACAGACAGGCAACTTTGCGTCTATGTGCCAGGCTCTAACGAGCCTTGACGATTTTAATTTTTTTTTTTTAAATACAAAAAGTAGTTTTTTGTGGCTTAAACATTAAAGTTATACGTGTGCTGTTGCAAATTTTTTGTATGTAAACTCTAGAAATAGATCACATATCGGTGAGTTGATTTGAAAAGAACAGATTGTCAATATAATCTGCAGAAAAAATTGCTTCCGTGAGCCGGTCGCTATTTAATGCAAGTATATGTTGTAATTATATATTATTATTTTTTTATTAAATCAAGTGCAGATGCGGCCAAAGGTGGACCACGCTTACTCAGTAAATGCCCATTTACCTTGGTTTTGAAGACCCCAAGGTTGTAGTTCTGTGGGAACACAGATGCAGGCAATGAGTTCCACTCTTTAGCAGTCCGAACAAGGAAGGTGGAACTGAAACGCTTCGTGCGTGATCGAGATACATCGACCACGAAGGGATGAAACCCTCGCCCACGCCTAGTGGTCCGCAACTAGCCACCCGCCCCAGGCTTCGCCCGGGGTGCAATTTTTATTTATATGTATATTACCCGTTTATCCCTCTTTCCATTAGTGAAAACCGAATTAAAATCGGTCTACCCGTTCACGCGTGGCCGTGACCAAGGGAAATGGGGATTCATTTTTATATATTACTAGCGACCCGCCCCCGGCTTCGCCCGGCGTGCATTTTTTATCTATAAGAACACTCCCCGTTTATCCCTCTTTCCATTAGTGAAAACCGAATTAAAATCGGTTACCCGTTCACGCGTGATGCCGTGACCAAGGGAAATGGGGATTCATTTTTATATATTACTAGCGACCCGCCCCCGGCTTCGCCCGGCGTGCATTTTTTATCTATAAGAACACTCCCCGTTTATCCCTCTTTCCATTAGTGAAAACCGAATTAAAATCGGTTACCCGTTCACGCGTGATGCCGTGACCAAGGGAAATGGGGATTCATTTTTATATATTACTAGCGACCCGCCCCCGGCTTCGCCCGGCGTGCATTTTTTATCTATAAGAACACTCCCCGTTTATCCCTCTTTCCATTAGTGAAAACCGAATTAAAATCGGTTACCCGTTCACGCGTGATGCCGTGACCAAGGGAAATGGGGATTCATTTTTATATATTACTAGCGACCCGCCCCCGGCTTCGCCCGGCGTGCATTTTTTATCTATAAGAACACTCCCCGTTTATCCCTCTTTCCATTAGTGAAAACCGAATTAAAATCGGTTACCCGTTCACGCGTGATGCCGTGACCAAGGGAAATGGGGATTCATTTTTATATATTACTAGCGACCCGCCCCCGGCTTCGCCCGGCGTGCATTTTTTATCTATAAGAACACTCCCCGTTTATCCCTCTTTCCATTAGTGAAAACCGAATTAAAATCGGTTACCCGTTCACGCGTGATGCCGTGACCAAGGGAAATGGGGATTCATTTTTATATATTACTAGCGACCCGCCCCCGGCTTCGCCCGGCGTGCATTTTTTATCTATAAGAACACTCCCCGTTTATCTCTCTTTCCATTAATGAAAACCGAATTAAAATCGGTCTACCCGTTCACGCGTGATGCCGTGACCAAGGGATATAGGGATTCATTTTTATATATATAGAAGATTAATTTTTATATATTAATACCTGTTTTTTTAAGACATTACAAATGGTAACTAAACCACTTACTTTTTCATTTATCTTCATTGGCTGCTTCATGATGTAAGGTAGTCCTGCCATTCCGCCAAAAATCGTTGGCACCATGGTCGGTGCGAGGATCACCTTAACAGAATCCTTGCCTTCGCTATTTTGACAGGACTTTTGACAGCAACAGTGATGGCACACTTTGACAGTTTTTTCACAATCACTCCTATCACTTTTCATCTGATCATCCGGAATGGATGTTCCGGTTGACGAATCAACAGTTTCGACAGTTTCCGACGATTCGAAAGCTTCTGATGATATTTTAGCTTTGTGTGAATCGAAGATTTTAGACGATTGCACAAACAATTTTGGCTTTTTTGAAAAATCTTTTGGCAATTCGAGAAGAGGGGTTTTCCTTTTTAGATCCTTAGGTGTTTGCAATAAATGCTTTTTTGTTTTCTCTCCTTCTAATCTCGGCTTAATGAAAGGGTGCACTAACAAGGTCTTCGTCTCTTTATTTCGTATCCTTGAGGCCCCTGGAAGGGCCTCGTTTAATCTTTTTGGATCCAATTTGACTGATTTTAATTTACACTTTTATTTAATTAAATTAAAGTACACAGTTTAACACATAACACACAGTTTCTTTCAATATGTTCACAATAGTTACTTTTTAAACACTGTTTTTTATATTTTTAATTCATTTTAAATTTTACACGCTTTTATTTTAAAATTAGATTTATTTATTTTATTTTAAGCCAATTTTTCACGAGACCTACATAACACATTATACGTGTATAGTAAGGTTTGAATTTTTAAGTCTTGTATTTAGGACCGACAGGTTCAGGTCCGACATCATCAGGTTCCTGATGATTAGACTGGCAAAGAATAGAAGTTGTTTTTAGTTACAATTATAAATTATTGTCGAATTTAATCGGTTAATGTTTTAACTAACAGTAAACAAAAAAAATGCTTTTTTTTTATTTTAATTTTTAATTTAATTTGAAATGATTTTTTTTGTATAATAAATTAATTTGATAATTAAAAAAAAGAGTATGTAACTTGAACTAATAAATATTATTATTATTATTCACTTATTTATTAATTTTATTCATTTTAATTTTTTTACAATATAAACATATATAAAAAAACTAACAAACAAACAATGTATATCATAAAAAAAACTTAAAACTAGGACTCCGCAGATAGCGGGGCAAGGCCCAAAGCTACCGGTGGTTAGGGCTGCAGAGTGAGGAACCTCCTGACAATTCGTGCCGTGTCCAGAAGTACCGCCTTCTGTATCTGTCCCTTGATCCAGCCATCTAGCGAGAGCCTCTTTAGATGTTGGTCGAGGCTCTTCGCTATAAAAACGTTCGCCGAAACGACTATCGGGACGATAAATTGTAGAATCGACTTATTATTATTTATTTAATATAGTTTTACTCGAAAGATACTTTAATAAACATACTTCAATAAAAAGTAAAATAAGTAATAAAATGAATCAAAAAGAATTTAATTCAATATAATATAGTTAAGTACCTCAATAAGTACCTCAATGGCAGGTACATATTTCAAAAAAAAAAAATTCAAATTATTCTTAAAAAGGTATTTTATCCATATTTTTAAATATTTAAAATCCTATCCAACGCTTAAAAATGGACGCCGAAAGTGCTACGCCTTAAATGTAACTTTAGACCCGGCCTTAAATGAAAAAAATTATTAACAATCACGTCTAAAGGTCGTTCGCCTGAACCACGTGGCCTTATTTACAAACAAACAAACAAATTTGTCAACAAAGAAAATTATATTGAATTCGAACCATTTTATGAGCTTTTAACTTGCACAAATAAAATCACGGAGTTTTTATTTAAACGAAATCTATTTAGGAGTTGATTTAATTAAAAAATGTGGTTATTTTTCACAAAATTATAGCGGAAACTGTACGAAACACGTCCTCCCGAAATAAAGCTCTATGAAACACTGAGGCTTTATAAGTTTAGGGGCGGGTTTGGGCGTTCCTAATTGGGCGTTCCCGAAACACGCCCATGTACAGCTAAATTATTTCAAAGTCTAGACTTGGCAAGATGGCTCCTTTAGCTGTGTTTGACGAGCCCGTTCGATGAGTGGTTAGGGTGCTTGCCTTAACGCTCTGTTCTAGGGTTCCCGGGTTCGATTCCCGGCAGGGTCAAGTTTGAAAAATCAGCTTTTCAAATTTGGCTCTGGTCTGGATTTGGAAAGTAGTGGCAGGGCATACTAGTTGCGCAGTCATTTGGGCAGCCCGTCTGGCGGCAGTAACCACCCCCTTACAGAGAACCACCGTGAAATAACACAGTAACCACCCCCTTACAGAGGACCACCGTGAAATAACAGCACGTGTGCTGTTGTGTTTCGGTGAGTGAGTAAGGGATGCCAGAGCTTATTTCCCTATTCACTCCTAATCCCTTATCCTTATTCCTACTGCAGTCGGCAGCGCACTTGCAGCAGCTTTGGCGTTGCTTGTGTTATAGGCGACGGTAGCCACCTACCATCAAGTGGACCGTCAGCCTGTCTGCCGACCTTAACATAAAAAAAAGAGATGTATATTTTTGTTATAATTATGCTAATGGTAGTATTTAGCTGCAGTTTAGCTTTTTTTATGATTAAGAGTAGCGAGCAGGCTGACGGTCTTCTTGTTGATAGACTCAAGTAACAAGATCATGTACCTAATAGTTAAAGAATACTAATACTATAAATGTGAAAGTAACTCTGTCTGTCTGTCACACAACTTTTTCACGCCTTAACCACAATTTTTTTTTTTTTTTTTTATGTTATGTCGACAGACAGGCTGACGGTCCACTTGATGGTAGGTGGCTACCGTCGCCTATAACACAAGCAACGCTACAGGTGCTGCAAGTGCGCTGCCGACTACAATAGGATTAAGGATAAGGGATTAGGAGGGGATAAGGAGATGGGCTCTGGCATCCCTTACTCACTCACCGAAACACAACAGCACGTATATGCTGTTATTTCACGGTGGTCTTCTGTAAGGGGGTGGTCACTGCCGCCAGGCGGGCTGCCCAATAGACTGCGAAACGCAGTGTGCCCTACCACTAATCGATCGTCATGGAGTTTTGCATATAAATTTTCAGTGATACGGCTGGAAAAACTATAACAGCGATAAAGATTGAATGAATGAATGCTCATATATTTAAATTTTGTCAGGCGTTAAATATTTTTTTTAATTGAAAAAGCAAAAGCTCGTGAAAAAGCAATTGTGGTTAAAAAACATCGTGATTACTGAATTCTTTAAATGTAAAGGTCGGCAGACAGGCTGAAGCTATTGAAAAACTAATTTATTCATTGAATAGATTTCAAAGAAACACTCTTAAAAGTCAGTTTTTTTTTTACTATGGTTTCGAAAAAAAAGTAACCAAGATGAATATGATCCTGAAATCCCGAGAGAATCTCAGGATTACCATTCTTTTTGTCATCTTTAAAATAATATATATAAAAATACAAATTTCGCGCTTAAATTTTTTAACAACTTGTCAAAACGTTTGGTCGACATAACCGGGGATTATAGAGCTGGCCATTACCTCGGGCAACAGATTAGCATTGCCATACAACGAGGTAATGCAGCCAGCATGCTCGGTACTCTGCCTAGGGGACCGAAACTTTATCATTTATAATATGTTAATGTTTATAAGGAATTATTGTAATGTTTTCCAAATTAATTAATACCAAAAAAAAAAATTCACAGTATATAATACTAGCGTGACGCCGCCGCGGCGGGCATATATCTGGGTCCGGGGTCTAGTTGAGTTGGTCTTACGAATTTTCGATCAGGTTTTCGATCGTGAGTTTAACATTTTTTCCTCAACGCAAAAACACACAGCGCCGCTAAAGAAGTGTTCACTTCAAAAAACAAATTTAAAATTTTTGTTTGACTCTTTTTTCCGGAGATCTCCAAAACGGCTGGACCGATATTGACGGGACTTTCACTGGCAGATAGCTGATGTTATAAGGAGTAACTTGGGCTATTTTTTTTTTCAGTAAAATAAAAATACATATATACATTATAATGTAAGCAGTGTCCATTACCGCGTGCACCTCATGCGCAGGCCGAAGCGAAGCGTGACCTAATTTTTCAAAATTAAATATTTAATTGTCGAGCCAAAATTGGCTTCAAACTACCAAGACCATGAAGTTAATTGAGTATCCACTGCCATTTATCATAGAATCCTGTTTTTTTTTAATAATTAAGAAAAACCGGACACTATATCGTAGATCAATATCAATATATTGATCTACGATATAGTGCTGTGATTAAACATGTGGCTTTCTTTGTAAATTAATTAATAATGTTTTATGAATTTTTCCTCAATTTTTTTTTATTCCTATTCCCTTGCATAGGTTTTCAGAGATATTATACAAAATAATATGTTAATTTTATAATAAATTCAACACAAATTTAAATCAGCATACCCACTTATATCTTCGGTTGAAGCTCTCGAATTGGCGGATCCCCTAATGCAAGTTCATACGTAAATCAAGCCACCGTCCCTTTGTCCCGAACTTGTGAGGGTCTGTTACTGACAGCACCTTATCTCAACTCTTACCCATGTACTGACAGAACACAGATTATAGAATTTAAGGATTTACTTATCAATGCCTTTGTATATCTCTTTGTAATCTTTTTAATTTAAATAATCCTGGTTGTCGGACATAAGGCCGAAATAGATTTATTTGTTCGTAGGTTTTCCATGTTCATACGTAGATTGGGTGGGTTTAGGCATGGTTTAGGTGATGTTTATTATTTATTAAAATTGTATTTCAGTAGTATTTAGTACCTAGGTATATTCTAGTGCTTAGTATTTTCACTGAATCTATACTAATATATAAAGCTAAGAGTTTGTTTGTTCGTTTGAAAACGCTAATCTCAGGAACTACTGGTTCGAATTGAAATTTTGTTTTTGTTTTGAATAGTTCATTTATGGAGGAAGGCTATAGGCTATATAACATCACCCTACGATCAATAGTATTATATATGTATATGCAGTGTCCAGTACCGCACGCCCCATGCGCACGCCGCCGCCGCGTTATTCTCTATTTTACTATCATATTATTATTATAAGGTAGCACAATTTAGGTACCTTAACCTATGCCATTTACACTAGTTAGGAGTGCAATTTAGCAATTAAGTTCTACACATGCACTTTTTAGTTTTTATTAATTGCATTCTGTTTGTTAATAAATATTCAGTTTAAGTTGTTATTCTGCCACGATAATAAGTCCTCGTTCCTACTAAGTGATTAATCGCGTATATTCACTGAGCGACTAGTCGCGCGCAACTTAAAGCGCCAGCGATATTTGTTTTGTTAGTATTTATAATGTCCTGCAATGTCGTACGCGCGGTATTCGGTATAGCGCGTAACTTTTTTGTTTGTAAACAGATTGGAATGAAACAAACGCTAAATGTTACCGGAAGCTTGCCACAATACGTCAGTGGAAACCACATGAAAATCGGTTAAGCCGTTTCTTAAATTAGTGTGCGCAAGTTCATAGTAGACAAACAACGATTTCATTTGAAACATGACCAGCCTAAGCTGAACCCTACATAATATGACTGATCATATTGATCTGATGTCAACTTAAATTGGAACTTTCAAAATCACTTAAACTAACTTAACATTTTTAACTTTATATAAACTCTCAATCATCATCGTTTTACAGGTGAAAAGTTTCAGCCAATTCAACCGAAGAGTTATTTTATTGCATTTTTATTGAAAAAATTGTAATTTTTTTTTTATTTGTAAACTGATTGGAAAAAACAAACATTTAATGTTACGGGAAGCTTGCTATAAATTAGGCTTACTATAATAGGGGATCGGACAAATTTTCAGAAAGTGTTTTAAATTAATCTTCATGGATATTTATTCCCATAAAAAATACTATTTTATTTATTTATAGCCTTTTAGGTACTCAAAATCATGTTTTAATATTGTTTGTTTGAAAATGCCGCCAAAACGCCACGATAGTTCATCTGAGAGCGCGTAACGTCATTTGTGGTCATATCATAACAAAACAGCTGCATTGGCATAAGACAATGATTGCCCACAAATGACGTCACGCACTGTGACGTCATTTGTTTCAGTATAGATTAAAAATATTGTAAATAATAAAATTTTATTTCTTCATTTAAAAACATTTAAATGAATTATATTAAATTATTATTCGATAAATAATCGTAAAAAATTATATATTTTCTTTCTAAGTACATTTTAGATTTTAATCTGATTACTGTCCGATCCCCTATTATCAAGCTCTAAACCGGGACAGTAAAAAAAAACAAATAAATCGAATGCCCAAAAGTTGTTTAATCAAAATTAAGAAATTATTTATTGTGCTAATTATTGTACTTTTACCGGCAGTGAATTTTTTTAAAAATTTTTTTTTCATAAAAGTCACTGCATGTTTTTTTTTATGTTAAGGTCGGCAGACAGGCTGTCGGTCCACTTGATGGTAGGTGGCTACCGTCGCCTATAATACAAGCAACGCCAAAGCTGCTGCAAGTACGCTGCCGACTGCAGTAGAATTAAGGATAAGGGATTAGGAGTGCCCTTTTTTTTTTTTTTTTTTTTTTTTTTTTTTTTTTTTTTTTTTTAGGAGGGGAAATGCATTTCCGCACTATCCCTCGCCGACGAGGACGGTCGGCGAGGGGGTGTGAGGGACTCACCCGACGGAACGAATCGCCCCGCCGGTCCTACCCCCTAAAACCCCTCCATGTTCCACCATCGGCAGTGATAATGGGACCCAGGATCACAGCGAGGCCTTATCCCCGGGCCCCACGCACCGCCACGTCCTTGCGGACCCTGCTCCATCGCGGCAAGCCGCATAAAAACTCCTGTGGTGACCTGCGGAACATCTGCAGGCCAACCACACCTCTCATCTGTTAAGTTCCAGGCGCCAGATGTCCTCCTCTGACGCCCGAAACAGACAGCGCCGCCGCCGATAAAGCGACGGACCCACCATCTCTTCGGACACCTCTGCGGAGCCAGCCACTGATTTTTACCTACGGTCTGACCACCCAGAGGAGCTCAAAAACTCCCGGGGACCGTAGGCTGGACCTCTTCCTTGACCAAGGGCCGGTGCCACCTCCGGCGACTGAGCAGGGGCCTGGGTCCGCCCCCCGGGTTGCCCAGGTCCCCAGAACTCAGTCCCCCGACGACAGCTGACAGAACAGCAGAGGGGAGGGATACTGCCCTGCCCCGGACCGTCGGGGTTGCCTTCCTCGTCTGAGTGCTCCGCCACGAGCTCCGCTCAACGGAGCCCGCTCGGAGCCCACCTCGGTGTGGGCCTTCTTTGTCCCCAAAACCAATCCGATCGGTCGAGCAAAGGCCGGTGAGGAAAAAAAAGCACCGACCCCTGCGACCGCCCGGATTGCCAAGGGTAAGCCCCCCCCACCACGACAAGGTCATGGCCCACCTAGGGGGGGAAAACGCATGTGCCCTGCCACTACTTTCCAGATCCAGACCAGAGCCAAATTTTTTCAAAGTTGACCCTGCCGGGACTCGAACCCGGGAACCCTAGAACAGAGCATTAAGGCAAGCACTCTAACCACTCATACAATTCTATGTAAGAAATCCACCGTCTGTAAAGACCAGCTACTTCTGTCATTAATCTACTAACATTATCCTGGCATTGAAGTTTTCTCAACAAAGTTACTGTTCGAAACAATGTCTGTTGCGCTTGCTTTACATTTTGCCATAAGTAAACACAGTCTTGTTAAAATTATTCAGTTGTCCATGTATTTTTACAACCCAAAAATATAATCCGCGGATTCCGCTCTCACTATTTGAAATCGACAGTTCTCGCGCAAATCGGGACAAAATCTAAACCGGGACCCGTGACTGAAACCGGGACAATCCCGGCCGAAGCGGCGAACATAACGCTTTTTAGTTAACGCTTGTATTAATTTTACTTCTCATAAAATTTCCGTACCGGGGTCCTTGTGGTATACGTTTATTTATCACAATATTTACATCTAACAACAATATGTGATGTTCAAAGAAAAAGTCCTTTATATGGTTATAGGAAACTCACGATAAGTATACACACGAGTTTTTTATTATACATATTATGTAGTAAGTGTCTATTTATAAGTTTTTAAATATTTTCATTACACACACTGTCGGCACAGTTTTTCACAACAAACGCTCACACTGAACCCACTACACTTGTCTGCGCCGGCGCATAGTTCATTCAATCGCCGTTCACCAATCAGCGCGCGTATCTTCGTTCGCGCCACTGCTTCGGTGTATGGCCCAAGTTCATACAGGCGAACGTATTGTAGGGTGGTGGTCCAAGTTAGACCCCACATCCTTATATGAAAATTGATTCTTGAATTGATTCTTAAACTCCAATTTTGACAAAAACTTTGTTATTCACTAAGGCAGCAGCCGCAGCAGAGGCGGCGGAAAAATTTTTTTTAAATATAGTGGACTCGGCGCCGAATATGGTTTTGTACCATTCGGAGTCGAGACACTCGGTCCGTGGGGACCTGCAGCAATCAGCCTCTTCAAAGACATCTCGAAGAGGCTTATTGATGCGACGGGAGACCGAAGAGCTGGCACTTCCACGGTCAACGTATTAGTTTGGCCATTCAACGAGGAAATGCTGCCAGCGTACTTGGTACAATGCCGCAGGGTCCATTTTTATATTATTAGTTTTAATCCATTTAGTATTAATTTATTTTTAGATTAGGTAAGTATTTTAGTTTTTATTTTAATTTAATTTTCACTGTTTGTATAATTGTTAATGTGGCTAAAATAAATAATACATAAAATCTGTTATTCATAAAAATGTGTTAATGATTATGAAATTCCAAACAGTAACGATATTATTGCAAACAAAAACATTCGGTTACGGCTGGCCGTAGACCCTTCTCGAAGAAGGTTCTAGACGATGGCCCCTTTAAACAAGTGCAAAAGAAAATTGGCCTTTACGGTTACGACATAGGGTTCACATACATTCCAGGAACCGAAACACCGTTCTAGAACCAATAGAATAACGGACGCACGACGTTTACTAGTTTAAAATTTAAAGTACTTTCTAAGACTATCCAGACTGTTTGCGCGAATATAAAAACGGGGACCGGCGCTCGAAGGGCGGTGTGCTACAGGATGCTACACGGAAGCGACAGTTGAGAGTTTTATTGCGAAGACATCTGTACAGTGAGTTAGCGACACATTGAACGAATTAGCGACGACATTGGCGAGTTTTAACGGTTTAATCGAGAAGCCTTGTGATGTTTGGATTAAATCTAAGTCTGCAGGAATAAATCGACTCCTTTCACCCTTACACTCCTCCAAGACCACAGAACGTGGTGCAAGTCCTTTTTAGGAGGAAAAGTGACATTGACACACTATCCCTCGCCGACGGGGACGGTCGACGAGGGGGTGTGTGGGACTCGCCCGACGGAACGAATCGCCCCGCCGCCGCGCCGGTCCTACCCACTAAAACCCATCCATGATCCACCATCAGCAGTGATCATGGGACCCGGAGTCACAGCTAGACCTTATACCCAGACCCCACGCACCGCTTTATCCTTGCGGACCCGCATCTGACACGGTAAGCCGTGTAAAAACTCCTCCTGTGGTGACCCGCTGGAACATCTGCAGGCCACCACTCTTCACTGCCCGGTGTTGTGTGGGCGGCGCACTTCCCCATGTCCACCGCCCCGCCATTTCTTTGCCTGCTCGCTACGTATTACGTCCGTAGAGCCGAATCGTTGCTATAATATCTCACACTATAGATTCCTGTGGTAAGTAGACATGATGTTTTTGCTAGTGTTGATTACAAGAGTTTACATTAGTGTGGGAACGAATGAAAGGCTCGAGTTTTATGTGTGCGTGAGAGGTGGCGTAGTCAAGCCGTTGCTCTAATTCAAAGTATGACCGTTGGCCTTCCCATCTTTATTTATATCTTTCGAGGTAATCAGATAACAACTGCAAAAGTAATCTTCAAGAGAAACCCTTAGGTTTTTTGTGGAACATGACACTGTTAATTAAATACGATCTACTTGACGGTAATTAGCTACCGTCGCTTATTATACCAAGCAAAGATACAGATGCAGAAAATTCGCTGCATACCTTAGTGATTAAGGGATAAGGACAAAAAAGGGAAATGGGCTCTGACATCCCTTACTCACGTAAACACAACAGCACACGTGCTGTTATGTCACGTTGGTCTTTTGAAAAAGGGTTGTTACTGCCTAATTTATGACTGCTAAACGCAGTTTTTGAAGAGCCCGTTGGACGAGTGGTTGGGTGCTTGGATTAACGCTCTGTTCTAGGGTTCCCGGGTTCAATTCCCGGCAGGGTCAACTTTGCAAAATGAACTTTTCAAATTTGGCTTTGGTTTGGATTTGGAAAGCAGTGGCAGGGCACACTTCGTTTTCGCATTTATTTGGGCAGTCCGTCTGGCGGCAGTAACCACCCCCTTACAGAAGACCACTTTGAAATAACAGCACGTGTGTTGCTGTGTTTTGGTGAGTGAATAAGGAATGCCAGTGCCCATTTCCCTATGTCCTCCTAGTCCCTTATCCTTAATCCTACTGTAGTCGGCAGCGCACTTGCAGCAGCTTTGGCGTTGCTTGTGTTATAGGCGACGGTAGCCACCTACCATCAAGTGGACCGTCACCCTGTCTGCCGATCCTAACATAAAAAAATGTATAATCCACGGGCACAAGGTTTGACGATAGCTACATGATGACACGCGTCAATGGTCAGCGTTTCTAACGGACTGACCAGACGAGCGCGGGACGCGTTCGGCGGAAGGGGGAGTGGTAGTCATTGGCAAACCTTCTGTGCGAGGCATATAATTGTACATTGCACAATTTAGACTATCACAAAAAGATTTTAATGACCCAAATAATTCCTGGAAGTTCCTGAATCCTGGAGATGTGGCCTAAAAATCTGTTCCTAAATTAAATAGATAATTTACAGCTTGTAGTGACGGCGACTGTAGTACCTAGACAGACTAGGGATCAGCTAGTGGAAAATAAAACAAAACATTAAATAAAACTCTATATTAATATAATATAATAGTAATAGTTGTGATAATTCATTATAATAAAAAATCGTCCTTGCACTCTCCCGTTGGGTCCCTTCGCTGTGCGGTCTTCTCGACAGACCGAACCGTTGGCAAAAGACCGAACGGTCTTTTCGCCCGTCTCCATACTTTAAGGCTTCAAGCGTTTGTAGTTTGCGAGATGACTGTTCAAATGCTGAGCCAATTGTTCGGCGCGAACGAACGATGCCTGCCAAAAAAAAAAAAGAACATATTTAGGAACAAACAATATTTTTGGAGTTTACTGCTTAAGAATCCATTTTCATATAAGGCCCCCGATATGGAAATTTTATGGGTAAAATTAATCCAAGCGTTACGTTATCTGTCACTTTGACATGTGTGACAACTGACGCATGCATTAATGTTCCTTATTTCTATTATCTGGGCTTATAAAAGCTAACGTCGAAATATCGTATAAAAAGAATAATGCGCGTTGAGGAACGAAACGATAGCGCGTTATATAAAACCTGCCGGCGCAGCCGACATCTGTTGTTGAAAAAATTAACAATTTGAACTTATAAAACGACATCTGCGTATACCGAACGTAACTAACATAACTTTAGTTGGAACACGTGACATCTGAGTATGCAGAGTGTAACTAAATAATATGAAGTTAATTAGGTATACAGTTATCTATTAACATGAGAAAAATTTATATAATTAATTTTATAACTTCAGTAAACTTCAGTAGTGCGTCAGAGCTGACAGACACTTTTTTATCAAAACTAATGGTCACCCAGTGGGTAAATCTATACTAATATTATAAAGCTGTAGAGTTTGTTTGTTTGAACGCGCTAATCTCAGGAACTACTGGTTCGAATTAAAAAATTCTTTTTGTTTTGAATAGTCCACTTATCGAGGAAGGTATATAACATCACGCTGCGATAAATAGTATTATATATAAGCAGTGTCCAGTACCGCGCGCCCCATGCGCACGCCGCCGCCGCGCCGTATGGGCCGCAGCGAAGCGTGGCCGAGTTCAGCTAGTGTTACATAATCAGGTATCAAACGTATGTGCGCGTGTCAAACATGCAGTAGTGTGTGAATCTTTATTATAATCAATTTAATGTATTTCTTATGCACTTTATATAAAGAATACTAGCGGGTGCTCACGGCTTCGTCGCGTTGAAAAATAAAAAATATAATGCCTGACTAAATATATGAGCAATGTAACGCCTAACATCTTTATTGCAGCTATAGCTTTGCCAGGCGTTAGACGATGCCTAGAGAACAGTACTTTTTTCTGTATGAAAGGTACCCTATGTCCTTTCCTGCATCCCTGACAACGTGTATGCAAAATTTCATGATGATCGGTTCAGCGGTTTAAGCGTGAAAAGTTAACAGACAGAGTTACTTCCACATTTATAATATTAGTATTAGCATGGATTAGCTTTCTCCAGTCCTTCTCCATATAAACTTTAAGTGTACCAAATTACACACTACTCCGTATGCGCAATTTTCATATAAATTGAACGAAGCTAGATATAGGTCTCTCCCACAATTTTCCAATAGGACCTGTCAGGAGCAGCCTGGATCCACCGTCAACCTGCGTCCTTTATCAGATCGTCTGTCCAGCGAGGATGGATGGACGACCTCGCTGCGCTTGCCGGTCCGTGGCCTCTCCGGCCCCAGCAGCGGTCCAAAGCTCCCCGTACATTTGTGTCTGATCCGCCGGGTTATGTCGGTAATTTTCGCTCATCTATGGATCTCCTCATTCCTGGTCTCGCAGTGTAACCCCGAACATAGCCCCCATAGATAAGTCAGATTTAATTACGTCGTTCAACACTACAGCCGTTGTAGCCAGAAGTTGCATTTATTTCATTTGAGTATACTTTTTCATATACGTTGTGGACGTATGGGCTATAACAGTCGCGAAGTCTTCGTTTAGAAGTGGAACATATAAATATGGAGCCATTAAAGCACAATCTAACCATACTTAGGTCTTACATTCAGGCAACGAATTTATTTGCGTAGAGCAACGTTCGGCGAACTCGCTTCAGTTTGCAGACTCGACTGTACGGCGTAAGTATGATTAGACTGTGATTAAAGTATGTAGATTTTGTGAGTAATATGCGACAAGTTATGATTACCTTGCAAACGACGCATCTGTAGAGTTGCTTGGCGTGGTTGTGCATGTGCCGAGTGAGGGAATGCGCGTGGCCGAACCGCTTGCCGCACTGACTGCACGCGTGCGGAAGCCGAGCGTTGTTGCCTGCTCCAACAGAACAAAGCGGAATGAAATATGGACAACTACTGTAACAGAACAAAATTTAGAACTAAAGAGAGAAGATAAAAGATAAACTGGCTCTCCAGGGGTGTGTTCCAGCACTCCATTGTGTTGGACCGCGGCCTTCCAACGAAGTTTCAGGTTTGCGGCGTCCAAGTGCTGGAATGATCTCCCTCCTCCTATCCAAGGAGCGCCTAGCAGGTACACCTTTAGACGTAAGCTAAGGGGTTATTTGTTGACGCTCCAAAATTCATAATTCTATATCCAGCATTTTTCACCGCACTAATACACCAACATAATATGTAAGTTTTAACGTTTACTAATTACCAAATTTATTATTGATTCCTATAGAATTTCCTTATTTCCGCGCCTTTTCTCTGTCATTGAAGCAGTGCATTGTGTAAGTATTTTGTTATATTATTTCTTACCTATGTATTTTTCGATGTATCTACATGTCTACATGGATGTATATATATATATGTGTGTGTGCGTGTGCGCGCGTGTGTGTACATATACATATATAGTAATTTATTTAGTAAGTTTGTATGGTGTTCAATGAGTCACATACGGTGCTGGCTGAAAATGAGCGCTGTAGGTTTGTCTAGCACCTCGGCACAATCCTGAGCCAGTATCCGATTCGCTGCCGCGAGGACACACACACGTTCTTTATTAATTTCTGCTCTGTTTTGTATATAATGTCAGTGTCTTTCGTGCAGTGAATAAAAGTCTTTCTTTCTTTCATTCTTCGGACAAGGCTAATTTTGCTATAAACGCGGATACACGCCATTCCACATTCCATTCAAGAATAACTAGATTATACCTCCACCCCCTGGTACACACTCCAGGGGGTGTGATATGGGTACAAACACACTGGAAATTTTGAAGGATAACCTGATGTTATTGATCTAGTGCTGGAACATTACGACATTTCGAATCACCAATTGATATCGATATTGTTGAGAATTGGCCACGGCGATAACGCAAAGAATGTAAACAAACTTTCAGGGGTTCATAACATTTTTTTAATAAAACAAATAGTTTTTACTATAGTCATGGGAAGCTGTAAATTATGTAAACAAAAATGTAGGGGTTTCAACCCTGTGACTAACGTTTTCATATGACTTTGCCTGTGAAATCATCAATTTTTTTGTTATAGACACATACACATACAAGCTGTCCCAAAATTCAACCGTAAGCAGGCACCAGGGAGTGGACAAGTTAATGACTACCCAGAGAAAAATGACACAAAAAAATCTTTTTTATTAGCAACCTAAGTGGCATTGTTCATAAACAATTCCAAATAAAATGAGTACAACTGTTACAACTACAAAAAGTTGGCTTACATGATATCTCACGCCTAAGTGAACGGACTATAATATCCACGATGAGTTCTAACTGTGAAATGAAAACGTGTGTGACAAGTGACCGTGGGTGACGAACTGTGCGTGTGGCGAATGTAGCGAGTGTAGTGAGTGTGACGAGCGTGGCGACTTTGTTGTGTCGAGTGTGGCAGTTGCGGTCAAATGTGGCGGATACATTACCGGCGCTGTGTGCGAGCGACGTGGCGTTGTGGACGCCGCTGCGGTGTCGACGTAATTGTTCCCAACGTTGGAACATGGCGCCGCAGTCGCTACACCGACCTGGAACAGCGACAGATACTTCACTCGAGTGACTCTTATCGTGAACAGACATCATCTTCAAGGCGTAGATTCGTAGATTAATAAAATAGAATAGAAAAAATCATACAGTAAATTTTAATAAGGTGATCAATATATATAATATCGTAAACAAACCCTGTAGGTACAATAATTTTACAAAAAAAAAAAAATTGTACACGCAGTAGTTATATGGTACTGAGGTTAAAAAAACAGTTTTTAAATTTTTTGTCTATTTTACTAAACGGTAATCTTAGAAACGGCTTAATCGATTTGAATGCGGCTTTCGCGAGCTACCTGTAACATTTAGGGCTTGTTTCATTCCAATCGGTTTACAAACAAAAAAGTTATACCGCAATACCACGCGTAAGAATACCGCACAGCAATTATAGTACACATAAAAGTTGGATTGTAATTTTTATAAATATGATGATTCTACAGTCCTACAATACAATACAGACAGGAAAAAAAGTGTGCGGGTGTGTCAACTCCGACTGGAGTTTACTATGCAATAGGAAAAGACGGTAAATAAAAGTGCCATCTATTATACTAAAATAGAATCAGGTGAAGTGGCGACATCTATGGGATTTGGGTAGAATGTTAACGCCTAACAGAGCTATTAAAATGTGCATCAGTGTTTTGGAAATTTCAAAATATATTTCATTTATTCCTGTGTTGACAACTATAAAAAAATACGGGTTGCACTCCGTGAGTGCCGGCAGAAGTGAAAACTTCAATATTAACGTTGTGCATTTTTGATATTTTGGAATGGTTAGGGAATCATTTTGCACGAATTGCTTTAATTTATCAGTATAGCGACTCGTCTCCACTCAGTGGCGACCGTCCACCTACGTCACCACTTGTGTGGCGACGGTCGCCAACACTCCTAGCAACACAAAACTTCAACCTTGAGGAGACATTACTCCATATACTGCATTTTATCTACACCCATATATATACTGCATTACGTCCAGCCAACTCAACTAGACCCTGAGTTGAGTAGACAACAAAGACCCCGGGTCTAGTTGAGTTGGTCTTACGAATTTTCGATCGCGAGTTTAACATTTTTTCCTCATCCCAAAAACGCACAGCGCCGCTAAAGTTTTCACTTCAAAATATTTATTTTCCGGAAATTATGCAAGTACACTAATATGACTCGGGCCTTAAGCAGTGAGCGTAGTCCCTAAGAATCATTATAAAAATTCACATTGCGAGAACCTGAATGTAACTACGTACGCCATCGCCATAAAAAAAACACACTGCTCATCAGGCAGTGCAGGTGAGACTAAAAAGCGTTAAGATTAGGTTGGATTTTCACAAAAATAGAGCAATGAAAGACAACACATACCGGCCCTCTCGTCGTGCGTGTGCGTGCGATCGTGTGCAGCCAACTCGGCGTCGTCCTCAAAGCACTTGAGGCAAACCTCGCATCGCACCGTCATCGCGCCGCGGTGTGCAGACGCCCTAACAATTTATAAATGACATTACCAAAAATTACGCCTCGTATAGCGCAGTTGTCTTCTACACATACATTATGTTTCACTGCCAGGTCTCGAGTGTTTCTACTATGTTTTTGATGAGCCCAAAACAAACATTTTTGATGAGTTGAGTAGTTAAGTGCTTACTTCAAAGCTCTGTCCCCGGGGTTCGATTTTTAACTTTGGAAGGGAACTTTACACAGATAGCTCTGATGTGAATTTGGAAATAGTGGCAGTGCAATTTGGGCAGCCCGTGTGGCGGCAGTAACCACCCGCTTACAGAAGACCACCATGAGATAACATCATGTAAGGGATGCCAGAGCCTACTTCTCTATCCATTGCTAATCCCTTATCCTCAACCTGTGGCTTTGCTTGTATTATAGACGACCGTAGCCAGCTGACGTCGAGTGGACCATCAGCCTGTCCGACGACCTTTACTTAAGAGCATCATGGATGAAAAGTGAAATGACATTTTACAATTCCAGTTTTACAACTACAATCCGACTGACTGGAGATCTACCGCGCATCTTTAAATGCACTGAAGAGGCCACTCACTTGTGTTCCCAGAGTTTCTCCCTCCTGTTGAAGGTCTCGTTGCAGCAATCACACTCGTATCTGTCCGTGGAGGAGGTGCGCGACCGCGAATTGCCACCACCCTTGTTCTGATGGACGCGACGGTGGATTCTGCGGGTGGAAAAAAGAAGTCATTCTATTTATCTTAAGAGACATTTAAATCCTGATCAGGAATAGAGATACGCATATCATGCTAACATGTTTTAAATATTAAATCCAAACTAGAACTATGTATAAGTACTTAGTACACCTATTTATATACATGTTTCACCATGATTACCCAAATATTTCATTTGTAATTATTATTTAAGAACAGTACTGTTCATAAGAAATGGTTGTCTGTAAAGTCGTTTTACGGACGATAGTTTAACGTGACAAAGTCATAACAAAACATTGTTTCTTCTCCTCGGAAGCATAGGCCAATCGAGTGGAAGAGAGATAGATGCGGCGCAAGCCGATCGTGCCTTTCGCTCGCTCGTGCCGCGCTCTCGGCTCGAACGTAACGGGACAATGAGTCTTCATTTTTGGTGCGTGCAGCCGGCGTTCATCGATTTATTAGACGTTGTCACACGTCAATAATAATTACAAATAAAATATTTAAAAAATAAAAATTGCCTCAAAAAAAATTGCTTTGCAGGTGTCGATGTTAAGACAGATGTTAACATGTAATTATCGACTTTAATGCGTAGAACAGAAGGGACATTACCTTATAGAAGAACAAATAGCCTACAACTCTCTCGCTCACACCGCACCGACTCGATACTTGGCGTTCGGCCAAGCTCGGCCGGCCTTCGCTCTGTCGGTCCGGAGACGGAACTACGGGAACTATGAACCTATTTAGATAAATCGTTCGGATTGGACTAATATAATTCCAACTGCGGACATAGTTCTCGGAACTATTACGATCTGGAACTACACATGTCTAATCAGGAATTCAATGCCAAATGATCTTTATTAATGTAGATCAGATCCCATATGCGTGTTAAATACAACTAGAGATCACCCAGTAGTTAAAAATAATATAAAAAATATTAGCTTTCCCCAATAATTCTCCATATAAACTTATAACCCTTCGCACTCAAAGACGACTAGTATCCTATGCATGTTTCGAGGTTGAGTCTCCGCGGAGTATCTCACATACATTTGTATTGAGAATCGCACACTTCGCTAATTATATAATAATTAATATAATTACCTATACTAAAAATGCATAGATCGGCCGATTCCACAATATCAACATCCATTCTGTTGCAAAGGCAAACGACAGGAAGGGCAGGAGCAGTGTGGCAGAGGAGTAAAACGTTCTGTGGGAAGTCTCGTGTGAGACGCCTAAACAATTTAGCGCACACTCACTTGAGTGTCACCCGGGTCGAGTACCACTTGCGACAGATGTGACACTGGAAACTCTTGTCGGCAGACTCGTTCTCGCTCTCGCTGACGTCATCCACTGGCGGTGGAGGGGGGGCTTCGCAAGAGCGTTCCGGATCCGGCGACGAGCCGCCAGACGCGTCCGAGTCGCCATCGACGGCGGGCGTGTTCGTTGCGCCGCCCCACGTGAACGACCTTTTATAATGATAAAAGTATTCACTTCAGCATTCAAGCCACTATTATGATAAATTTATTTGAATGCCCTAATCTTTTATTATTTTTGCATTGATAGTCCATTTTAGAACAAGGTTGTAGACGATGCTATACGGTGGGTCGGTTGCAGAGGGGTACCAGCAATACCAAAAAGAGCCGAAATATGCATGCCTATGCGAAGGAGGTACCACATCCCGCACGACCCAATTGCGTGGTAGGCTGTCATTATGATCAGTCACTCTAACGGTGAAGGCAAATATCGCGAGGAATCTACATCTAAGAAGACTTATAGCAAGGGAAGGAAATATGTGTTCAAAAAGAAATTGTTGCAGTATTGCTTGGATTAATGAAATTAGTCGCCAGCTTACTTGCAGCACCTGCTGGTGTTATAGGCGACGGTAACCACTTACCATCATGTGGACCGTCAACCTGTCTAGCGAAGATCATTTGATTCCACAGAACTGTTGCGCAGTTTGTGAGACTTTTTTAATGTTAGTGTGCGGGTACGAAACTTGCGACGGCCGGAGCGACGGCGGGGCGGGGCGGTGCGGCGCGGGGCGAAGAGATAGCGGTGTCTTGCGTGTGTACGAATTACTGTGATAAAAATGCAACACTATGTACCCGCGCGAGCGGCGAAACCAAAATAGTTTGTTTCCGTCGCTCCGCGCCGCCCGTCGCCCGTGCATCGCTCGATCGCGCCGCTCCGCCGTCGCCCGTTTCGTACACAGCGCTTAATGTTTTTAGCATTTGATTACATCGCCGTCGCGCCGCCCCGCCCGCCGCTACGCCGTCGCCCGTTTTGTACCCGCAGACTTAGGGTTAGTAGACAGGCTGACGGTCAACTCGCTGCCATCATAGTAGGATTAAGGATAAATGATTGGGAAGTAGACTCCCTTACTCAGTCACCGAAACACAACATGCTGTTATTTCACGAAGGTCTTCTGTTAGAGGGTGAATAATGCCGCCAGACGGGCTGCCCAAATGACTACGAAACGCAGTGTGGCGCTGCCACTACTTAAAATTATATTGAGATTTTAAGTTTGTATTCTTTTGATAAATGCGAGTTCAATGCTCGAAATGGACATGATGTCACAAAATGGCGTCGCCTTTACATATCAACAAAAACGACTTGAACAAAATGGCAAAAATAACACATTATATAAGAAAATAGCAGCTAAGTTATTATTCTTTAGAATAGCTTTAAATTTTCATTGATAATAAAATAGAAACCGTTTCAATTTATTCAATTAAAAATAACATTGCAATGATTGAAATCGCCCTATTCAAATGCGTTTTACGCCATAACTCGTGACCTAAATACCCAAAAACCACCAAATATAACTCACGTATTATCGTCGATGTTGTTCGGTTTCTCCGATTGGTTGTCGGATTCCGAGTCTGAGCTGTCAGAACTGGAACTGTCATCGCTGCTCGACGACGAGCTAGAGTCGCTCGATGAACTGCCTGAAAACACATAACAACCTTTGTCAAGCTTAGCAAGCGAGCAGTGTCAGTGGAACGTACGTTTTATTGCCAAGAGCTTTAGGCATTTCGTTCATGGATAAGAAACAAATATCACTTCCTTCCTCACAGTCTTTGATGCACACCGGTTTCTGAGACACATAGATCCATGATTCCTGGAGATAGACGTCTACTATTAGAGAAAATGTCAGTAGTAAAAGCAAAAAATAAAACAAAACACTTGAGACACACTTAAATAAATTGGCAAATAAACTACTACAAGCGGACGGACCATATATAGTCATATACTGGTACTTAATCTCGACCAAAGTAAGTAGAAATTAAGACTAATGGCATTAAGTGGTGGCAGGGCACTCTTGCGTTAAGCAGTCATTTGGGCAGCCCGTCTGGCGGCAGTAACCACCCCCTTACAGAAGACCACCGTGAAATAACAGCACGTGTGTTTTTGTGTTTCGGTGAGTGAGTAAGGGATGCCAGAGCCCATTTCCCTACCCCCTCCTATTCCCTTATCCTTAATCCTACTGTAGTCGGCAGCGCACTTGCAGCAGCTTTTGGCGTTGCTTGTGTTATAGGCGACGGTAGCCACCTACCATCAAGTGGACCGTCAGCCTGTCTGCTGATCTTAACATAAATAATAATAATAATAATATAATAGAAATTAAGACATTTAATGTAATGTCGCCAATAACTCGTATCTACTTGACAAAGAACTGATTATGGCTAGACAACTGATGGCAGTTAACAAGAGTACGTTAAACAACACAACGGCAACTCACCAGACCCCGAACTACTGCTGTCCGAATCTGAATTAGAGCTGTCTTCCAGTTTTTCAACTCGCGTATCTAACTCCTTCACCGAAGAGCGACCTGAAATATTTCATTTACTGATAAAAAAGAGGGGAATCCCCGAAAGTTTTCTTTGAAATTTTCTAAATTTCACTCGTATAAACTCTATTGTTCAGTACTCATAATTAACTTTGCTGTATAAAATTTGGGGCTACAAATACTTCTCTTATCTAAAGGTCGGTTGGTAGACCGAAGATTAATGCGCTCCCAATCCTAAAAGGATAAAGGCTAAAGAAGTATACCCTACAGGAGAATATGAAGTAGTTTCCTTACTAAGTCACCAAAACACACGGGCTGTTATTTCACAATAGGCTTTTGTAAAGCGATGATTGCTGCCCAGTGTATGATCAAAAAGGGGCAGTGCTTGAGGCTCTGCAGCGATGTCGTATTGACCATCGGTACTGTAGTGTATGCGGTTATTTACTCTCTTCCTCACACGGGAAAACACTGACTCGTTACGCAGCACGTCAGTTGACGCCGAGACATGGCTGAGATTATACGTGTCGGCAGCCCGTCCGAGAGTGCGTATTTCGAGCCTGTGATCCATCCCACGACTGGGGGCTGCTACAGGTACGTTTGCTACAGGTTCGAGTACACAAGTAGAGCACACAGTCAACTCCATTGCGAAGAGGTGTGAAACAGGGAGATGTATTCTCTCAGAAATTATTCACTGCCCCGTTGGAAAATGCATTTAAGCTTCTGGAAATGCAAGGACTAGGCATCAACAAGAGTATATCACTCAGCTTCGCTTTGCCAACGATATTGTGGTCTTGGCGAAGTAGATAAGAGAACTCAACAGGATGCTCAATGGCCTCAACTGAGTTTCCAAAGAAGGTGAATATGGACAAGACGAAATTCATGGTCTAATGTTCATTTTGTACCCACCCCAGTAACAGTTGGAAATGCGACTCTCGAAGTTGTTGCGAGTACATCTACTTGGGATAAACAGTCCAATTAGGTAGAGCCAACTACGAGAAGGTCAATCGTCGAATCCAGCTCGGATGGGCAGCGTTCGGGAAGCTCCGAGACATCTTCCCGTCCAAAATTCTTCAGTGTCTTAAAACAAAAGTTTTCGACCAATGTGTGTTGCCAATGATGATAAATGGCGCTGAAACGTGGTCTCTAACTATGGGCTTCGTAAGAAAGCTCAACATGGTTCAACGAGCTATGAAGAGGGTTAACTGCGAATTTGAATCAGCAATTAGGAGATCCGTAGAAGAACGAAAGTTCCCGAAAGTTGAAGTTGCAGTGGACATATAGTACGAAGAGCCGACGGCCTCTGGAGCGGAAGGTTCTCGAGTGAAGGCCACGGTCCGGCAAGCGCAGCGTAGGACGTCCATCCACAAGAACAGACGACGGGATAAGGGCTGCGTAATTACGTCACGTCTGTTACATGACAATGTCATCATAGAGCATCCATGTTTTTAATTGTTAATAATAATAAGAAATGGCTCAAAAATCTCCGCGAATGGTACGGGTACGGCCGAAATACCAGATCAATATGCCGCCTCGAAGGTTCAGATTGCAATGTTGATAGCCAACCTCCGGTAGAAGATGGCTTCGAGAGAAGAAAAAATAGTTAATAATGCATGTGAAATTGTTTGATGTAATGATGTATATTCTGCTAATAATCGTCTTTATATATAAGAAAGAAGAAGCTACCTTACACCTTGACGCTGAAATAACAACGCAAGAACTGCTGTGTTTCGCTGAATGAGTAAGTGGTTTTTGGAGCCAATTTTCCTATGCTCCTTCTTATCCTTTATGTCGGCAGCACATTTACAACCTGTGTGGCGGTGCTAGCATTCATGTGTCAATTTCGGAAGATTTAAATTCATTTATAAGTAGACTTTCAAAGTTGACCAAGGTTCGAGACCGCCCAAAGAAACTTTAACTCTACGTACCTTCTGAACTCCTTATGGAAAGCACCTCGTCCTCATCCCTGTTCCTGTCTACGCTGCGCTGGTCGTGTCCTGGCTTCTTGAAATTAGCGGCCAATAGGTGGGCTTCATATAAATCGTCCTGAAATATTAAGGTCAGGCAGAACTGAAGGATCACTTAAAATCGTCATTTTTAACAATTACCTATTCGGAAAACAGATACTTCGAGGCAAATCGGCAAGAAACGGCAATGGATTCTTTTCAATTTTATCAATCTGTGACACAGGCACTAAATCTATATCTATACATATGATAAAATAGTAAACGAGCTGTTTCTGTACATTAAATATTTAAAAAAAAAAAAAACAATTGTCACAGATTGTACTTATGTAATCGGGGTCAAAAAGATAGTTTTTAGAATTTTTGTCTGTTTGTCTGTGCGTTTGTTCGTGCTAATCTCAGAATCGGCGTGTGAATGCGGTTTTCACTTAGTGTTTGTTTTATTCCAATCGGTTTACAAACAAAAAAGTTGTTTTAAATTTTTATTATTATTTTTTTTTCAATAAAAATGCAATAAAATAACTCTTCGGTTGAATTGGCTAAAACTATATAAAAAGTTAAAAATAGTGGGTTTAGGTGATTTTAAGAGTAAGTATTAGTACCAATGTAAGTTGACCTCAGATCTATGTGATCAGTCATATTAAGTAGGGTTCAGCTTAGGCTCGTATTTGTTTGCCTATTATGCCTTTGTGCACTCTAATCTCAGAAACGGTTTAACCGATTCTCATGTGGTTTCCACTGATGTATTGTAAGCTTCCGGTAATATTTAGTCTATTTCATTCCAATCTGTTTACAAACAAAAAAGTTACGCGTTATTCCGAATACCATGCGTACGAAGTCGCGGGCACAGCTAGTACTATATATATTTGGACAATCACTTTTTCTTAAAGTTTTTTTTTTTTTTTTTTTAGAAAATCCAAGGGTATTTTATATGAAATTCACAAAGCAACAACTGTCGAGTCAGCTAGAATACAATCACATCGACATTGTGTTCTGTTAGGTGATACATGAAGAAGTTGAAAAAGTGCGTGATGATGGAGGGTGAATCCATCATCACGCATGTAGAAGACGTTTAAAGAGTATACAATAGCCTTACCTTATCAATATTGGCATATTTCTCGTGGATATGCCTTAAAGCTCGCAAATTTTCGTCCCAACTGAGAGAGTCGGACGCTTGGCTCGGTGAACCTAAAACAGTGTCATGTGAGATTAGATGTGAGATTGAGTAGTGGTAGGGCACACTGCGTTTCGCAGTGATTTGGGCAGCCCGCCTGGCGACAGTGACCACCCCCTTACAGAAGACCACCGTGAAATAACAGCATATACGTGCTGTTGTGTTTCGGTGAGTGAGTAAGGGATGCCAGAGCCCATTTCCTTATCCCCTCCTAATCCGTTATCCAATCCTACTGTAGTCGGCAGCGCACTTGCAGCACCTGCGTTGCTTGTGTTATAGGCGACGGTAGCCACCTACCATCAAGTGGACCGTCAGCCTGTCTGTCGACATAACATTAAAAAAAAACTATACTAATAAATAAAATTTAAGTGTCTGTTTGTAATATCAAAATAAATGCTTATTACTAAATGTATATATATGGTACTTATAACAAAATAATAAAGTGTGTGCTGCGACACACGACTAGTAATAGTCCAGTGAATAGAGGGGGTTACCCACGGAGCATATACAAAGAGGAGATGGCCTAAACAACTGTGCACTGATTTCAAACTAGGTCCTGACGTCATTTTTTGTGGACGTGGTCTTGGTCAGTCTGCTGTCGGCACTGGTCACGGTGTGGCGGCGCTTGTTTGTTGTAGACTACAGTCAATTTTCATTGGCAATTTAAGATAATTGGGCGGGGTCTAACTTCCTCCTTGCCCCGCGCAGTAGTCACGCGCCGCTCTATAGAAAAATTCAATAACAACATCTCCTCTTTGTATATGCTCCGTGGGGTTACCTTACAAACGGTCCGGTAGTTCTAAATTTTTGATATGTTGTCTAGGATGAATAGTAGTGAACATGCAAAATGCACAATTCTCCCCCCGCCGCCGCCGCCGCCGCCATTTTGAAAAAACCGAAAAAAATCGGCACTTTCTTCAGATTTTCGCTTATATCTTCGTTTCGGTGCATTTTAGCTAGAAAAGAGTTCTACACAATGTTGTAGAGAATTAAATTTCCTATAAGTTTCATTTTAGATTTTGTTTCTAGGACTGACAGTTACGGAGATATGCACTTTTTAAAAAAAAAATGTCGCATTTTCCAGAAATTTATCAAATTTCTAACTTTAGAACGCTGTAATTCAGTTATGGCCTATTCTAGGAAAACAAGTATTAGAATAAAATTTGTAGGGAATTTAATTACCTACAAAACTCATGTACATTTTTTTAACCAATCTATATGGAGTGGGGGGTAAAAGTTAAAGTTAAAACAACGGAATATTGCTTTTATTTGCTATAGTGGTGATGACTTCATTCCTGTTACTACATTCTTGGCCAGCACAGAATTTGCAAAGGGCGGAACAATTTAGCCTTCTACAGCCACACGCCCCCATACAGCCACTTGTGCATCTGTATGAGATAGTCTTGAGCAGGTTTGGGGGAGCAGCGTCCCATCAGGATAAGTAGACTCATCCTGATATAAGCGAAAATCTGAAGAAAGTGCCGATTTTTTTCGGTTTTTTGTAAGGTAACCCCCTCTATTCACTGGACTAAAACGTTTAATTAAAGGAGTAACTCTTAAATGTGTAAAATTTTCCTCATGTAACTTCAAATAGTGCATTTTTTTCGACGACAGATGTCGCTGCGCCGGCAGGTTATAACGCGCTATCGTCTCGTTCCTCAACGCAGACTACAAGTTTAATACAAGATTTCGGCGATTGTTTTTATAAGCCCAGCTAATAGAATTAGGGAACAACATTTTATAAGCCCAGCGTCAGCTGTCACACAAATGTCAAAGTGACAGATAACATAAAGCTTTTTATTTAAGGCTTGCATTAATTTTACTCCTCACAAAATTATGTGAATAACGATTCTAAAGGCTTCATCTCCGAAACGACTGGACCAATTTTGACAGGACTTACGCTGGCAAATAACTGATGTTATAAATAATAACTTATACTACTTTTATTTTAGAAAAACAAAGAAATAAAATATTATATATAAGCGGGGCCGGGCTCATCTAGTATTATAATATAATCCCAACAGTGTAGTTAATTTTTTTTTATTAGGACCCAAACTAACTTGACGAGCCCTTTTGTGGAATCGATAACTCAAGGATCCCGGGTTCGATTCGCCCGGCAGGGCCAACTTTGGAAATGAACTTTTCATGGTTGGCTCTGATATGGATCTGGAAAGTAGTGGTAGGGCAGTCATTTGGGCAGCCCGTCTGGCGGCAGTAACCACCCCCTTACAGAATACCACCCTGAAATAACTGCACGTGTGGTGTTGTGTTTCGGTGAGTGAGTGAGGGATGCCCAAACCCATTTCCCTTTCCCAATCCCTTGTCGTTGCTTGTGTTATAGGCGACGGTAGCCACCTACCATCAAGTGGACCGTCTGCCTGTCTGTCGACCTTAACATTTAAAGAAATTACCCGCATTTATATGCAATATTTACATTGGACATATTTACATTAGACATAGCGTGCAAAGACGAATGCATGTTAGATGAGACAGCAAAACGGATCTCGCGTATCACTTTTGCGCTTGTATCGGCGCGTGCACACTCCGCAGCGATGCGATAATATAAACATGGGCCGCGTAGGTATTGCGTCCTTTTGCGCCGCTAACGCGGGGGAGACAAGCCAAACCCGAATAGTTGGTTGTGACGGTTGTTGCTGGCACCTGTTCATCCTCCGTCGTGAATCCAGTGATAGTGGTGCAATAAATATATAAGACCACGCTGATAAATGACTCCTTTCAGAGCTATTCCAATTTATCCTTTATGGGTAGTCTATGTATTTATTTCTTACACCTTCACTGGGTATGGTAGCTATACACTCATTTGGACAGCCCATTCGGTGACACCATAGCATGATGATAAATATATAACCTTCCTTTTTAATTAGGCTATCAAATTCAAACAGACAACCTCTTCAATTTAAAGAGACTCAGAGATGCAATTCCGATTGTGATTCGAAACCTACGTCTGCAATTGTGGGACTCAAGCTGTGATCGCTGCTATGATACACAAAATTCATTGATCGTTCAAATATGACACTAAAGTCTTCACTTACCCATGTTAGGTTCGTCATCGCTGTCCAGGCTGATCGGTTCCGAGTTGTCTGGCATTAGATTGCTTCTGACGCGAATCTCTGCGCAAACAATTGACGCGTTAAAGTTCAAATCACAAAAAAACGCAATCGCTCAAATAATTAACCTACTTTTAATTTATTTCCCTATCCCCTCCTAAACCCTTATCCTTAATTCTACGGCAGTCGGCAGCGCACTTGCCGCACCTGTGGCGTTGTTTGCGTTATAGGCGACGGTAGCCACCTACCATCAAGTGGACCGTCTGTCTGCAGCCTGTCTGCAGATTTTAACATAAAAAAAAATTGCGACACTAATATCTTTACATATTATTATTTATTTATTTATTTTATTTTTGGGAAATTTACAGGTACTAATGTTACATAGTAATAATTCTAATAGAAACATACACCAAATAAAAAATTTCCACTTATAGCATGAAAGAGTAAATACAATTACAACTAGCATTCATAGTAGGCAAAATACACTAAAATAATGGATTATAGTTTATTGAAAGAATTTTTCGGTTAAAATATTTCTAGTTTTAACTATAGAGCTGTGGAACAGGTCGACATCTGTATCTATCAACATTTCATTAAAAAGCCTGCATGAACGAGGCATGAATGAATTTTTCCTGTAATTTGTTTTGCCTTGAGCTACATGCAGTAAAGTGCGATTCCTTAAATTAGTATGCGAAATATTTAGACATAATTTAGATAATAATTCAGGTGAATCAATTTTACCCTTTGCAATTCTCATCAAATAACAAATATCGCCAATGTTACGCCTATACTCAAGAGGAAGAAAATGGTAGCACCTGCATCTTTGATTATAATCTTGCAATTATAAAACAAAGTCCCGCGTCTGCAATTATCAAACAAAGTCCCGCGTCTGCAATTATAAAACAAAGTCCCGCGTCTGTTCGTGCACTTTTCAGTCTGTTAGATCTCTCACTGTTATTACTCATTAACGAAAACAATCATTGAGTTTTATATCCCTTACTGATTTGTTTTTGTTATGTATTATAAAATATATAAAGCTAAAGAGTTTATTTGTTTGTTTGAACGCGCTAATCTCAGGAACTACTGGTTCGAATTGAAAAATTATTTCAGTTTTGAATAGTCCATTTATCGAGGAAGGCTATAGGCTATATAACATTATCAATAGTATTATATATAAGCAGTGTCCAGTACCGCGCGCCCCATGCGCACTCCACCGCCGTATGGGCCGAGTTCAGCAAGTGTATTATAATGTAATTACGAGTAAGTGTGTAGAATAACATTATTTTAAATTTCAATCATCTTCTCTCCCAATATTATTCAGATTCATAAAAACGTATGTAAAGAAACTTTGTATGTTTCTCTAATTTTAACTATTATTCTCATTATATACGTTCTATGAAGTATAAATACTTCATAGAGGTACCTATGTGATGGTGGCAGTCAACAAGTTAAAGAAGATGATTGTCATTGTCTTGTCATTAATTGTAAAAAATAATGTATAAAGTTATAACAATAAATAAATTTATAAATAAGATACTTACATAAATGAATAATAGACTTTAAATGTCGTTTCTTTGTTTACAGGTAAATTATTTTATTTTATTTTTGTATGTATATCATGTAAATATTCGATTTTGTGTAAATATTAATGTATTAAACTTTGTTTACAGAGCAACGCAAGTCTATTTATTTATAACTTTTAAATAGTCTTATACGTATATTATTCTTTTTATCTTTATCTCAGGAATCAAATGCTATTATTGTAAATGCCCACTCAAGATTTGCAGTCTTTGTCTTTTGTATGGGAAAAAAAGAGAAAGCGCTCTATAAGCTAGACTCCGTGAATAAATTAGAGTCGCGTAGACCTGCGCTAGGACTCCATTCTAACTGCGGCATGCATAACATTTTCTTTATTGTGTGTGAAATATAAAGTACCTACTTTTTTATGTTAGTTCGAACACTGGGTCTCTCTGACATCTGGGCAGCCTGTCTGGCGGCTGTAACCACCCCTTACAAAAGACCACCGTGTATTAACAACATATGTGCTGTTGTGTTTTGGGGAGTGAGTAAGGGATGCCAGAGCCCATTTCCCAATCTTTTTCTAATCGCTTATAATTAATCCTACTGTGATCTGCAGCGTACTTGCAGCACCTGTGACTGTTGCCCGTGTTATAGGCGACGGTAGCCATCAAGTGGACCGTCAGCCTATCTGTCAAACCTTCACATTTAAATGTTACAGGCCAGCACAGACTCGAAAGGTAAAAATTTTCTTCGTTGGAAGTTCGATACTCACTGGGTTGGTGGATCTGTTGTTTTGGAATTGCGTCTGTCTTGCGTGGCCTCCCTCGCTTGCCCTTAACGCGTTCTGTCGTCTGGTTCTATTGGACAAAAATAATTCCACTCTGAATACAGAAGAAGAAAGAAGAAATATCCATTATCGAGCCTAAAAGTCGAGAAAACAAACGAGGTATTTTTTTCAACACTAGAGATTTTTTTTATAAATTATATACACAACCCTTTTCCGTTTATAGCTTTTTCCAGTAGTGAAAACGGTATCAAAATCTTTTGAGTGGTTTAGAAGACTTATTCCCACCCGCTACAAATCTATTGTTCTCCAAAACTAAAAATCTCATACACTGATCCCGAGAGCTCCGCGATAAATAATAAATTAAGCCATGCCTACCGATTTCGTTCACGAGAGCTTCGAAACATTTTCTATAATACAAATATATAAAACTAGCTGTGCCCTCGGCATCGCCCGCGTCGAATTCAGAATGTTTCTCGGTATCGGGTATTTACCTCGCAGTCGTAGTGTACGCGTCTTGACCTTGCCACAGATTAATAAGTAGTTACTACCGTAACAGATAAATCACTCCCTAACAAAAAGACCATCACAACTTTTTTAAATGCCTACCGTTTTGCCTCGCCAACTGCTTAGCGGAAAAATATACCTTATAGTTCAAACTTTGAGTTGTTATTGCTCTGCAGCCGCACGCGCCCGCGTGACATTGAAGTAATAGTAATAAAGTCAGGGCTACTACTACTGAGTTTTTCTAGGCCGTCCCAAGTTATTTTTACTAAACATTGTTTTATTAAAATTTCGTTTGCACTAGTAACTTTAAAAGTTCCATTTCGTAAGTTGTGAAATTTATTTATTGTACAACCACATAAACAATGCACATGACCCGAAAAGATACGTAGGTAGATAGGTAGGTACGGATTTCACAAGTTCAAGTATTATAATTAAATACATACCTATTAATTATTAAATACAAAGAATATTTAGGTAGGTGCATGTCATTCAATGGATTTTAAAGTTAAAGTATTAAAAAAAGATTATGTAGGTACCTACTCACCTTTCTAAATCCGCAGGTAATGAGAAAAAATTTAAATTCTCCGTATTATATTTTTTAGTTTTCACGGATTTACATCCTTCCACTGCACACGTATTACGAGGCATAATACCTATTATTCTTTCCGAAATGTAAATCAAAGACACGGAACACAATTACTCCTGGCGGAGATCAAAGAAGAAAAAAATAAATGTGAATGCGCGCGCTCGCGTTGGTGGCAACCGCGTGAACATTGTACCTTGGAAAGTACAGGGGCGCGTAGGCACTTAGCGCGCGCAAGTACATGAAGTGAAAGAGGCCTGACCTTGCACTGCTCCTGTGGCTTCACGGCGCGGTCGCGCTTCACAAATATCGTATTATCTCTTTAACCGTACGTCCATAACATATGCAGCAAAAGTCACATGTATTAAATACTTGTAACGATAAACTTGCTGATTTTTATAAGGATTCATAATTATTGATAATATGGCCAATAAACATCACCTAACGAGTTTAATTTTTTTTTTTTTTTTTTTTTTTTTTTTTTTCAATATAAAAACGTGGTTTTTGTGGCTTAAATACAAAAGTTAGACATATTATGCCGCTGTCGTTGACTTTTTTGTAGGCATTATATTATTATATTGTAATATGTATATAATAATATTATTATATTATCGAAGGATGTTTTCGTTTCGTTCGACCGTTTTTTTCGTTGACTCACTTTGCATTATTACCTATTACCAAAAAAATGCTTTTTCATTAAAATGAAACGGGATAATATATATATATAGCCTTTGTCCACCCTGAAATTCTATTCTAACTATTGGTGAAAGATTTTTTTAAATCCGATGAGTAATTTCGAACATTACCTCCTACATACAAACCAACAAACAAACATAGAAACTTTGCCTCATTATATTATTAGTATTGATAGTACAGATTTAGTTCCCATCGCCTCGTTTTTGGTAATAATTTTTTAATAAGTCCTTGGAAGCCGTGGGAACTAATTATTATTATTAAAAATCTTTATTTGCACCATAAACACAGAAGATAGGTATAAAAAAGAATATTAAAAAAAAAATAAAGAAACAACAAGCATTATTTTTAATTAATATAAAATTTTACTCTTGGAGCTGGTAGGAACGAAATTTTGAAGCGGCTGGAAACAAGACGTTTAAGAAAAAAGACAGCAAGTCGGCGGGAATCAAAGACGTTGTGCGCCCTGTCTTTTCTTTGACAAAGCCGCCATCGCCACCAGCAGGGGTTGTTCCGATATTAAAAAAAAAACTTAACAAGTACAAGTTGAACTCGCGTGAAGAGGGTTCTGTACGATGTTACCTATCCGCACAATATTGAGTGATTTATCATGTTATTTTAATATCATGGACTTCTTACAGGTTTTCCTGTAATCTATAAGTAGAAAACTAATTTCTGTATTTTTTTTCAAAATTTTACGTTTAGTAGTTTAGACAGATGGACACACGAGTGATCCTATAAGGGTTCCGTTTTTTTTATTCGGACGTACGGACCCTAAAAATAGTAATAAGGGGTTTATTTTGGCTGAACTGGCTGAAGTCAATTTAATGTGAATCATGTCTTAAACAAACAAAAATCGTGAATAGACCGATATCAATCAATATTTCCTGAAAAAGCTCAAGAAGACTCAAAAAAAGCTCTCGCGATCGACCATGGATCTCGCTTTAGAGGTTCAATCAGGATTCGAACCTCCGCCTACCTAGCTAGACGGTAGGTATCCCAGCCGATCGTGCATCACCCTTTGCTCTCACTACTATCGGATCTATCAATAATACTCACATTATCTTTCTTCGCGCCCGGAGCCCTTTTAGTATACTTGCGTTTTACACGCGGCGCGTCGCTTGACGACGAAGCAACTGAATCTGTAAAGTGAAAGAGTCTTTACTAAATTTTTTTTAGTATCGTACAAAAAAATCCCAGTCACCTTATAAAACAAACATACATGCACATCTATCCGGACATATAACAAATCGAATGGCATTTTGTTTTGTTTTCACAGCAAACTCCTGGATCGAATTTGATTAAATTTGTTAAGAAATCAGACTCGATCCCCGGAGAAAAAAATTTGGGAAGCTACAAAGCAAGAGTTAGTATCGAAAAAGGTCTAGGAAAAGCTACACCAAATCTAAACAAACCGGGAAAGTGGAAGAGTGGCGCTTATTGTAGTTAACACTTCGTTAGAAAGAGACAGACACAAAAACGTACGTTCTACTTCTATGCATTAGGGATAGGCGCTGGATGTTATTGTAACTACATTTGATGTGTGTAAATGTATAAAATTTTCCTCGTGTCAATAGATAATTGGATATCTAATTACTTTATATTATTTAGTTACATACTCGGATGTCACGTGTTCCAACAAAAGTTATGTTAGTTACGTTCGGTACACACAGATGTCACTACGTTTTACAAGTTCAAATAGTTCATTTCTTCGTCGACAGATGTCGCTGCGCCGGCAGATTATAAAGCGCTTTCGTTTCGTTCCTCAACGTAGACTACACTTTTCACACAAGATTTCGACGTTGTTCGCTTTTATAAGCCCAGAGAACAGAATTAGGGGACATATAACTACATGCGTCAGCTGTCGCACAAAATGTCAACAGATAAAGTAACGTCACTTCGGCTTAAGCCTATACTGACCAACTAAACGACGCGATGGTGTCACAGACACAAGAGTGATGGAGTTAGCGTCACCTATCCACCTGTGACTGAATCTGTTCTGCCACCCTCACATACTACACAACAAAGTCCCCCGCCGCGTCTGTCTGTATTTATTGTATGTTCGCGATAATCTCAAAAACTACTGCACGGATCTTCATGCAATTTTAATTATTGGAAAGAGCGTTATACTAGGAAGGTTTTTATATAAAAATTAAAAAAAAACTATATTTAAAAAAAAATTAATGAAATATTAACTGCTTTCTTTAAATTAATTAATGAAATTTAGGTTTAGGTTTTTAATTTAGGTTAATTAATTTCTAAATTCAGTTTTATTTTATTTCTGATAACATTAGATTGATCCCATAGCCAAATCGCTTTCCAGTTTTATGGGACATTGTAAATATTTTTCTAATTATTTCATGTATAATAAATAAATAAATAAAATATATAATTTGCAACGTGCGAAGCAGGCGGGCGGGCGCTGGTTATAGTTAATAATAAATTGTTTAATATACAATAAGAAAGTACAATCAAATAAACTACAAAATCATGCATTCACTTATAATTAGACAATACTACAAGAGTTTATTTACTAAAGCTCGAATTATATGCATCCTCGCGACCGAGCGGCCGGACCGCTCCGCTGTTGAAATTGTATGAAACTGTTCGTGTGGAATTATATGAGCAGCGGCGCGGCCGCTCGGCGCGACACGTACATTTTATGTGTGGTTTTTAGTGACGCTTACTATCCGTGCGGGTGGTAAGCGGGTGGTAAGATGACCCGCTTGACGAGTTAGAGTCGCGCGGTTTGCCGCCTCGTACAGCCGTCAGCGCGGGCCATCCAGTTAAAACTATTTAACGATCCAAGAGAGGCAAAGCTCATGGCCCACGACGCCTACCAACCGCGAAAGCGTCACTGTAAAACCAGGCTAATACAGATTCACAGCGGAGCGGCCCGGCCGCTTGGTCGAGCGAACGCATATAACTCGATCCTAAAAATCAATACCAATCAAACATGCCTAATTCCTTTAATGCACGATTCACATGTGACGAAGCGTGTGTCGCGATAAGGACGAGAAATGTTAAGAGAGAATGATAATATTCTGTGTGCATACATTATTTTTCCATACTTTTCACTGTGCACGGTTCCATGTTCTATGCGAACGTAGGTAAACAGGTAATCGATAAGAATAAAACCGTATGATTAAAAAAAAAACACTTTTAAAAACAAAAAGTTCCTCTCAATACTTTTGATTAATTAAAAACAAATAATTTCTAATTATTTCAAAATTAATGTCAATTGATAGAAACTACCACAGCACCGTTAATGATGTATAAGGTGGAGACAAACGCTAAATACAAAAAATATCCATAATGAAGATGTTACGAGAAATAGACAATACGATTGCTTTTTAAAAATATATATTATACTTAAACATGTGAAGAACAAATTGTATTAATTAGAATTTTCGTTAAAGTAATAGAAACTCCACAAAAAAAGTTAGAACACAAGAAGAATTTGACTTTTTTTGAATTTTTTTGAAAATTCTCTCAAAAACGGCTTATTGCGCGCATATGAATCCTGTACCTATTAATAAGTTAATGTCAGTTTAAAAAATTGTATATTTTTTTATTTATTTTTTTGTGTATTCTAATGGTAAAAACAAAAAAACACAATTTCCAGGCCTGTTGAATTGTCTCCGCCACCAGCGAGTTCTAATGTAAATGTCATTTGCCCAAGTGAAGCCCATAAGCCTCGCAAATTGGCCCTTGGCCGCCATTTTGGTGACGTCATCTCGTGACACGCTCAGTACCTTTAGCAACACTGGCCGGCCGAGTTTTTAGTTGCGAATGACGTCACTTCGATGTGACAAGGTTCCTGCGTATTAGCAACAACAATACAGACAGTCGCAAAGACTGTCACACACACAACACTATATTTATTACAATCAAAAATGTAAATTTCGCCGTTCTTCGTCAATTGGGAATCGCTTATGATAGAAAATAACCAATTCATCAACTACTGCGTCCGTGTTTTTGCCTAACTTGCCTACAAAACGATAAAAGCGCAATTTTTTTTACTCTAAAAATGTCTAACTACCCACATCGGTTCTCATGCCTGTTTTATTACCTTTTCTTTTTATAAATTTTGTATTGCGGCGTACAATAAGCTTTTTGTCGCCAACATTTCTTATGGTGCCCTGTATTTTTTGGGGTAGCTTTCTGATCGCCGCGCTATGTTTCCTACTGCCGGGCATGATGCGTGCGGTTGGCACTTTTTTGGCAACCCTCGCGCTCACCTTAAGCGGTACTTTGGGCTTTCTCACTGCCGCACAAGTTGAAAAGCGTGTTAGTGGTGGAGTGGCGGGGGTTTAGTTAGGTACTACTCGTCGGAAATATCTTGACGATTCGAAAAAATGCGCCTCGTCCCTCCCGCGTCGCTTCTCCGCCCAGTCAGTAGAGATGGGTAAATCCGCGTATAATTCGGAGTTGGATCCGGATATGCATCCAGCTCTGGAGATGTACATCCAGGTACCCAGTCCTTCGGACCTATATGGGTCCGGTGCGGTGCGGCTGTATGTAGGTCCATCTCCAGCGGAGTCGGATTGCGGGCGGAGTACAAGAGCGGAACATAAAATTATATTTATACTTCTCTATAATAACACCCATACATTAAACCCAACTTATTAAGGCTGACTTTCCCTAATAACGCTTAAAAAATTTCGTCACGGTACTTACATAGATTTACCGCGTTGGCAACGGTACTGACTGCCAGTCAGTACCGTCGCCAACAGTCAGTACCGTCGCCAACGCTAGCGCATCCGCATGTGTATTATTCCGCATTCCGTATTCATTCCTTCGACTCTGTTTTCTGTTATTTGTTACTTAGACATTTGATTTTTGTTGACTGTTTTGTTTTTATCTCTTGATAATAAAACACACATTACAATAAAACAATAATTTTAATAAAAAATTTAGTAAATTCAAAATTTATTTTTTTAAACGCTTTTTTTGCCGACTTTAGCGTGTAGTGTAGCATCCTTTCGAATCGTCAAGATATTTCCGACGAATAGTAAGGTCTATGTGACAAGTTTTAGGGAAGGAGCCGGGCTGAATGGACACAGAATGGAAACACCGACCGAGAGAGTTTAAATCGACGAGACCATTGTTCGAGTGGCTATAAGATGCTTGCTTTAACGATTACACTCAATGGTCCTGTATTCGATTGCCGGCTGGGCCAACTTTGGAAATGAACTGGCACGTTTCGCATTTATTAATTGGACAGCCCATCTGACGGCAGTAACCACTCTTTTACAGAAGACCAACATAAAATAACAACATGTATGTTGTTGTAATTCGGTGAGTGGGTATGGGATGCCAGAGCCCATTTCCCTATCAAGCCATCAAGTCTGTCGACGACTTTTTCACAAGAATAAAAATAAATACATTTTAGGGGGGCGGTTAAAAAAATTTATATAATTTTTGCTTTCACTTTAAAAATAAACGCAAAAACGAACTAATTTTAATACCAGACGAAGACTATTACAAAGTTCTCTCGGCGATTTCCATTTTTTTCTCACTTGAGTAATCAATCGAATCCGGGTCCTTTAGTAATCGAACCCGGGAGCTCTGAGTCAGATCGCTAAGCGAACACCTTATCCACTGGACCAATGAACTAATTAAATTATTTTGAAATGTAATCAATTTAAAAATAATTTAATTATTGCAGATATTATAATAATTTTAATCAAATCGATTGTATAAACACGCGTCCAGCAAAACTCACTAACAAATCAAAATTTGACTCCCTAGGTGGCATTTTTGATATAAGTTTCTATAACATATGAAATATCGATGGGTGAAAGAAATTTTCGATTCCACCCTGTACAAGTATGAAAAATAAATAAGTGTTTTTTTTTTTTTATTTTTTTTCAAATTATTCAAAAATGATAAGAGAAAAAGAAAAAGATATATTTAAAAAAATCACAGCACCTATCAACCCTTCTCTTCTAACCTCCCTGTTAATTATAATTTTAGTAAAAAAAACTAATATGAACATTTTTATGTAACATTATCTGTACACATAATAAAATCTTAAACGAGCCTTGTCCGTACATAAAATATTTTTTCAAAAAAAAAAAAAATTGTACCTATGTTTCCGAAGTAAAAAAAAATAGTTTTTAGAATTTTTGTCTGTCCGTGCGTTTGTGCACGCTAATCTCAGAAACGGTTTAACCGATTTGAATGCGGTTTTCACTGATGTATTGTGATGTGTAGCAAGCTTCCCGTAAAATTTTGTGTTTGTTTCATTCTAATCGGCCCACAAACAAAAAAAGTTACGCGTTATACCGAATACCACGCGTGCGAAGATGCGGTCTCAACTAGTCTATAATATTTGTCTGAAACTTTAGTTTAACTCGCCATTTTTGTATAATTTGGTAAAAAAAACACCTATTTTTTTTCCATCCCTTCTACGGGATTAAATCAAAAGTTTCTTTCACCCATCGATATTACATTCTAAAAAGCTTATACCAAAAATTAGTTTATTCTTATTTAGTAAATTAAATTAATACATTTCACTTTCGGGGTTCGGATAACCAATGAATGATAGTAGTATGTGCGTATAAAAACAACAACCTTTAGCGGTTAGTGACACACAATCACACAGATGTGAGTTCAGTGGAAAACAACGTCATGTGGGAGGCAACCTGTTACAAACCTTATATACAGTGTGTTCCATAATTGGCATAATCACAACTCGTGCATCACCCTATAGTGAGGCCAGGGAGACGACGCGAGGAATGTAAACAAAGCCGAGCCATATTGAATTATCGAGTGATTATGTATCTCTCTGACAGGAGCCCATGAAGATTTGCGCCGATTAAACAGGAAAGCGGTCTTGACAACACTCTCGGTCTTTTTTTATGAACGGATTTTTTACTAGATAAAATACCTACATACTTATGGTATTACTAAAAATACTTGCTAACTGTTTTATTAAAAAAATGTTATAAACCCCCGATAATTTGTTTACATTATTTGCGTTGTCTCTCCTTGCCTTAATTTAGAACATAGTTTCTCAAACTTTCCGTGTCGCGTGACCCCCGCTAATTAGACAAAAATTTAATGGGGAAAAACTGTATTGCAATTATCAATGAGCCCAACTGTATCAAAGTTAAACGTAGGTTAATTTACTTATTAAGTACGTAAGTTTAGAATAATCCATTTAAAAAAAAAAACTAATAATATCCGCATTGAAACTTTAGGTAACATTATATTTTATTTCTATTAACTGTAAATACATATTTAACATTTGTTCTTAAATTAAAAATATATCTATATATTATAATAAAATCGTAAGCAAGCAGTGACTGTACATTAAAGATTTAAAAAAAAAAAACAATTTATACACATTGTACTTATGTTGCCGAGGTCAAAAAAAATAGTTTTTAGAATTTTTGTCTATGGAGGTACGAGTAGGGGGCGGAGGTAGGAGTTTATACGCTGCGTTTGAACACTAAGGGCGGCATAGATTGCACTGTTGAATGCCTTAGGTACTTTTTAAGGGGGAATACTTCCGTATGCCTAGGTTATTAATTATTGCGCACGTGATCGCTGCACCCATTTGTCGCACAGTGCTACTATTAATAATATATAAATATATTTTATAATAAATACTTCCACCGCACTGCTGGCGTGGTCCCAGTGCGTGTCTTGAGACATCGGCAAGGGCACAACTGAAAATCAGCGCTGTAACAATGTTGCAGCCTAAGCTGAGTTGTGTCCTTTTGGTGTTTACTTATAATGTTTTTATTTTTTGTTGTGTTCATTTTTTTTCTTTTAAATGCCAATAAATGTTTCTTTCTTTCTTTCTTTCATTAGTATGCCACGTTGAGGCGGCCGCGTCAAAAGTACTTAGTTATCAAGGCGATTATTATAGTTAAAAATGAGTTTCTCAAGCTATTTGTATACGTAATAAGTTGGAATTATTACGTACACAAATAGGGGGAATTTCCTGGGAATCTTGAGATTCTGGGAATTTTAGTTTCATTTCCTCCCACTTTCTTTTGTGTAAGTAATTTTTTATAATTTTCATTTTTGCTGCATCAGATTGCAGGTCGAGACCACGGACGTAATATACTAAGCTTTTTTGTCTTAGTATATTACGTCTTGTTTTTTGTTTTTGTGCTTGTTTTTGTCTTCTTTTTTTATTTCGATCGGTTTAGGCACTTGAAATCGACATTTTTCACCAATTCAATTCACCTCAAACCGATCTACTTTGTAATAGCTGTCATAACTTAACAAAAATAAATAAGATATGAATTACCAGCAGAAGATATGACAGCAGTCGTTGTCCTATCAATTTCATATAAAAATATTGTTCGGTATTAACCGATGGTCATCTTCGGATATATCAGCGGCGGAGGTCTAGGTGTTTTGTATCATCGGCGCCGCGATGACACAAGCAATTACAAATTGGCTTTGTTAAAACTTAATAAATAAATTACTGGTTTCGAGCCGCCATCCGTAACAAAGTGGGTTTTGTACGAGCACTTTCGGAGTGCCGTCACCGGACAGGCTTAGTATATTACGTCCATGGTCGAGACATTCTCCTCCGCTGGTCGCGGTCGCTCGACGCGCACGCCGCTTGCGGCAAAATGGCACCCCTCGTACGCTTTCATGTTATTATTATTTTTCCCGGTCATTGCAGACTAAGACGCGTCGCCTCAGTGTGGCTTGCCATTAAATGTAGTCACTCCCCAGTACTAACGCGACCCGCAAGTTTGAGAAACTATGCCACAGACGACCGTGGCACAATTGATGTGTGTGTAAAAAGTGTTCAAAATGGCAACCGATAAATGTCAAACTTGTCACCAATATGTTATATGTTATATGCAACAAGCGTGACATTTGTCATACGTCCGATGGGCGTGCCCGACTTTATTCGGAATTTAAAAAATATACATATGTGTATATCAATTCATAGGAAGGCCATGTGGAAATGAAAAGTGCCTATTGAACCAACCTAAATTTATGATTATGCCAATTAGTAAAGCGAAACTAGCTTCGAGCGATCGATAAATCTAGTTGACAAAAAATAATGAAAGTATTAAAAATGCAGACTAACCTCCAGTCCTTCTGAATTCCTTCTTAGTTTTTTTCTCCAATGCTTCTGAAATGAAAAAAAAAAGTATAAAAATAAAGCAATAGTCCACTGCATTTTTCGAAATCCAGTTATTATGGATAGATTTAAATGGTTCTGTATTTTTTTCTATTGAAACCTTTCCTTTTTAGGGTTCCGAACGTACGAATAAAAAACGGAACCATCACTCGTGTGTCCGTCTGTCCGTCGGTCATAGTCAATTATCTCGGTATCTGCTAGACCGATTAAGTTGAAATTTGGTACACATATCATTTCTGTGACCCAAACGCAGAGGTGTGACGTGAATAGATGAAATCTGTATATAGGAGGTCATTTTTGGGAGGAAAGTGGAAAATTAAATATATTTTTTTTAAACTGCATCGTGTGACATAATCAAATGGAAGGTCTTGTTGTGAAGATCTTAAATGTATTTTTTTTATAATTTTAAAATTAATAGTTTCCAAGTTAGTCATGAAAATTGACGAAAATTGACCATCCCCCCCCCCTCATCTCCGAAACTACTGAACTTAAAATTTTGAAAAAAAAATATACAAAAAATTAGTTTTCTACTTATAGATTATAGGAAAACCTATAATCTATAAGTAGAAAACTATTAAAATGATATTAAAATAACATGGTAAATCACTCAATATTGTGCGTAGATTTAAAAAAACATGATAGGTAACATCGTACGGATAAAGGAACCCTCTTGACGCGAGTTCAACTCGCACTTGTCTCTTTTTTTTTTTTCTAACAGATACCCTCTGATATCAGCCGTAGTGGCTATCAAAAGCCACCGACTGGCCTCACCTCTCATGCTTGCACCCCGCACTCTGCCGCCGGTCGGGCCGTATTACGGGACATGTAGTAATACGGGACGGGATGGTGAAATACGGTGAGTCCCGTATATACGGGACGTATGGCAACCCACGTTATAAGCGACGGTAGCCACCTATCATCAAGTGGATCTTCAAGTTGTCTGATGACTTTTACATAAAAAAATATTAATTTTAATCGTACTTAGTATACATAACACTGTTTCGTTCAAGGATCACATGATGCTCTAAGTATTATACCTATTTGTACTATATTTTTTATGTGAAGGTCACGAAGTAGGCTGATGGTCCACTTGAAACTACTGTAACCTATAAAAAGAAGAAACACCGAGAGGAGATTTAAGTGCGCTGTCGACCTTATAACCTTATAACAACAGAGAATAATGAGAACTAATGGAATAGTACTCCATATGACCTTCGTAAGAAAGCTTAAAGTCGCTCAACGAGCTAAGGGGAGGACTGCGCTCGAGGTTACTCTGCAAGATCGAATCAGGAATGAGAAGATAAACAAAAGTTACCGAGTTAATTCGACGGAAGGTAGCTAAAGTGGTAGTGGGCTGGACACATGGAGAGTGGACGGTCGCTGCGTCCGAAAGATTCTCGATTGGAGGCCATGAACTTCCACTTGAGACCACCCACAATGTGGACTAACGATGACTACTCAACACGTCGTCAGAATCGGATTTTTATATAACTAGCTGAACCCGGCCACGCTTCGCTGTAGCTCATTTTTTTTTCCCGTTCCCGTTAGAAATTCGGAATAAAAAGTAAGTACATAAAAATACTCCTAAGTTTAGTTGCAATGTTGTGAAAAAATTTCAAGTCAATTCATAGGCTAGTTTTTGAGTTTTGTGGACATTAGCGAACGGAAGTTAATTTTTTTATATGTATAGACAACGGGACGTTTATATGTATAGACAAGGGAATAAATACTAAGTAATTAATCATGTAATTACATACATTCCTATTACTTTAGGAATGTAATGGTATGGAAACAAACGTTACTGAAGGGGGTTTCCCCATTTTTATAAAAATCCCCGTTTTTTTTGTTCCGCGAACACGTGCTGTATACGAGTTTCTACCTAACGCGGCCATTTTTATATCTCTCGTTATTTATCTACGCTCTTTGCTTATAATAATAATAATAATAATAATAAGCCTTTTAATTATACCATGAATGCATTAACAATGTCATAAATTTGAAATTTAAATTAATTATATAATTCAAAAAATAAAAAATAACTTGCAACATTTAAATAACTATTAAGATTTAAAAAGTTAAGATTCATGGTCCCTTTCGGTATAGGCCTCCTCCCTTTCGGTATAGGCTCTATGCTTATATGATAACAATTTTATGCTTCAATGATTATTAAGCTCAGAAAGATGTAGTGTAAAGACAAGTCTTTGCGAGGCAAGTCCCAAAAAACAAGTTACCTCTCTTCCACGTGCTTATACAATTCATTTGATGAGTCATGTAACGATCTATCGCGTTGTGCATAACTTTGGATGTAGTCGATGCCATTTTACATGTAGTTTCCTTATTTCGTATATATATATATATATATATATATATATATATATATATATATATATATATATAGAATTAATTGATTTATTCTTTAGGATGTGCCGAGCATTTATAAGATAAAAATAAATAAACACATATAATTGGCGCTCCAAACACACTCACACACACACAACCCAGGACACTATTAAATATTATTAACACGTAAAACTTTCGATAGAAACACACTTGACATCAGCCCGAAGAGTATAGCTCTCTCTCAATGAGCAAGTCTTCCCCGAAAGACTTGCCTCGGTCTACTAACTACGAAATGTATGAAATACGATGACGTTGGTTGGCGTGGCTTGATTTCGACCCGCCCCTTCCGAATCTCAACCCTGCCACCCCGCAATACTGTCCTTCTACACGTCCCTATCGTCGGACTGTGTAAATTCAAAAAAATGGCAAAACCTTTTTATACGGTCAAATTAAAATGAGCTTTAACCAGTGCTGAATAGGTTCAATATTAATTGTCAACCCCATTCGTGTCATTATAAAATGTGTTATACTCATTTTTAAATTATGTCTAATGTATTTTTAAAGATTGTATTGTTTTAATTTTATTTAGCAAATCTATACATATAATAAAAATCGTAAACGAGACATGCCTGTTACTATGTTATCGAGGTCAAAAAATTGGTTTTAGAATTTTTGTCTATTTGTCTGTGTGTTTGCGCACGCTAATCTCAGAAACGGCTTAACCGATTTGAATACGGTTTTCACTGCATATTGTAGCAAGCTTCCCGTAACACTTAGTGTTTGTTTCATTCCAATCGGGTCACAAACAAAACAGTTACGCGCTATACCGGATACCACGCGTACGAAGTTGCTGACTCAGCTAGTCTAAAATAAATGTTATCACTATAGCAGACGAGTTATCAACTGACTCGTCGAGCAATAGACGTCAATGGCGATAGGAATGTACAATAGGCATATATAGGCAGTGCTTTTAAAACAAAGATTTCAAAAAAGACACATGTTTAAACATAAATTAAGGTCGATACCAACCTCAAAACACTTTGTCTGAACACTTCTAACACAGTTTATATCACTTTAAACACAAAAAAATTTACTCTTAATTAAAAAACTTGAACGTAAAATTTACTTTTTACAAAAACTGTTAACAATTCTGATTTTTATACAAAATATGTTATTTTGATCGCTATTTTTTGATTTGTAAGCGGAGCAGTTTAGGTTAGGTACGAACAATGAATGAATGATTAGCGATTCGGCTTGGGTTGAAGACTGGCGGTTGGGTCGCCCGCTGCTGACGCCGCTGAAACTTGATCGCCTTAAAGACGTCATGGTACGAATAAGTAAACAGTTCAGTTTAAATCAAACGCTAAATACACTAAAAATATGAAGATGTTACAAGAAATAGACAACACAATTTCTTTGAAAAAAATATATATATTATACTTAAACATGCGAGGAACCAATTGTATTAATTAGAATTTTCGTTAAAGTAATAGAAACTTCACAAAAATAGTTAGAACAAAAGATGAATTTGTCTTTTATTGAAAATTCTCTCGAAAATGGCTTATTGCGCACATATGAATCCTGTACCTATTAATAAGTTAATGTCAGTTTAAAAAATTGTATATTTTTTTTTCGTGTATTGTTCTAATAGCAAAAACAACAAAAAAAACACAATTTCTACGCCTCTTGAATTGTTTCCGCCACCAGCCAGTTCTAATATAAATGTCATTTGCCCAAGAAACTGAATCGCAATAACAGTGGCTCTAGCATGAGTTTACGATACTACACTCGCTAGCGAGAGCGTAAAACATTTATATGGAAAATTGATAATTTGACATTGACAGTTCACGATTTTCCATACAAAAGTTTTACGTTCTCGCTAGCGAGTGTAGTATAGGTGTAGTATCGTAAACTCATACTAGAGCCACAGTTCATGGTAGGCTCTCGGGGAAAAGAAATTAAACCTTTATTTTTGCGGACTGGGCACTTTACTATTGTCAAGCAAATATTTTTAAGAATCTTTCATTTGTATCTTACCATAAATGATAAAATAAATACTGGCAAGTTAACAATTGTTTTTCATGGCATTGGTCCCATTGTTCTTTATTGCTTTCTTTATAGGTTTAATTTTTTGTCCTTTCTTTCCGAGGCTTAGATGAGTCACCGTATCGAAATTATCATGAACTAACTTTACACAGTTTAAGCACGCTAAATCTTTACACGTCGTATTCCTTTCTGGACGCGAAAGGGGAGCTAAAGTGCCACATTTTTGATGTAGACCTGCCATTTAGACTTTGAATATATATAGCCCCAGAAGAAAAATCTAAGATATCAGACGAACTGGCAAGCAATTCGCCGGTCCGGTCTTACTAATCATTAGGTCAGCTGGCCTCAACTCCTTTCGTATGCTTTCAAACCAAAATCCTACGTAAAATATGGCAGGACAAGCAAACTTGTTGAGAGAAAGGCGCCGAATATATTCATCCTTTCTGGATGTTAACGTTTTTAATATTGGTTGATATTTTTTAGGGTTCCGTACGTCCGAATAAAAAAACACAACCCTTATAGGATCACTCGTGTGTCCGTCTGTCCGACCATTCCCCCCCCCCCCGGGGGGGGTTCCCGGGGAATCGTCTAAAAATATAAAAAATTGGACTCAATTTTTTATTTTTTAGTTGGATTATTGCGTATTAGTAGGTACCAAAAACTTTTAGTGACTATTATGGTATTTTCGTTTTAACGGTTCAAACTTGTAGATACCATTAGGTGAGAAGGAATGATAGATTATAGTGGGAAAATATCGTGTAATTTTGTAATGGGGTTTCGTAGGATATTTTAAATTTGAAAGTATTCAATTGTTTGAAAAATCCAATTGTTCAATTGTTTTCCTTAATCCTAGTGCAGTCGGCAGCGCACTTGCAGCAGCTTCGGCGTTGCTTGTGTTATAGGCGACGGTAGCCATCAACCATCAAGTGGACCGTCAGCCTGTCTGCTGACCTTAACATAAAAAAAATATTTAACATTGTTACAAAGTGCACGTTACAAAAAATGAATCCTACTGATTTCTTTTTTATTTCTCAATTCGTCCGGGCTAATTTCAAGAAACGGCTGAACCTATTTTGACCGAACTTTACAGCCTACATTGTCTATTCGATGACGCTCCGTTAAATTTTATTAACAAACTGTTATGATAAGTACTGAGTGGTTCCAGCCTTAATTGGTTAGGGCAGTTAAGATACTTTTTGTACAAAAACAGATGTTTTTGGGTGTTCATTAAAAGTTAATTTTTTTTTTAGAATGAACAGGTCTTCAAGACATAAATACCTATACAAAAAAAAAATATAATGAACGCCAGGGCTGTTGGCACACGGGGCCATAAAACGTTGGAGCAGCATTGCCAATATCGCATGCTCTCTCGCACTTACTGGCCTTATGGCGAGGACTAGTGTTGCGCCGTGTTACTATCGATTATGTAAAGAAGACTTTTGTTTTATTATGAATAAATAAAATCCTATTTACTATATTTATTTGTTTATTTATTAAATAAAACCCACAGCCCAAAAATTATATACAATTTAAAATATGAAACATAATGTTTAAAATATTTACAATCGCTATATACTAAGAAGGAAGAAATATCAACATGCTTACAGTCGATTCCAGCTGCAACAAATTTCATTTGCAACATTTCCAATTACTCTAGCAACTGATTGTAGATTAAATTGAAAAAAATATCCCTCTTAGCAATACTCAAAGAGTAGGTACTCAAAGTGTCGACAATGCGTGCAGAACATGCGCAACCCTAGCGTTTGAATGATTTATGGCCCCGTGTACCAATAGCCTTGGCGCATACAAAATAGAAGCCAATGTTTGAGTCATAAAACATTACCAACGGTAATCTCGTTGTGGAGCTGTAGTAGTGATGTGTGTAACTTTAATATATATATCTATATTAATAATTTCGTCAAGGGGTACGGTAGACTCGATTGAAACCTTACCTGAATAATAAAACATAAAAAAATAAAGATTTCGAGTCGACAACATATATCCGCAAAATTCGGATTGTCAAGTATTTTGTTAAATTCTAATGGTGCTGACAGACAAATCGCAGTCGCCATATTGGCCACTCTAGCGAAACGTCACTGACACCTGGGACATCTTGAGTGGTTAATAAACGTTCCGTTTCATTCATACTAGCGCACATACGCCTCGCCACTCAATACGTTCGTCGCACCATTCATTTCAAAAAACAAAGTGTCCATTACAAAGAACTGTGACTCATGTGTAAAACGAAACGTCTTGCCGCAAACATTGAGCGAAATCTATGCCGCTTTGCCTTTAATATTCCTTGAGAACCGATAACTACAGAAATATCTACCAACATTTTGTATCTACATGTGTACATGAGTCACATTACACCCGAGCGAAGCCGGATTTTCATCTAGTATATATATATTATCGATAGAACAAAATCATAATAAACTTTTATGACAAACTTATTTTTATTAAAATTTTATTTCATGCTAGGCGAGCCCGCAACTTCGTACGCGTGGTATACGGTATAGCGCGTATCTTTTCTTTGTAAACCGATTGGAATGAAACAAACACTAAATGTTACGGGAAGCTTGCCGATACATAAGCGAAAACCGCATTCGAATCGGATAAGCCGTTTCTGAAATAGCGTGCACAACAAAAATTCTAAAATTGGTTGTCTTTCAATTACTTAGGTCTACATAGGGGTAGGACTATTGGTAGTTTTGTTTTACTGGTAAGTCTACTGGGTACAAAGTTCTGAAAGGTCTTACTAGTAAGTTTATTGGGAAGGAAATTGCCAGTAGTTCAACTGGTAAGACTACTCGGTAAGACTACTGGGAAGAGGTCATTTTTTTTAACTCGGTAACATAAGTACAACTTAAGTACAAATATTTAATGTACAAACACGGCTCGTTTACGATTTTTTATGTATTCATTAAAAGTTCAAGGAAACACTTTTAAGTGCACCAATGTGCACAACGTATTCATTAATAGAATTCAAGGAAACACTTTTAACTGCACCAACGTTATCTAGTAATAGTAACGTTAGTGAATAACGTTACTATTTTCATCGTTTTGAAAAAAAAAAAAAAAAAAACTGAGGATACCATTCTTTTTGTAATCTTTAAGTTAAAATATATAACAAATTACATTATGAGCTCGGAACACAGTATGAGCTCGGAACCGTTTAAATCCAGGCTTAATTTTAGCTTAAACAATTAACGATTCTATTAACCTTTCGAAAAGAGTATGATTTTGATTGCAGTTTTTTTATAGGTTTTTCCCCAATTGCGCCGCTATTATAAAATCCTATACAAACGACCTATTATTAAAGAATAGGATGAATCATAGGCTAAATACTTATTTATCCTATGATAATGAGGAGCGTTTTATAACAATAATTTAAACCAAATGTTGACACTGTATAAATATTATATTCTTATGTCATCTATGTATACTGGCCATTTAATGATTAAAATTTTGAGTTCCTAACGCAGCTTTTTTTAACTTTTAAAAATTAAACCTGTATCTGCCTAACTGCAATAAAATACAATACGCCGCATTGTTGTTAATGCGTGCAATTTAACTTTTTTGTTAACAGTAATTAAGGTGGAAACAAAGGATGAATCCTAAAAAATTGCATTGTATAACGAAAATATTAGAATAGAATCAATCCACACCTACGAGTAAGACTTTTCTTAGTCGTAGATCAATACGGTATTTGACTATAATGAAAACATGAAACGAATTGTTACTAGACTAACTGTAAATATTTTGTACAACAATTACGCGCAACATATCTTGACCCGACCGACTTGCACTCGATTTTAAGCTTTAATACTCTCTGAATAAAGTTGAAATTTGTACAACAAAAAAATACTATAACACGGTATTTAAAAATATGTACGATTTTAATAAGAAATCATTATTAAAATAATTAAATTTTCATGTTTGACCACGTGATTAAAAACGCACGCGATTGGTGGTTGGTGGCATACAGAGTTGCGTCATTTGCTTTGTTTACAGTGGTACATGAGCGTACTATGATTTGACAGCTAAATATTTGTTTGCAAGCAAGTGACGTACGAGTATTAATATCACGTGAGTTAGCGTTTTGGCGGTCTTATTTATAATTTAAACTTTGATTGTAATTTTCATAGAAAGTAAAGCAATTCACAAAGTATGAATCAAACTGCAAGTGTATTATAGTATAATTAACAATTTGAGATATTTTCCTAAAATATGTCAAATACCCTATTGCTTTGAAAAAAATAATATGTTTTTTTATGTTAAGATCGGCAGACAAGCTGACGGTCCACTTGATAGTAGGTGACTACCATCGCCTATAACACAAGCAACGCCAAAGCTGCTGCAAGTGCGCCGCCGACTAAGTAGGATTAAGGATAAAGGATTAGGAGGGGATAGGGCTCTGGCATCCCTTACTCACTCACCGAAACACCACAGCACACGTGCAGTTATTTCAGGGTGGTCTTCTATAAGGGGGTGGTTACTGCCGCCAGACGGGCTACCCAATGACTGCAAAACGCAGTGTGCCCTGTCACTACTTTTCAGCTCCAGACCAGAGCCACATTTAAAAAGTTAATTTTTCAAAGTTGACCCAGCCGAAAATCGAATCCGGGAACCCTAGAACAGAGCGTTAAGGCAAGCACCCTAACAACTCATCCAACGGGCACATCAATGTACACTCATTTGTTCATGGTCAATTGTCTATGGTAAAACTGAGAAGAGATTAATATACTACCTAAAAATTAAATGACTTACAGTTGAATTTCGTCCATTGGGCGAATATCAGTATATTAAATTACACAATATTTTAAAAGAAATCTATTTTTGCCCACAATCCTTCAACATCATAAAACTCGACATTAGCGATCGATAATATCGAACAGTTATAGATATTGGTGTACCTTCAGAGTGGCCCGTTAAGCTAAGCAATCAAAGTTATTCTCTTACCAATTTCCCTGGCTCTCTTTCTCGCCAAGTATTCGGGGCTGGTCTTGTCGACCCTCGGTCTTCCCCTCTTCCTCTTCTCCCCTGGCTGAGGGCTGTGAGCGTTCAGCATGGCTGCTGACGATGAAGCCACTATGACTTTACCTGCATTGAAAGATCACATAATCACTATTGATTTTAGCAGTGGTGTAACTTGCCCCAGATTTGTTTCAAATTTTGTCGAGGGGCCTGTCTATGGCGAACCCCAAAGTTAATTGATAAGCTTAAAAAATAATACAGTTGTTGCTGAAAAATTTTCTGTGATGAAAAGCTTTTTGGCAGTAATTTAATTTTTTTTTCTCAGAAACACTCGCCGAAACACAACAGCACACGTGCTGTTATTTCACGGTGGTCTTTGTAAGGGGGCTGCCCAAATGACTGCGAAACGCAGTGTGCCCTGCCACTACTAACAGTTCATATGTAGAACAAAGACTGCTGGACATAGGCCTCCTCCACATTATCCAATAGAACCGACCGGAAGCAGCCTGAATCCAGCCTCAAGCCGCAGGCCCTTATTGAGTCGTCTGTCCACCTTGTGGGTGGATGTCCTATTCTATCTTTGTCGGTCCGTGAACTCTATTCGAGAACCTTCCGGGTCCGACAGACGTCTGATCGCCACAACAGCATTCTAATCCTCCGGCTTATGTAGGTGACATTCGTTTATCTATGGATCTCATCATTCCCGATTCAATCTCGCAGAATAACCCTCTCCATAGCTTATTTAGCCACATTGAGCTTTTTTAGCCCAGTTTCGGTGTAATATGTCATCAAAATCAATGGCAACATACATTACATAGGTATTAAAATATTAATATTATTCTGAGCTTTAAATTATTGTATTGTCTTCTTGTCTTGTCTTACGGTTTGGCAATACATACTTATCTCTCTCGCTTGCTTCCTTGCCGCCGACTTGGCAAGATATTCTGGACTAGTTTTATCCACTCTCGGACGACCCCTCTTACGTTTCATGGGTGACGGTGAGATGCTCGATTCCGCTGAAGAATTAAAATCATGTGTTTTTATTTACTAGGGCAAACCGAAATTAACGGGAATTGAATAATTTAGACCGAGTTAGAATAAAACCTTTTCAATGACATAGTTACTGGCCTCTTACAATCACAATGGCATCACAGGGCGAGAAGCAAAGCGTGACTTGAAATTTAAGTAAACTATGAAAGTCAAAATAATAATAACGAAATAATAGTGTGGGATCGACGTTTCAACAAAGGAATGGTATAAGAAAACTAATAAATTAAAAAATTCAATGTTCGAGATTTGGAGTTTAAAGATATCAAGATTTGCACAACGAATATTTATCGGTTGGTCATGAAGGAACAACAAAACTAAATGTCATTTTATTTATTTATTTATTCACAATTAATTAAAAAAGTGTTTGTGTCAGCTCCGACGTTCATACAAGGTTTCGACGTTTGCTTTTATAAGCCCAGAGAATAGAATTAGGGAACACAAATACGTGTGTCACTTGTCGCGTGAATGTCAAAGTGACAGATAAAGTAACGATTTTTAGTTAACGCTTGTATTAATTTTACTCATAAAATTTCCATGCCGGGTATCTTATATGAAATTTTTTATTATAACGTTTTAAAATTGACAAATCGATAGACAAAATGGAGCTCACGCGTTAAAATTGCCGTGCCATGATTTATCACAACTTTCGCCGATGGTATCGGGTTGTCTCTTTCTTAAGAGGCCCACAGTTAGCTGCCATAGACTATTACAGCACAAACAACGCCACAGGTGTTGCAAGTGCGCTGTCGACCTTAACAGGATTAGGAATAAGAGAGTACTTAACTACATCTATATAACTTTTGTCCATAGACATCAGTTTTGTATGGAGATGCGCACGCGTCTGTTTAAGCTTTCACGCTGTTCCGCCACGTTCAGCGCTAGTGGAAAATTCTTAACTGGACGTCGAGCGCGACTTGCATAGAATCTCAGTAATTCAGCACTGTACGCGGCTGATGGAAGCGGAACTGTCTAAGTGTAACCAAAACCGTCCGGCGAAACGCGAGTGGAGCTGAATAAGTATAATTATTATACCCTAAGAGAGGGTCGGTGGCGAAGTGGGAAAGACGCGGCCTATCATGTTGAGAGATCCGAGTTCGATCTCCGGTCATGCTGTGTACCAATGGGTTTTTTCTAGAAACCTAAGCGCAATTACTGCTCTCAAACGGTTAAGGAAAACATCATGAGGAAACTGTCCACCAAGCCGCACTGGGCCAGCGTGGTGGACCATATAGCCCATACGCCCCTGTGCTCCTGCAGTGGGGACATATAATAAAACTGTTGATGATGATGACACCCTAAGAGATTATGAAGCGATAGGTAGCTCTCTGGCATTCCTTAATCACTCACTGAAACACAACAGCATATGTGCTAATATTTCACGGTGGTCTTCGCGAAACGGGCTAAGCAATTTATGATTGCGAAAAGCAGTTTTGCCCTGCCCGAAAAAAAAATTTAATTGTACCTGCTTTCTGTTGGAAGCAAGATTAAAGATTATTTAAAAGATACTCACGTGTGCTGACAGATTCGTTTTTCTGCCTTGCCGCATACAACTCTACGGCCGGAGGTATAAAATGTGAAACCGGTGAACGATAATCAACACTCAAGGGTACACTATCAGGCACTGGAACAATAATAACATAATATGTAGTTTTATTTTTATTTTTTTAATGATAAATGGTGGCATGCAGGCTGACAATTCACTAGATTACGCAGTAAGTAGTCCAGGAAAATTTACTAACTTCAAAATTTTAAGCGCTCGGGGGCATTTTTGAATAAGTTTCTAGAATCTACGGAATATCGATTGTTGAAAGATTTTTTTGTTTCAACCTGTAGAAGAGGTGGAAAAAATATTTTTTTTTTTTCAAATTATACAAAAATATAAGAGTTAGAAAAAAAGTTTGAGATAAATATTGCAGATAGAATTTTGTTTTAGATCCTTGATTCCCAAAGTGATCCAGGTACAGGAGACTCGACAGGGGTCTACGTTGACGTGACAAAAAAATGGTGGTGACAAAAACAAAAACAATCAATTCTCACTTATTTCATTTAGATAACTCCCCATTCGTGGTTGGAACTCAGCCGCAACGCAAATTTCCATAGTTAGATTTAATCTTCACATTTTTTGTCGAGTTTTGGGAATATGGTAGAATTGTAGCTGCAGGGGGTCCACCGGAACTAGCTAAATTTTGAAAGTGGTCTATGAGAAAAAAGTCTGGGAACCTCTGTTTTAGATAAAAAAAAATCATTTAACTTTTTTTGATAAAATTAAAATTAACAGAGTTGGGGAGGTTAGAAGAAAAAGGGTTATCTTCCAACCTCCCTAACTCTGTTAATTTAAATTTTAGCAAAAAAGTAACATTAACATTTTTATTTAAATAAAATATTTGTATGAAACTTTATTTTCTAATTCTTACCATTTTTGTATGTACAATTTGGAAAAAAAAAAACAATTTATTTTTTTAATCCCTTCTACAGGGCGAAATCAAAAATTTCTTTCACCCATCGATATTACACATCTTCTAGAAGCTTATATCACAAATACCCCTGCGGGACACAAATTTTGATTTGCTATTAAATTTTCCTAGACTATATAGATGACTACTGTCGGCAATAAACATAAGCTACAAAACTTTGATGTGCAATATTGCACCTTATTTCATAGGATTTTAGGGTTGCGCTCATTTGGTAAAAATTGCATTCAGTCCGAGGTTAAAATTGGAAGGTTTTTCTTAAATATTGTGTAAAATATGAAAAAAGAAAATAAAAGTAGCCGATTAAAACTTTAGTACATTACTTATTAAGCTTAAAAAATTATGTAGTTATAGCTGAAATTTTTTATTATCGCTGAAGAGAAAGCTTTTGTCATTAATTTACAATTCCTTTTTTCTCAAAAAAAATTTTTTTTTTTTTATAAAGTCCGATTCAAACTTTTTTGAATATAGTCTATTATACTCTGTATTTTTATCTAAGTTTTAATTTTACTCTGAGGAGTCAAATTAGGCAACGAAAATAAGGCTTTTCTGATAAGTCCTAGCCTTAAGAGATTCTTTATCCTTCAACTTCTAACTACAAAGACAAAAATTCTTACATTAATTATGTATATATATTATTCAGAAGCAAATTATATTTTGGTCTTAGGATGTCTCATTTTGAGCAGTACAAGAGCATAAATCCAGACGAGATCATACACCATCGAGACGAGTTGGATTTTAACATATAGAACGAAACTTTTTCGTTTCCTTTGATTGGACTTAAAATAGTATCCCAGTATATGCATAGTAAAATACTGATTCCAATGACATCATAAAGTGAATTTTAAAAAAAGTGGGTGTGTCAGCTCCGAGCTATGACTGGAGTTTAACTATAGGAAAAGATCGCCTGAAGCGGCGACATCTAAGTTATTTGGGTAGAACTGCTTGTTGAACTTCAAAAATTTATAAAACTATTGATGGCGCCATCTACTATACTACAATAGAATTAGGTGAAGCATCGATCTATCGCATTTGAGTAGAAATGCTTGGTGAACTCCAAAAATAGAACACTATGATGGCATCATCTATTATACTACAATAGAATGAGGTTACGCGGCGACATCTATCGGATTTGGGTAGAACTGCTTAGAAGAACTATTTTTATATTAAGATCGGAAGACAGGCTGACGGGCCACTTGATGGTAGGTGGCTACCGTCGCCTTTAATGCCGGTTTAACAGTGTGCTGCCTATCATAGTAGGATTAAAGGCTCTGGTATCCCTTACCTACTCACTCACCTAAACACAATAGCACACATGCTATTATTTCATGGTGGTCTTATGTAATGAGGTGGTTTCTGCCGTCAGACAGGCTGCCCAAATGACCGCGAAACGCAATTTGTCTTGCCACTACTTTCCAGATCCAGACCAGAGCCAAATTTTAAAAGTTCATTTTTCAAAGTTGACCCTGCCGGGAATCGAACTCAGGAACCCTAGAACAGTGCGTTAAGGCAAGCACCCTAACAACTCATCGAACGGGCTAGTCAAACAACTTTTTAGTTAACGCTTGTGTATTAATTTTACTCGTAAATTTTTCATACAGGGGGCCTTATATGAAAATTGATTCCGAAATGGACTTGGGATAGGAATAGGAGTAAACCTATATTATACAAAAATATAAATTTTCTAATTTATAATACAATCACTTGGAATTATTAACTAAAAACATAGATTTAAATACCTTGGTCCAATGGGTAGACATCCCCATTGCTCTGCAAAATTTGCTTCTTATCATTTGGTCTGTCATCGCTGCTCGGCGAATCGTCTCTCTTCACCTGAGACACAGCTCCAAGGGCTGATTCTAAATGACTCTCACATAAAGCCATATTCTGAATTCACTGAAAAATGGTATTAGATAAAAGTTAAAAAAAAGTTGCTTTTTTAAGTTAAGGTCAGCAGAGAAACTGATGGTCCACTTGATGGTAGGTGGCTACCGTCGCCTATAGCACAGGCAACGCCACAGGTGCTGCAAATGCGCTGCCAACTACAGTAGGATAAGGGATTGGGAAGGGTTAGGGAAATGGGCTCTGGCATCCCTTAGCCACTCACCGAAACACAACAAGCACACGGTGGTCTTCTGTAAGGGAGTGGTTATTGCCCCCAGGTTATTGCCTAGTCCTTCAAAAGGAAATTTTTATTACCCCTTTTTTTTAGATTCTTAGTTCCCAAAGTGATCCAGGTGTAGATAGAATTTTGTTTTAGATCCTTTGTTCCCAAAGTGGTCCTGGACCCAAAGGGGTCCACGGGAGACTCGACGGGGGTCTACGTTGAAGTGACAAAAAAATGGGGGTGACAAAGAAAACCAATCAATTCTCACTTATTTCATTTAGAAAACTCCCCATTCGCGGTTGGAACTCAGCCGCAAGCAAATTTCCATAGTTAGATCTAATCTTTACATTTTTTGTCAAGTTTTGGGAAAAATAAAAAAAAACCTTATCAAGACTGTCACTGATCACCAAAAAATATGAAATTTTTTCCTGAATAAGAGCCAAACATAATTATTTAGTCATCATCCTTGATAACGTTAATCCAGGTAATCCAGGTAATATGTGTGCAAAATTTCATCCAAATCTGTTCAGCTGTTTTTGCATTATTAAAGAACAAACACACAAACATCTAAAACATACGAACTTTAGCATTTATATTAGTAGGATAATAGCCTACGGTTTATTCTTATAAATAAACTAGCGACCCGCCTCCAGCTTTGCCTGGGATGCAATTTTTATATATAAAAACATTCCCCATTTATCCCTCTTTCTTTTAGTGAAAACCGAATTAAAATCGGTCCACCCGTTCACGCGTGATGCCGTGACCAAGGAAAATGGGGATTCATTTTTATATATATAAGATTATGTTACTCTTAAGTTTCATTAAAATCCATTTTATCAGTCTTAAAGTGAAAGGCTAACATCCGGATACATCCCTTACGTACTTCGGCGTTCTTATTAATAGGATAAATAAGTACAACTAAACCATTAAAAATAGGTGAATTAAGATTCACTTTGATTTTATTGGACTACATACAAATCAATCTATATAAATGAAATGAATAAGCCAGTTTCTCTAAGTTGCAAAATTCGAGATCAGCTGGAACATTTTGGCTAATTTTCTTTTTCAAATGTTTGTTGAAGTACAAAGGAAGGTTTACTATGAAGAGTAAAATTGTAAAAATTACTTAGAAAAACGTAAAATCTAGGCAACTGCCTAGGGGCCTCCTGTGTAGAATTTTTTTTTGTGATAAGATCAGCATAAAAAAAAAATCTACACATATGATAACAGAGTAATGGTCCACTTGATGGTAGGTGGCTACCGACGCCTATAACACAAGCAACTCTTTCAATTACTCCTAACCATTATACTAGGATAAACTGTGTTGCAGAAGTCAGCTGTTTAAAAAAAGTATAGGTAGGTACTCTTTTCTATACAATACAGAATTTCTATTCATACAATTTGACGATCCGCTCAATGGCTGACCTATCCTATTTCTTAATTCTATTATGGTTGGTGTGCATTTCCAGCACCAGTGGCATTGTTGTATTATTTATTTTTATTTTACAGATAATAGATTTTTTAATTTACATATGTACAATGCCTTACTATATTAGAACATTCATAAAATGTTTATAAATTGATGAGTTATATCTCTCAACAATAGTTTTTAAGATGCCATTGGCGCTAGCTCCTGTCCTTTCTAGCAAGGATGCCGTTTTCTATCTAATAATTGCAAGAAACCCGTCAGTTCTTGCTTCGGAAAACATTACAAAAACGGGGCAACCCCATCAGCATCCTAAATCTGTTGTTGTATTGGATTCGCAAGACATTTATGGATTTCTTGGTGTAGTTGGTCCACCAATTACTGAAGAATTGTAGATTATAGGCGATGGTAGCCACCTACCATCAAAAACGGATCATCGGCCTGTCTCTCATCCGTGGCATAAAAAAATTGATGTTTCAATCAATAAACATGATAATAAAGATTCAGTTGTATTAAATTGAATTTCAATTCAATTTAATTTCACCAAATAATAATGACATTTGTATGCATGTTATAGTTTTTTTTTAAACTAACATACAATATTAAAATCGGTAATTAGTAAAAGTTTGGCTCATTAACAATTTAAACATTATAAAGTTTTGGTCATAGAAGTTATGATGGCAAAGAGAAACTCACCAGTTGTAGTAATCAAAACTTAACGCAAACATGAGACCTTATCAATCAATTGAAAACATTAAAAATTGTATAGCAGCCTATACACTGGAAAAAATGTCGTAACTCACCTTTATTGCAAAAATTTGGTGTGTACGCTCTCTTAAGACTTTTAAGAACACTTTAAATAACACTTACAACTAATTAAAACTTATACGAAAATAACTACGATATAATTTTCACTTAATTTAAAATAATTAAAACAACAAAAAAATAGATTTAAACTCGCATGATTGTGGAAAAAATTACGCTATACATTTAATCAATTGTGAACTACAAGTGAGCCTATAAAGGCAAACGAAAATAACTATTTACACACGATTTCATTTACAACTTAGTACGCCTACTACATCATTATGTCGAAATTAAGCTTTGGAAACAAATTGCAAAAGTTTTTAACGCGGATTATCGAAGATATAAACAAAAATCGCGATGTCCAAAAACTGAGTGAACGTCCATTACGTGCAAATGAATGATGCTACTGCCTAACGAAAAGAGCGAAAAAGACGAACGTATTTTTCTTATGGCAACATTTCTTGTAACTCTGCCAATTTAAAAATTCAAACCCCGTCAAAATGTTATATATTATTCTAGTTTAAATTAAATAATTATATATTCCACTCCAACTTAGTCATAACATATCTTAGTTTTTTATAAATAAGTGTCAATAAAAACATTTATTACGCATCCTAAATGTACCTTAGACTATTTGTAACTTTACAATTATTTAAAGTAAGTACGTAAATTATTACATAGTTTAATTTATAAATATTTCAATCAATAATTTGATTAACTCGCCACAAATTAAGACAAACCAAATAAAAAAAATGAAACCCAAATAAGAATATCTACGCTGTTGACATCGGGACTACTATATTTTGTTGGTTTATACACAAATAACCAATTTTAATTATAAGGTCTATAAAAATTTTGTAGAAACGATTTAAATAAAAGAAATATATGTTTTAGATGTAAAATTTGTTCCTCTAAATATTCGTTTTCATGTAATGAGTTAATGGGTTTTCTTATAAGGGCAACATTTTCTTGGGTGTGGGTCAAGAGAGTAGAGGAAAGACAGTGTCGAAAAGCGGTAGTTATAGGTAGGTCTACCGTTGAGTTGGCATTGTATTATTACTACCATTCGTTGTTATCGCTCATTCGTGTTATCGTCTCTCTCGAGACGCGAACGAGGTTGTCGCTTTTGTTATGCTTATAGTATACAAAGCGGCATGTAATAGCATTGTTTTTGTCTATTTATCTATTAAAAATACTATTTTTACCCTCATGTTGTCAGCCAACAGTTTGTCTTTATTATGTTTTGAGCACTTAGGTACTACTAATATTTAAATTTTTACATATTATAACTACCTATTAAAATTAACTGTTTAAATAATTAATAATAGAAAAAATGTGTCTGTTCACAATAATGAATTTCAAACAGCGATGATTTCAAAAATTGTTCTTTTGTTACCGACATTGAAGCGAAAAGTAGTTACAAAAATAGGTAGGTACTTAACAACAATACTTGAATGAATGTAATTATAAACAAAATGTTTACTTTATTATTCATCAAAAAAGCAGCTATTGTTACAATTCCGGTTACCTATGTAAATTGAATAATATTCTTTTAATATATAATATAATAATTTTTCTATAGTATTTATTTAACACATAATATATTATTTATCTATACATACATTATAATAAAATCGTAAACGAGCTCCAAAAATGTACATTAACAATTTGTAAACGTAGTACCCGTGTTAACGAGGTCAAAAAATATATTTATATTTCTAACTAGCTGAACCCGCAACTTCATACGCGTGGTATACGGTATAGCGCGTAACTTTTTTGTTTGTAAACCGATTGATATGAAACAAACGCTAAATGTTACGGAAAGTTTGCTACAATACATCATTGAAAACCGCATTCAAATTAGTTAAGCCGTTTCTGATATTAGCGTGCACAGACAAATAGACAAACAGGCAAAAATTCTAAAAACTTTTTTTTTTACCTCGGTAACATAAGGTACAACGTATACAAATTGTTTTTTTGAAAAAAAAATGTACAGGAGACGGCTCGTTTACGATTTTATTATATATATGTATAGATTATGATATTGTACCTACTATATTAACGTAATTTAAATAAACACTTCAGTGTAAATGTAATCATGAAAACTATTTAACAGGATAAGATTTAATAACATGACAAATGTATGTCCGTCGTCTTTTGATTTTATCGGTCTTTTGATTGACTAATTTGAACAAGAAACGTTCAATATAGCCTAATAATCGTAAATAGCCGGTTTATCTAAAAAATAGAGCCAAAAAAGAGCTACATAAGTATTGAGTTTTTAGTAGCTGTATTATATAAACAAGAAACCAAGATTAATCTCCCTAACTAATTTAATAAACAATTTAACTAACTTTTTCCTTAATTATAAGTTAAAAAGAAATTTAAGAGTAATTTCAAATATTAGGTGCTGTTGTAATATTCTTAAAATGACGTTGAGTCATTTTTAGTTTGTTTCTATATTTGGTTTCTATATTTAATATTCAGTCTAATTTAAAAAAAACTTTTTTTTTTAATTAACATTTATGGCTTTCTAATTATGTCTATGTAAATATTTTTTAATATTATTTCTTTTTCGTTAAGAAAGTAATTGTTAAAAAGTGCAAAAAAATTGTGGGAAATTCAAATACTTGAAACGTTCAGTTCGAATGTGACGCCAAAGTTTTTTTTTAATGTTAAGATCGACAGACAGGCTGACGGTCTACTTGATGGTAGTTGGCTACCGTCGCCTATAACACAAGCAACGCCAAAGCTGCTGCAGGTGCGCTGACGACTACAATAGGATTAAGATTACGGGATTGGGAAGGGATAGGGAAATGGGCTCTGGCATCCCTTACTTCTCTCACCGAAACACAACAGCAGACGTGCTGTTATTTCACGGTAGTCTTCTGTGAGGGGGTACCGTGGTCTATGAAATGTCAACAAGCGTGTAGATGTTGGTGATTTTTAACATTTGATTGTTATTGTAGACTGTGACTTTCAATAACAATCAAATGACGGGTGTTTAAAGTGCCCGTAGCTGTTAGTTAATTTTAAATATATTTTTTTTATGTTACTAAATTTCTGCTTTTTGGCGCTGAATATTTTTTACGGTTATAAAACTATAAAACCTAACGTATGAAAATATTTAAATAAAATATGTGCATATTGGTGAAACCCCAATTGAGCCTTGAAGCCTTGAAAAGAAGGTTCCGAGAACCACTAAGTAATATTCACTAATAAACTTCGTTAATTAACAAATTAGCAAAATGCGTTACATGAGTGATTAGGGTGCTTGCCTTAACGCTCTGTTCTAGGGTTACCGTTCAATTACCGGCAGGGTCAACTTTGAAAAATGAACTTTTCAAATTTGTCTCTGGTCTGGAGCTGGAAAGTAGTGGAAGTAGTTTCGCAGTCATTTGGGCAGCCCGTCTGGTGCCCGTCTGGCTGCAGTCTGACCCCTTATAGAAGAACACCGTGAAATAACAGCACGTAAATAAGGGATGCCAGAATTCCCTCTCCCCTCCTAATTACTTATCCTTAATCTTAATGTAGTCGGCAGCACCTGTGGCGTTGCTTGTGTTAGAGGCACCAATTATCAAGTGGACCGTCAGCCTGTCTGCCGATCTTAACATAAAAAATGAGATAATATTACTCAAAGACTCGATACCTAAGTCTAATAAAACAAACACTAAAAATAAAGCCACAATTAAAACCAATATTGTACTATCGTAAGTTGAAATTTTGTTTACTACTAGGTGCTTACAATATGTTTGGAAAATACACTTTTTATGAGCAAATAATAACCATGTGCATAAGACTGTCTTTATTACGAAAACAAAGGGATTCAAACATTTTAATAAATTAAAATTATTTAATTTAAAAAGCTAAATTACATTCAAAAAGGAGCTAAGGAGTTAAATGATTTTTGGAGCCGAAAGCCTCGATATAATAAATTAGTTCTAGATTTGGCTCTAAAAAAGCTGAGATGGCAACACTGGTAATGTATTCTATATTGGAATCTGTATAATGTCAAATTCTCAATAACTGTCAAATAGTTTCCAATGTCAAACGATTACCACAGCACAAAAAATTCCTAGCTAATACGTTATAGCGCCGGTACCTCAGAGTACCCCCTGGCATACGCAATAAAACAAAATTTGCCAGAAATTACCGCAGAAGGTAAGGTGGTACGGTTTTTCTGGGTCAGAACTCACATGGGGATCGGTGATAACTGTTAAAGTATTGAACTTAAATACTGGCTGAATTAAAAAGTTTTTGTAATTCAAACATAGAAAAATAAGATGTTGTTTTTGACGTAGAAAAAAATTGAAGAGAGTTTTTTGAGTTTGATAGAAGAGTTGGTTTTGTAATATGAGTTTTGTCTGGTATATGAGTAAAAATGTTATATAAGTGATTGTGAATATTTTAAGGCATTTTAAAGTAAATAAAAGATGTGTGCACCATCGGAGATGATCAGTTTTTTTTATAGAGATCACAAAACGCAGTGGAGGCATTATTACGAAGAAAATCCAATAAGAGGTTATGGGCCCAGGAACGCTTCCACTGCGTAAAGTAAATAATAGAGAAGAAATTTAAAATTATAGATGAAAATGTCATGGAGAGAAAATGTTTTTAAATAAATGTTTTTAATGAAAAAAGTATTGAAAATTATATAAGTATCAAGAAAGGAAGATTAAAGATGGCTACGAAAATTGAAAAATTTTATTGATTTGACAATTGATGACATTTTTGTGATAAATTTTACAAAATTGATTTTGAAAAGAATAAATGATTAAGTAGAAATTTTAATAATAAGGAAAAGGGAATATATATTTTGAAAGATTTGATGGAGATAAAAATTATTTACGAAAGGATTCAGGAAATTTAGTTTGATGACTGATGGCTGTATTGAAGGAGACTAATAGAAACCAATATCGGGAGTTGGTGAGAAGAAAGAAATATAGATTTGTGGGGTGAAATGTTGAAATCAGAGATAGTTTGAAGTTTAAAGATAGAGGAGTTTTATATAGTGAAGTAATTGAAGGTGGAGATGTTTTATACGATGAAGAAATTTATATGGATATACCAAAAGGGTATGAATTAGAAAATTATGAGGGTAAAGTGTTTCAACTTAAAAAAGGTTTATATGGACTAAAACAGGCACCACTTATGTGGAATAAAAAATTAACAGATACGTTAAAGAAAATTGGTTTCATTCAGTTAAAATTAGATCCGTGTTTGTTTTTATGTAAGGAAAAGGATATTTATTTAGCAATATATGTTGATGATGGAATTTTAATTGGAAATAATATTAAGGATTTAGATAAAATAATGGTATTAGAAAGAGAGTTTGAAATAAGAAAATTTGATAAAATAGAAAAAATTATAGGATTTGATGTCAGTATTAAAGAAAATTATTTGAAAATTTATCAAAAGACTTACATTGAACAAATGATTTTGAAATATAATTATGAGAACTTGAAGGAGTGTAATCATCCTGAAATTTTAATTGATGTACATCAAGAGGGGAAAGTGGTAAATAGTGATGTACATAAATATAGACAATTTATTGGGTTTTTCCGTCTTTACTTTACCTGGTGAATAAGACAAGATTAGACATTTCATTTCATATAGGTTATTGTAGTAGACATAAAGAGAGTCCAAATTTAAATGATTTTGCTAGTATAAAGAATAATTTCAGATATTTAAAAAATACTGTCTCTACTAGTATTAAATATGTTAGAAATAATGATTTGGTACTTAGGTCATACTGTGATGCAGACTTCGCAGGTGATCCAGACACTAGAAAAAGTACAACTGGCTTTATTATATTGTACAGCGGTGGACCAGTACATTGGTCTTCGCGCAAACAATCAGTGACTGCATTGTCCAGTACAGAGGCTGAATACATCTCAGCCTCAGAGTGTATAAAAGATCTTTTGTTTGTTCAGAGTTTGTTAAAAGAAATAACAGGTACAACTCCTAATACAGAACTTTATGTTGATAATCAGTCAGCAATTGTAACGTATTACTCAAAAATGGAATTTTAAATAGGAGAAGTAAACATATTGATGTAAAGTTTCATTTTATAAAAGAAAAAATTGATCAAAATTCTATCGAAATTTTTTACTGTCCTACAAATCAGATGGTAGCAGAACGTGGTTTCGATCCACGGACCTCTGCTACTGAGGTCTGCTACTGAAAGACCTGACTACTTAGCAAAGGAAGGGGCATTGAAGTCGAAATCCGTATCAAAATATGACAAATGCCCCATATCTTATGTGAAACGGATAGTCAGAAGCGAATGAGGCTGAAGCAAAAACACAATATGAGAAAGGTGAAACGGCGGCTGGGACAAAATTGTTCCTACCGGATGCTGAGGCGGCATACAGTGTGATTCACAAAATAAAAATGACACCCACCCTAGTACAGGTGCTCACAGGCCACGGAGGCTTTTCTGAGTACCTGTACAAATATTAAAAGAAGGATAGCCCGGACTGCTTATGCCAGCCTGGGGTGCAGGAAACAGTTGAACATTTACTGCTCCCGGTGTCCCAGGTTCGCAGTGGCGCGACTCGATTTGGAAATGGACATCGATGAAAAAATAGCTTGAGAGAGCATTAGTAAAATTATATGTATATAGAAAAAAAAAAGATTGTCGTGATAAGTTCTTGGAATACTGCACAAACATTGCAGAAAAACCATCAAAATGAAATTAAACTCAGATAAAAAAGATCCCTGATTACATCCCCCCCACCTCAGACTCAGAGTAATAATAAGTACTTATATTACTCTGAAGCCGGTACGCATTAGGAACAACTTGGGTTAATAGCAGCGTTGCCAGAAGGTTACTTTTGTAACCTTTTTGGTGATTTTTAACTCCTTCAGGTTATTTTGAAAAAGTAGTTGGTAAAATGCAACTTAAAAGTGAAAATACAACTACATTATTCATATTTGTGTAAGATAATTCAACCAACATATATTTTATCAATTTTTAATACGTTTTCACAAAAAATAAATAAAAGGTTACTTTTTACGCTAAAAGGTTAATTTTTTATTTATGTCAGGTAACTTTTAACGGGACCCGGCTGGCAACACTGGTTAATAGAGGTCATCGCTAATAGGTACAGACTAATACAACATCTTTGATCGCTAATGTGTACAAGGGGCATAGGCGCATGTTTGCGGACAATCGCAAATGTTGGCGCGCAACCGCCAGGTTGTCGATTTTTTCGTTACATTTCGTCATTTCGTGGCCGGATCATGGTCTAGGGGTGCCGGTGGTGTACACATTCGTTCAGTTCGCTTCGTAGAGTAAAATCCATACTAATATAATAAAGCTGAAGAGTTTGTTTGTTTGATTGGTTGAACACGCTAATCTCAGGAACTATGGGTTCGAATTGAAAAATTCTTTTTGTGTTGGATAGTCCATTTATCGAGGAAGGCTATATAACATCACGCTAAGGCCAATAGGAGCGGTGCTTCAAAGAAAAATATTGCAAAAACGGGGAAAATTATCTTTTTTGAGACCTTCCGTTGCGTGCGCTGCGTAAATGGTTAAAGTTACGCAAAAATCGTTAGAAAAATACGGAATTCGCATACGTCATCAGATTCGGACGAAGCGACCGCACTTTGCCAGTTGCGGTCAGTGTTGCCAGCTTAAGCTGGCAACACTAGCGGCAACTGGAGCTAATTAGCTCTTTTAGAGCTAAATCTAGCTTTTGTGGAGTTCGCCAATTAAATATAATAAAAACTAATCTGAAAACTGATAACGAATTCAATTTCAGGACTTCGTTGTTTGCAATGATTTTTAACTGTATAGATCGGGCAAGACGAAAGAATCCGTAATGTGAGATTTAGAACCACGTGGTACAAAATCGCTCAGTCCATCGCCAATTTTACAAAGCTATTTAGCGACACCATGACCATCCTGATAACGGCGAACAGGATCAATATTTTTGTAGGGAAAATATTCCTAATGCCCTCTGTGTATATTCTATTTATTTAATCTTTTTGGTTGTTTAAAAAATATTACAACAGCACCTAATATTTTAAGTTTTTTTTTTTAACTTTTAAGTAAGTAAAAAGTTAGCTTAACACGTTCGCTGCGGGGTTATATTTATACTTCCTATCGTTTAGTGCTTTAGGAGGGCGATAAGCCTTAAAGGTAAGTTTTTACCAGTGCGAAGATAGGTTCATCGGCCTCCCTCGGAACTACTTATTTGAAATGCATTTTTTGCAGCAAATATTAAGAAATTACAAATGAATCTTTAGTAGTGCCATTCCTAATGATTCATCTCGTCTTAGTTTTTATTCGCAAGTAGCTCTGACAATGGAAAGCCGCTAGAATGAGGAAACAAATTAAGAGATACATCAACCCCTCATAGCACTGAATTTTAGGTACAAGTTATGGTTGAACTAGTGATGGGCACAAGGAAAAAAATATCAATTCAAATAATCAAAATTCAAAAGAAAATTAAATAAATGTTTATTATAGTCTCTTATTCTTATTACACGTAACGATCATAAAATCATTGTAGACACATTGGTTTATTGCAATCACTACTGTAAGATTTAATTTTTCTACTCTCTCGAGTGCACATCGTAACACTTCTTGCTTATTCTTATGCACGTACCTAGTTTTTCGTAGCAACCTAGTTCCAAAATTACTTTTCTGAACCATTTTAATTCCCTTTTTAAGGGTTTATAATAGGATCACATTTGATTAATATAATCGATGCCTTTTTTGTTATCATTATATCTATGCGGTTGCGCAACACTAGTTCATAGATCCATGCAATTAGATTCAATACAGTGCGGGCGGGGGCGGAGAGACCTTACACGCCATAAGTGGTGCATAGACCACTTGTTCGCACTGAACGATATTTTTTTTATGTTGTAGTGCGATGAAAGGCCGATAGACCTCGCATATGTTTTTTGGTACTTTCTTGTTCTAATAAAAAACAGCTTCACAATTATATATTTGTCTCTCCCGCACACCTCCTAGTTTTCAAGATACGAGCTCCGCACCAGAGTGAAATGCCTATAATTACGTCCGCACTACGCTAAAGTCTCAGTAGGAGGCCTATAGGCCTTTTATCGCAGCGAACGTGTTAATTGTTTTCAATAAATTAGTTAAGTAGATTTTGCTTGGTTTCATTTTTATATAATAGAGCTCCTAAAATCCCAATCTCCCCTTTTTAGATCTATTTTTGAAATACGCCAGCTCTTTTGCAACATAGTAGATTGGCAGCGGTCGATTCGGTTCTTTCGACGCGGATAAGTGCGAGCTCACTTAAAGAATTGTTATTTTCTTTGAGTCTGTCCCTTGTGAGTATATCGTATTCTATGTCCCCAGAATGTATATGGGTCTGTGGCTGCGACTGTCCTTTTGAATTGAAAACTATTCTTTCTTCAGTTTGTAATAGTTTGTTGTAATCAGTCTTTGTTTGTAATGTATTATATTGTGGGAATGCGGAATATAAAAAAAACTTTTTTTTCCTGCGTAATTTTTATTACAAGGATTTCACTTAGTTCTTTGTTCGTAAACTAATATTTATTTCTATTGTGTGTACTCGTCGAAGTGTGTTTTGCGGGCGGAGTAAGTGCAAAAACGTATAGTTTATGCAAATATTTACATGAAACAGTTAATTATTTACAATTTAATAGAAGACATACGAGTTTCAATAAAAAATGAGTCGCTGTGACTTTAAAATTGTGTTGTTAGGGAGCGAGCACGTGGGTAAAACGAGTCTTGTATTGAGATTTGTTAATTGTCGATTTAATTTGGGAACTCCTTATCAAAATGTAAGTACGTAGAATTAATTTTGTTTAATGTTTTCAAATTATGATGTGTTTTATGATTCAACGCACCTCCAAAGGGCATTATGGCTAGGATCCCAGGCATGCCAGACATGACTTATTTTCTAAAGGACAAAATGTGAGGTATCTAGTAGTGTTCCTGTGTGCTTTTTTTATATATGTTTTGTAGAATATTATTATAAAATAATATTCAGCACTGCCATAACTTCTACCAGACGCTTTAAGATCCTAGCGTGTCGCTGGTCGCGTCACGCAACCGGGAGCACGCGGGACAACACGCGGCCGGCGCAATTTGTATGAAACAAATGAATGACCGTGTGCCACAGACCACCTACCCGTGTGCCCTGGTCGCGTCCGCACGCGACTAGCGACACGCTGGAGTCTATCTGGCAGAAGTTATGGCCCACGCGAAAAGTCTGGCAGTGCTGAATATTATTTTGTAATAATATTTTGCAAAACATATATACAAGACCATTGGATGAGTGGTTAGGGAGCTTGCCTTAACGCTCTGTTGTAGGGTCCCCAGGTTTGATTCCCGGCAGGGTCAACTTTGAAAAATTTACTTTTCAAATTTGGCTCTGGCGGCAGGAATCACCCCCTTACAGAAGACCACCGTGAAATAACATGTGTTGTTGTGTTTTGGTGAGTTAAAGGATGCCAGAGCCCATTTTCCAATCCAATCCCTTATCTTTAATTGTAGTTGGCAATAGACTTGCAGCAGCTGTGGCGTTGCTTGTCTTATAGGCAACGGTAGCCACCTACCATCAAGTGGGCCGGCTGCCTGTCTGCCTATCTTGGTTGGTTTTTTGTACTATATATCCTGCCCACTGCCACTTCAACTTACTAATCCTCCGGGTTATATTGGTAACTTTCTTTCGTCTATGGATATCCTCATTCCAGATTCGATCTAGCAATGTAACCCCAAGCATAGCGCTCTCCATAGCGCATTAAGCTTTCCTACGTGGTCCATAGTTCAGCATTTCAGCACAATATGTCATCACTGATGACACACATTGGTCGTAACTGAGGATTTTTGGATGAGAAGATGTCTCGGAGCTTCTCGAACGCTGCTTATCAGGGCTGAATCCGACAATTGATCTACTTGTTTGTCCCAAGTAGATGTACTAGTCAACAACTTCGAGAGTTGAATTTCTAACTGTTAATGGGGTCGGAACAACATGGACATAACTTTCATCTTGTTCATATTCATCTTAAGGCATTGCATTTAGGTACACGCTGAACGTGAATTTATACAATAGGAAATTGTATTATATATCAATAATTTGCTCAATTGCATCAAAATCCCACTAAATAGCAAATCAATGATATTAGTATAGTAATTTTTCCTTACCGTTTGCCATTTCAATAAACGGTGTTAAGGTAATTGCCTGTATGACAATTACCTTAACACCGTTTTTGTTTTGCATTTTGACAGACTATTGGCGCTGCATTTTGTGCCAAGAAGATATCATCAAATGGAAACGACTACAACGTCGGAATCTGGGATACTGCAGGCAGTGAAAGGTAAATGAAAATATTAAAAATTTTAACATTATTATCCGTCCTACTTAGATTAATTTAAGTTGTAAAAATATGCTTAACTTGACCAAAAACTTTTAGCATAAGCCAATAATAACTAGTGTTGGTTTTGACACTAAAGTCAATAGTGCAAATAAATGCATTGATTAACGCTCGAAAATGATTATCTAATGAATTTTTACTATCAAGAGATACTTTAAATAAATATTCTTTATGCTTTTGTGAAGTAATATTGTTAACTAGCTGTTTCACACGACTTCGTCTGCGTCTCTTTATAAAATATTACTCGCTGATAATATAGCTTTCTATAGGTGAAAGAATTTTTAATATTGGTCCAGTAGTCTTTGAGTTTATTCATTACAAACATACATTTGTAACGAGGGTGGGTAAAGGGGGTAGATGGGGGAGGGTGAGTAGCCTATGTTACTCGCTGATAATGTAGCTTTCTATAGGTGAAAGAATTTTTAAAATCGGTCCAGTAGTCTTTGAGTTTATTCATTACAAACATACATTTGTAACGAGGAGGGGTAAAGGGGGTAGATGGGGGAGGGTGAGTAGCCTATGTTACTCGCTGATAATGTAGCTTTCTATAGGTGAAAGAATTTTTAAAATCGGTCCAGTAGTCTTTGAGTTTATTCATTACAAACATACATTTGTAACGAGGGGGGGTAAAGGGGGTAGATGGGGGAGGGTGAGTAGCCTATGTTACTCGCTGATAATGTAGCTTTCTATAGGTGAAAGAATTTTTAAAATCGGTCCAGTAGTCTTTAAGTTTATTCATTACAAACATACATTTGTAACGAGGGGGGGTAAAGGGGGTAGATGAGGAAGGGTGAGTAGCCTATGTTACTCGCTGATAATGTAGCTTTCTATAGGTGAAGGAATTTTTAAAATCGGTCCAGTAGTCTTTAAGTTTATTCATTACAAACATACATTTGTAACGAGGAGGGGTAAAGGGGGTAGATGGGGGAGGGTGAGTAGCCTATGTTACTCGCTGATAATGTAGCTTTCTATAGGTGAAAGAATTTTTAAAATCGGTCCAGTAGTCTTTGAGTTTATTCATTACAAACATACATTTGTAACGAGGGGGGGTAGATGGGGGAGGGTGAGTAGCCTATGTTACTCACTGATAATGTAACTTTCTATAGGTGAAAGAATTTTTAAAATCGGTCCAGTAGTCTTTAAGTTTATTCATTACAAACATACATTTGTAACGAGGGGGGGTAAAGGGGGTAGATGGGGGAGGGTGAGTAGCCTATGTTACTCGCTGATAATGTAGCTTTCTATAGGTGAAAGAATTTTTAAAATCGGTCCAGTAGTCTTTGAGCTTATTCATTACAGACATACAAAAATACATATATACAAATACATATATTCTCTTTATAATATTATTAGTGTTAGTATAGATATGGTTGTATTGTTAAATTGATCCTTGCTGGTTATAGGATCCTTGTAAAAATTTTGTGCAGGTAAACTTGTTCCTTAAAACTTTCTATTTTTTTTCTAAAATTAAAACTGTTACAACCTCTAACAAATTTTACATTAAACACAAAATACATAAAATAGTTTATTTTTTTAAAATAACGTTTGTGACAGAATTGTTTTCTCTTTCTGTCCCAGTTTTTTTTTTAATGTTAAGATCGGCAGACAGGCTGATGGTCCACTTGATGGTAGGTGGCTACTGTCGCCTAAAACACAAGCAATGCCACAGCTACTGTAAAATGGACTCTGGCATCCTTTACTCACTGACGAAAACAACAGCACACGTACTGTTATTTCACGGTGGTCTTCTGTAAGGGGTGATCACTGCCGCCAGACGGGGCAGAATAAATCAGTCGTCCCTTCATAGTTTTCTTCGTGCCTCTCATCGTAATAGTTTCGTTCTGGGTGTACCCTTCTAAAATTTAATTTGAGGGAGTTACAATCTATTTAAAAATAACACACCTCTCGTACCATACGCCACACGTTAAAAACATTTCGTGACGCACCTGTCGTGCCATCCGCGACGATTTGGTTAATGAAAATAGCCTCGCTTAAAGCACTTGTACAATTAGATTAGATTGAAAATATGAGACAAACTAGTAATATATATCACATTATATAGAAATAGCGAAAATATTTGGCCCTTTTTATAAGTTCATTGCTAAAAATAACACCTGACAAAAAACATTATGAGCCATAATTTATAGGGAAGTAGTTATTTATGTGACTTCTTTCTTTAAAAATAAAATTGTACCCAGAAAATACATTTTACGACATTTATCCCTCGCATTGAATTACATGTATACACATGTAATTCAAAATTCAATACAATTTCATGTAATTCAATGTATACAGATGTAATTCAATAGGCCGCCTACATAGAAATCATTGATCCCTCGGGAACGGTACGTTCTTGAATCTTGATGCAAGGTAGCGTACCCTATGTCCTCAGACAATGTGCAAGCAAATTTTCTAGATGATTGTGTAGTTACGGCGTGAAAGCGTTCCAAACAAATACCCTGTTATAGTATTAGTTACATACAGTTAGATTAGGATAGTAGGTAGGTGTAATTTAAAATTTTCGTCTACTTCCTATTACAGTGTACGTACATTTTAAGTACATTACTGTTAGTAGTAGCACAGACCGCTTTTGTTTTATTATGACACTTTACTTGCTCTGTGTACTCCTGAATGAAATTGTCTCAGTTTTTAATTTAAATATTTTAATTTAATTTAAATATTTTAATTTAATTAAAATGCATTAGTAGGTGTACAGCTGTGTGTTTTTTCTCATGTAGAGTTGGGCAGACAGGCTGACAGTCTATTAGATGGTAAGTGACTACTGTCACCTATAACATAAGGGACGCCATAGATAGAGGGGTTGTAAAAGCGCTGCCGACTTTGAAAGAATGGGAGTCGCCTCTAGCAGCCTTAAATCACTCACCAATATACAACATTAAATTATATGGTTTTATTTTATGGTAGTCTTGTATACACGGTATATTTTTTGTATGTGGTTATCGCCATTAGATCGGCTGTCCAGTTTATTACTACAAAAAGTTGGGTGATCCGCCACTGCACAAAAAAATAATAGATAAAATTAACTAGTAACCAAGCAACTTTATCCTAGAACTTTTTTTTGTAAGATTTACTAATATATACTAATACTAATAATACTATTATAATATACATACAATTCTGTTTAATGCAAAAAAGCTGGCAATACTAATATATGGTATTATATGTTTTTGTTTTGGCAACACTGTTCGTGTTTGCTCTCTGCTCTCTGTCTTTCATTCCAAAGATATTGTATTAGTCTGTACCTATTTCATTCCGTTCCCCTTCCCTTCCCCTCCCTGCCCGGTGCCCGGCCAACCAACGGCCATTTTATTTGTAACGAGCTAAGCTATATAGTTTTAATATTTTACGTTTTAAAGCCATGAAATATGTTTTATTCACATAATCATTACTAAAAAACTTATACTAAGTGTTCCTTCGCCAAGTGATATATGAAACAGTGTATAAAACGGTGTTCTTGTACATTTTTTCGTGTTCGGCTTTTTGCGGCTTTATGGTCGTACCGGTAACCTGACTCCATAATAATATAATTATTCAAAATTGTGCGCATAAGACGCATATTACGAAATGATGATAAGCTAATGTAAGTACGGTGTTAGGTATAGTGGATTGTTTTGTTAAACGCGACGAACTTTGTGATAATAAAGTTATTAATTACGTCATTGGTCATTGGACGGCAGTTGAAGAAAAATATTTCTCTTGAGTTCGGTTCATTCATTCGTCGTAGCTGCTGTTTCGAAGGCGAGGCTGGCGAGGTGGTCCCTCGGAGGGACCACCTCGAGTATATTCGATCAAGTGTTGCCAATCCCACGAAGCGAAAAAAAAAAGGTAGAAGAAGTGAATAAAGAGTTAGTAACAGTAAGTAGTAGAAGTGGAATAAAGACAGATTTAATATTTTCCTCATATACCTTAAAATAACTATTAGCTACTCATTTTTTTCTTATCTTTCACATAAAAAAATCATTAATTAATAATCTAAGTTATACATATATATATATATATATACAGCAATGATTTTCTAATTGTATTTATTTTTTATGTTAAGGTAGGCAGACAGGTTGATGGTCCACTTGATGGTAGGTGGCCACCGTCGCCTATAACACAAGTAACGCCACAGGTGCTGCAAGTGTTACGAGATGAGAATTTGTACTGGCACATAAAACTTCATATAGTTTATAGTTTAAAAAGAATAAAAACGTATTGACAGAAGTGTACTTGAGAAGTTTGATAGAGATATGAAAATAGTTTTGGTTCAGGTTTTAATTGTATTGTTATGATGTATATTAACTAGTTTATAATGTATTAATATATATTTGAATGTGAAAGAAAGAAATATGTACATAGGATAAATGTGCACATATATAACTAAAATTTTTATTTGATGAAGATTTCCCCCATAAGAGCAAGTGCGCTGCCGACTACTGTAGAATTAAGGCTAAGGGATTGGTGAGGGATAGGGAAATGGGCTCTGGCAACCTTTAATCACTTACCGAAACACAGTTATTTCATAGTGATCTTCTGTAAGAAGGTGGTTACTGCAGCTAGACGGGCTGCCCAAATGCCTGTCAAACACAGTGTGTCCTACCGCTGCTTCAGAGCCAATTTTGAAAAGTTCTTTTTTTTTTTTTAAAGTTGACCCTGCCGGGGAATTGAACCTGGGAACCCTAGAACTGAGCATAAGGCAAGCACCCTAACCACTCATCCAACAGGCTCGTACGTGTGTGTAATGCTCCTTTAATAGTTGTAGTCATTATTATGTTTTGTAATTTGGTTTTAATAATATTTTATGAAATTTCCACATTGCTATGTGGTTTTTGAGTAGTTGTGCTGCCATCTCTTACCCCCATTATTATTAATAAATAATAATGGGGGTAAGAGATGGCAGATAATAATAATAATACCCACATTGCTACATTTCATAAATTTACCCTTAAAAAATAGTGTAAAAGTTTATGTTAAAGGCTGTTTAAAAGAAACATTAAAAATTGTAAACATTTATTATCTGAGCGAGAGTGCTGCCATATTGAAAGTACCTAATATAGTTTCAAATGGAAACGGTTTTATGTATGGTTGCTGTTTTTTATTATTATTTTTTTAAATTTCAAACAATAAATGAGTAACACAGAAAAAGAAACAGTTAAATGAACTGTTACAAGTATTAAACAAAGACTTTACCCCCGAGCTCAATAAAAAAAGAGAATATAAACATTTTGGATAAAATTCTAAAGTTTGTACACAACAAATTCTTAATAATTGAGTACAATTCGAATCATATTTCAAGTTATATATATATAGAGGAATAATACTATACAAATTTACAGTGATGATTTTAACAGACACTTCAAAATTTTGCATTTTTAATAGGGGCATATCTTAGTAGTGTAGTAAAAACAGCATGATTATAAATAGAAATACATAACTCAGGAAGTTAGAAAACGGTTAAAGAACTCTGAGAACCCTGGTCATATATATGTGACAAAGAATTGACACTTTAGAAAATGTGCTGGAGGCGGTAGTTAAGTATCCCTTAGATGGCCAAACGCACAAATGCGTCTATTCTTTCTCGGTTGAAAACTGATACTCGATTGTCTACTGTATGTCTGCAATATATTCTGAAAACTGATACTCGATTGTCTACTGTATGTCTGCAATATATTCTGACATATTTCGGACACAATATATAGTAAGAGGAGGCGGCTACAATCTGGAAAAGCTAGTTGTTGGCAATTTGGAAGGCAAAAGATAAGGAGGCTGATTTCCCAACAAGGATGGACAGATCAAGTCTTTATACACTGCCTGCCAGGTGGTAAGGGTGACCGGGACAGAGGCCAGTGGCAATTGAAACTGGGACTTGAGAGACCACTATCCTCAGTAACAGACCGATTGCAAAGTTGTATAAAGTCTGGACAATGTGATCATATTTAGGAGCATTGAAAATTATAAAACAATCGACCAATCAATGGGACAGCTTTCTGCATTAGTTTGTCGTGCTACACGCTCCCCTATCACTTACGGCTCCCCATCCTCGTCTCTCGCGCACCCCGACCTCGTGGCCCTCAGCGACGGATCGACCTACGTTTCTTATCGGTGTAGGGACCTCTTCGAGGTGTGATTTTTGTATGATGAAGGAGGAGGTGGAGAGGGGAGAGCCAGTGTGCTATATCAAAATTCCGTTGGAGTCTTTGGAATCCATTTGGCGAGCTCGACTACATAAGATACATTTATCTTAGAAATATATTTATCTTGTTTATGATATATTAATATTTCTTGAAAGTAAGACTAAGTACTAGTTTTATGCTCAAGAGGCCAGTACAAAGATATGGTTAGCACTTACTGCTCGATGTGCTGAGTGGACGGAACAGTCGATGGATGCTTTAATTTGATCTCGTGTCTTAGACTCTGCCCTGCATATAGACATATTGTTTTCTAATTGCTTTAAAATAAAATATTCTAAAATAAATTATAACTTTGTTAATATCAGGACTTGTTTACTTTCAGAAAGTGAAGTTTTAACTGCTTGTTCTTTGCACCCACAATTAAGTTTAGTACAACAATCTGGCAGTACCAATGTGTGATGTCTTCCTAACGAATATTATAATGAAAGTGATTTTGTTTGTTTGCTATGCTTTTATGCCTTAACTGCTCAACCGATCATCATGAAGTTTTCCTTAAGGACTAGGGGACTTTTCATCCAGAAAAAACTACTGTTCCCGAGGGATCATCTAAAAATTTTTTTTTTTTTAAATTCATCGCCTGACAAAGATATATATGAGCAATAAAGAGATAAATATTTTAATACCTAAGGAAAAGGGGAAATCATTGTTTTTTTTTATTTTGGCAACACTCTCTGTGTTTGCTTCCTTCCTGGACATCTTTGTAATAAGCTAGTTCATTTTTGGCCACAATAAGAAAGATGTTTTATTCACGAGAGCATTTTTTTTCTCATTGTACTGACTTGTTTACAGATATGAAGCTATGACCCGGATGTACTACAGGGGAGCTCATGCAGCCATTATATGCTACGAGCCTTCATCGTTGGCGTCTTGGACAAGATTAAGGCACTGGTTACACGAACTTAGAACTGTCGAAGAGGTAATTTTTTTATTTTAATACTAGCCGAGCCTGCAACTTCGTAGGCATGGTATTTGATATGGTGCGTATCTTTTTAGTTTATAAACCGATTGGAATGAAACAAACACTAAATGTTATGGGAAGCTTGCTACAATACATCAGTGAAAATCACATTCAAATCTGTTAAGCAGTTTCTGAGATTAGCGTGCACAGACGGACAAATAGACAAAAATTCTAAAAAATAAATATTTTTTATCTCGGTAACATAAGTACAATGTTTACAAATTATTTTTCTGAAAAAATATTTAATGTGCAGATGCAGTCGTTTACGATTTTATTATATATGTATAGATGTGCTCGTTGCTTTTGTCCCAATGATTTAAGCTCAGAATAGAAAAAATTAAGTTTTTAAGTTTAGTTCTTCAGACTTTTATAGAAAGGAGAAACCCCGTTTACAAGCCTGGGCCATGACTGTACAGGACTGGAAATTGGCCTGTAATTAGGACATTGAAAAAGATTGCATGAGCCCAATTTTCACAATTATCAGCAATGACTAAGTTTCTAAATAAATCGTACAATATGCACATTTGAGGTTAAGTTGTGGATGCGTTTTCTGATAGGATGGGAATCATAATTGCAATGATAAAATGTCTTAAAGGTCATGTTGTGACATTTTATGTTGTATAATTACATTATAAGTGGCATATTTTATACAAAAATAGTAGTATCGTAGAGTAGCACATACATAGAATACAAATCCTGGGAAGAATTTAAATATACAATAAAGGAAGAAAAGATTTTGGTACATCCCAGGATGCTCAATGTAGCTCCTGGTCCTGATAATGGCAGCGCAATATACTGATATGGGGGTCCTGCCAATTTGCTTAACTCTCCACCATATTGTGGTGGATTATAGTTCATACCCCATCACATAGAATTATTTCAACGTTGAAGAACAGCCGTGAGCAAACCTGTTTATCCAATAATCCATATGAAGTTCTAACAAACGACGTGCACCCATAAAAGTAGCTAAAAGGGTAATTTAAATCAATCAAGCTAACAAGCTTAAAAATATATTATGTTTTGCATTCCAGGACTGTAAAGTGTACCTGTGCGGCACCAAGAAGGATCTATTGGACTCTGGTCATGTACAGAGAGAAGTTTCAGAAGACATAATAGAAACTTATTCGCAAGACTTACACGGACACTACCTCACGTCGAGTAAAACTGGAGAGAATGTTGGTAAGTCTCACGTCTTTTCATACGCCGGTTCACATTGCGAACTACCGAGCTGACCTAAACCAGGGATCCGACTTGCAAGCTGTCGATCACAATCACATTGATTCCATCGAAGTGGCTAAAGAGATTATTATTATTATTATTCTAATACACTAGCAGCTTTAAGCTGTTGCGTGTATATTACTTTCAGTACACTTCAAATGTTTATCCAGTCTACCCTTGAAACAGTTCACTGTTTTCATTCTTATTTTCCATTCTTATTCCATTCTTTCACCACACGGTTAGGCAAGAAGTGTCTTTTGGGATTACTTGAACAAGCCCGAGTGTTCAGTTTCAGTGAGTGTCCTCTAAGGTTCTTATTTTCATTTAGCATAAATATATTTGCCATTTTTGGCACGTTATAGTGCCCATTTAATATTTTATATGCCTCTATAAGATCACCTCGCTGTCTTCGTTTCTCTAATGTAGTAAGGCCTAGTTTTTTAAGTCGAACATCATATGAACAGTCACGCAGAGATGACACCATCCTTGTAGCTTTGCGCTGTACCTTCTCAAGAACTTCAATATCCTTCTTAAAGTAGGGATTCCAAATCTGGAATGCATATTCGAGTAAGGGTCTTATATGGGGTAAGAAAATGGGGTTGCCACAATTGCCACATATTGTGGCAACCCCATCATAATGACTAAAGTAAAACCAAGTAGACAATGCCAAATAATGTAAACAAAGCCGACCCGTACTGAGTTTTACTACATGATCATGTATGTCTGTCCCTTTCCCTCGCACGTAAAAATGTCAGAAGCGGCCGGCGTTATCTGTTTCATGGTACAGGAAAGCGATCAACTATTTTTATGAATAGTTGCGCTATGTACTATTAAAAATATGTGCAAACTATTTGTTTTATTAAAAAAATGTTAGGAACCCGTTGGATGAGTGGTTAGGGTGATTGCCTTAACGCTCTGTACTAGGGTTCCCAGGTTCGATTGCCGGCAGGGTAAACTATGTTTTGAAATTTGGCTCTGGTCTGGACCTGGAAAGTAGCCAGATGCTTGCGTTTCAGTGAGTGAGTAAGGGATGCCGGAGCCCATTTCCCTATCTCCTAATCCCTTATCCTTAATCCTACTGTAGTCTGCAGAGCACTTGCAGCAGCGTTGTATTTGTACTTATGTTACTGAGATCAAAAAAATTGTTTTTAGAATTTTTGCTTGTTTGTGCGTTTGTGCACGCTAATCTCTGAAACGGCTTAACCGATTTGAATGCAGTTTTCACTGATGTATTGTAGCAAGCTTCCCATTACATTTAGTGTTTTGTTTCATTTCAATTGGTTTAAAAACAAAAAAATTACGCGCTATACTGAATACCACGCGTAAGAAGTTGCAGGCTATATAAGTATGAAATGAAAATTATACAAAAATAATATGTTTTTTTTACAGAAGAATTATTCCAGAAGATCGTCGACGACTGCGCAGCAGACACCAAAATGATGAGAAAAGTCGAAGAGTTGAGAGTACAGTTGCAGAGAGAAGATGCGGCGTATAAAGCTAAGAATAAACAGTACTGCTTCTGCTAGAAGATAACTGATATAGAAGAATTCAAGTAAGCCTAGTGTTAGACCTACGGAGAAGTTTCCCAACTTCCAAATATTTGGATTCACTCTTTTTTTTTGATATATTTTTTTATTTTGATTTATTCCATTTGTGAATTTTTGATTCATTATTTTTTAATATGTAGGCAGAATTTTTAATTTAAGAACACCGATTATCAATTATTTTTTTTAATATAATGTCTCCACTCGGGACACAGGACTCCCGAATGTGTGTAATTGACACTTCACACAGTGTCTGAAGACTGCTTCCTCACGATGTATTTCACGACACTCATTACCTTAATTGGCGAGACAGCTAAAAGTAGTCAAGGAAGTATCTTAAATGTCTCCTGAAATATTTATTGAGATGGATTTTCAGTTCGCCACCGTCTCCATCCATAGTCTTTACGTTTTATCTTCATGGATTTTTCATCAGATCCACACATGAAATTAATTTCATTGAGATTTTCATTAAAATTACTTAGTATTGGAAACTTCTTCGTATTTTGACCGTGTACTAACTAGGTATATTTATTGTGATGATTCATCTGATGACCAACGCGTTCCTTATCTGGGTGCTATTATTATGACTGTCACGATTCAATCTTGGAATTCTGGAATAGAACTGTCTTTCAGCAAATTTTTACCAAACTGTCACCAATTTTAACAATACCAGTGTTTTTGTATGTAAGGTAAGAACAAATTGTTTTTTTTATTTTTATTTGTGCGAAACTTTAAGAAGCTTTACATTAGTATTAATTTGACTATCTTTCGTTGAAGTCGCAACAATATGATTATGGACTGTGATAATGTATATAATAAAAATGAATCCTGTATATCAAAAAAATCTTGTCAACGAACTTGATTCGTTAAATCACATTATTCGTTGGTGATTATGAAATCGGTTATAGCTTTATGAATTTTTTGCAATATCAGTCAGTATAACCCGTAGTTACACTGGAGACAGTATCTCGCTGCAGGCTCGACAATGAAACGTGCGAATAGAGCGGAGTATATTGCGCCCTCCCTTGCTCTTATAGGCCTTGTGGGATTAAAAATTAAAAGTCTGCCATCGGCAGAATCATCATTTAAGCATTCCTCTCTATGTGCGACATTATCGAGTCCTCGTTTTGTAGGGCTTCAGGATGTGATAAGTTGAATATCACAATATATTAGCAGGATGCGACACGCACAGGTCGCACTCTGAACATGTCCACGTCTCTTGCCAAGCATACTGTTGAATGTCCGATCAACGAGACAGATTTCAGTAAATAAGAGGAAAGAAAAAAAAAAACGGGACAAGTGCGAGTTGAACTCGCGTGAAGGGGGTTCCGTACGATGTTACCTATCCGCACAATATTTAGTGATTTACCATGTTATTTTAATATCATGGACTTCTATAGGTTTTCCTATAATCTATAAGTAGAAAACTAATTTTTATATTTTTTTTTTTCAAAATTTTAGGTTCAGTAGTTTCGTAGATAAGGGAGGGGGGGTGGGGTCGGACAGACGGACACACGAGTGATCCTATAATAAGGGTTCCTTTTTTTATTCGGACGTACGGAACCCTAAAAGTAACTCTCAAAGAAAGCCTCCATTTAATTCCGCAATTATTGTTTATTTTCTTGTGTCGGTCTAGCAAACAATGAAAAAAAAATGCTCGCCAGACTTATAAATGAATGGAACGTACGCGCTGCGCATGAGTCGCAGACTCGGACAGTTTTATCGATAGATATACCGCCTGCACCTGCAAAATATAATTTGGGACTACCTGCAGCGAGATATTGTCCCAAGTTTAAATTTTATAATGATCCATGATACCTAAGACTCCGTGATAAATTGCTTTTCTTTTTTAATATCTGATATTGCACAATAAATAGATAATGTGTTAATTAATAAGGACATACAATTATGATCTCCGTAGAAACCTTCACTTCAAGCCGCTTTACATATTAATGTAAAATTAATTTTTACTTTTTTAGGAACTTGCCTATTAAATCTTTAAACGTTTTTTAATGAGCTGTTTGACAGTGTGTATAAATGATATATAAGATATTATATAGAATCAATCCATGAAACTACAAAAGAAGAAACACTTTCTTTTAAGGCGACGAAGCAGCGATAAACAATACGGCTGTGATTTCATACGAAAACGAGAGCGCGGCTTGCTTATGTCGTAAGGTCGTATGCGACAAAATGATTTTTATTAAAAAAAACTATAATGTATATTTTAAAAAATCCAACTGTAAAATTAAAGTGTATGTTTATACTAATGTACATATAAAATTTGGAAGTATAAATTGGTCCCGTTTGCCTGTAAAATGTAAACTTGTGTTTTAAAAGAGGTTTCTCAGTTATAAAAGTTTACCAATCGCGTAATCCAACTGACAAAATGAAGTCTACTAACATGAAGAAACAGGGGCCTTAGACAAAGTAACATTTTAAAAACGATAACGAAGTTCGAAAACAATAAAATGTATGGGATTGATATATGCTGTCGCTAAATCACGTTATAATCGCTAAATCCATACATTTAATTCGTTATCGTTTTTAAAATGTTACTTTGTCTAAGGTCCCAGATTACCAAACATCTCTTTCATATGTTTTGTCATTGCTGAGAAAAATCTAAATCCCTGCCACCAAAAATTTACAATTCGTCGCCTTAAGTTGCGGCCATCTTATTGAAGTGTGTGCTCGTATGTACAATGACGTCACTCGGCGGTACAAGTCAGTTCGTCTGCGATTTTTAAACAGACCAAAATAATTTTCGTTTTTTATTCAATAGACCAATAAAAAAGCGTTTTGGCGGTTTATTTAAATAAGATCATCGGTATTATATAGAAGATTTTTTTTTGCTACTAAAACCAACTTTTGTTGGCTCCATAATAAATAAATTGCACATAATTGATTAATTACAATGAACTAATAATATTAACATTTTGCCAATTATTTAAATTGTAGACATATCTGTTTATTGTTTATACAAGGTTCCATAGCAAAATTTATTCCTTTTGACTCTCACTAACACAACTGCGGTAATAAAAATTATTACGATTTCATGGCGAGATTTGACCAGGTTCGATTCTTGGTTGCGTATGAGAGTAATTTAAAAAAGTTTGACTGCAGTTTTTCTCAATTCAACAGTGGATGCCTGAACAGACCCCCTGAACAGATATTTCTGCCAATAATTAAAATGTAGACATTTCTGTTTATTATTTTTACAAGGTTCCATAGCAAAATTTATTCCTTATGACCCACATTATCAACTAAGACAATATAAATAATTGCGATTTTTACAGAGATTTGACCGTGTTCGATTCCTGGTCGCGTATGAGCGTAATTTAAAAAAGTTTGAATGCAGTTTTTAATTTTTTCAAAAATCGAAGCCTTAATTCCTAAGAACACATTTTGAGTATATATTTTATGGTTTAAGATTTCCCCTCACTGACCCATTTGGATTGATCATGTTGAATATATCAAAATATATCTGTCTCACTTTAACAAACAGATTGAGTCTTTCTCCTTCACACGTATAAACATTAAGTTTATTACAATAGCTCTTTGTTTCATACATGAGCCTCATATATTTGACTTTGTGTCTTTGTGTTTTAGCGTCAGTCAGTCCTGTTCTAACTGCGCCCCTTAGTAGTAAAATACGAACACACCTTTCTGCTAAACTAAATAGTAACTATGTAATTAAATAATATCATTTATTGCAAATCAAATCTTTCATTACCTAATAGATCACTCAGTATATTATCATCTGTAAAACGATGGTGATTGAAAGTTTAAAGTTAAAAATGGACAGAGGTGATTTTAAAGGTTCCAATGTAATTTGACCTAAGAACTATATGATCAACATATTAATCAACGCCATTTGTGACGTGAATTTGACTTACATCGTTGGTGACCCCGGTCTCACGCACCGGGTTTTTTTGTCTGCGATTTTTTCAATAATTTAATGTTCATGCAAATTTTCGTTGGAAGGATTATAAAATTAGACATTTTTGTGTAAATAAAACATAGGTATTTCATTCATAAGTTAAATCTCCTTTATTAACATTTTGGATAATATCTCTTTAAGGCATTAAAATGATAAGATATTTTAACAATGTTTTTTAAACTTAAAGATTTCGCAACAACCTTGCATATTTTAACGATTAATTCATTCTTAGTCAGTCTTTTGACAATCAAAACGTAAAATAATAAAACATAAATGGCAACACTTCTATCAAAAAAATAATAATAAGGATCTAAACTCACTCATCTTCAACAGCCAAACAACTCGAGCAAGTAGCTACTATGTGCTTAAGGCATAAATAGTTTTTACATTTGTGGGAAGAGAACCTGGTTTTTCGGTTTTTTTGCCATCCACATTCAAAGCACCTACCATTTCTCGAAGGACCAGCTACCCCAGGCACATTGTCGATCCTTAGAACTTCTGAAATTCTTTGTTTCAATGACCGCGGCAAATTCAACTGTGTCTGTCGTTCTCTCAAATGTGGTTCAATTAGTTTCGTAGCCAAATTCTCAATGAAGTGACGGCGTAGAACTTTTGAGTTTTGATTATTAGCTGTATGTATCACCTGAGCGTTTATAGTACTGACGTTCAACATAGCATAAGAGACCACCATAGGCCACCGCCTTGTTGCTCGGGCACAGTTGTAATTTGCACACAGACGATCTACGACATCGACTCAACCCTTTGTGTCATTATAGCTCAAAATTATATCGGGTTTTTGAGTTTCGGCGTGTATAGTACTAATCAAAATGACGTTTTTACCTGTCTTTGGAACATGTGAAACCAATACCACGTTTTCACGAAAACCAAACATATTAAACTTCACACTTCGACCACGTAATACATTGAAATCCGGAGGAATTTCCTTTTTATTTTTCCTTATGGTCCCAACCATTGTTAGGCCGTTCTGAAGTAACGCATTAGCCAAGGGTACACTGGTGTACCAGTTGTCAATTGTGACATTTCGACCAGTATTGAAAATCGGTTCGCATAATCTTTGGACAACAGCTAGGCCAGAATTATCAAGATTGAATGGACCTTGCGTTGGCTGTTTTCCGGGATATATTTCCGTACTAAACGTGTAAAACATGTTAGCGGCGCAGAGAGCTTGAATCTTTATACCATAGGGGTTTGGTTTATTTGGAATATATCGACGAAAGGAGCATCTTCCACGAAAAGCTTCCCGTTTTTCATCAACTGTTACGATAGCAGATAAAGTGTAATTAATTATTCTTGCAATTTTGGACGAACATCTCAAATATTTCCCTGATGTGGCAAATCTTGTCCTGTAATTTTCTTTCCTGTCTCGTTGTACAACCATCGAACCGCAAAACTCGAAGCAAAAAGTTGAACCTCTGAGCAGACATAGAAAGTCGAAATATTTCTATAGCAACGCCATCCGTCCTAAACAACTCTTCGACGTTTAGATGATTTGATTTTTTACTCCGGCTAATATATAGGATCAAACCAATAAATCATTGTATTTCGTGGAAATTAGTCGGCCTCGCATATGTCTCTCTTGCATATTTATGTTTTACTAAGTCAATGTATTGGTTGGTATATTTTACAATTATATCGATTATGTTATTATCAAAGAAAAAATATATTATTAAATTATTACAGTTATTAGTTAACATAAAACATAAAAATAATTATTTTAAAGGGCTCAGGCGTCGTAGTATTCCTCCGCTCCGCTATCAGCTTTAGGTAACGTGCCCAGAAGGCTGGCGGCATTGCCACGTTGGATGGCAATGCTTATTCTTTGTGCAAAGTAAAAGCCAGCCCTCTGGTCGCGTGAAGTGCCGATCAGTCGTTTGGAGATTTCTTTAAAAAGGGAATGGGCACTCGGGCCCCATGGCCCTAGTGTTTCTACCCCAAACGGCTCAAATATGTAGTCACCAATAAGTTTGCTGTATTTGCGCCGTTTGAGTGTTTCCGCGGATGCAGCAGCGGTCCCGGCGCAGCCTGCTGTGCTTGGGAGATGTGATGGCGCGAGGGTGTCGACGCATGTAGCATCCCACACCAAGGGTCTACCCATCTTCCAAGGCAGTAATGACATGCCATCCGGTCTCTTCCCATCATCTCGTGACAAGCCATTTGGTTCGAGTGAGGCAGGTACACCGGCGGCAACAAGAGCACGACGGATAATGTCGTTGAGATACGCGTGTCGCGGAATGCGGCCTGCACTTCTGCTGCATGATAGGCCATGATGCCCGAGGTGATCGACGGCCTCACTACAGCAACATCGGTGCGGAGAAACACACGGGACGCCCAGACGTAGGCAAGTGGCGATACGGAAAGTACTGTCATCGAGCATAGTTCCTATATTAGGCGATGGGAGTGCATGAAGCCATGCCCCTGACTCCCATTTACCCGCAGCCAGCAGACGAGCACGCTCGGCCGCACTGGAAGAAGTATCAAGAAGATAATTTCTAACATTGCAACAGAGCGGCCCATCCCACTGTCTCTGGGAGAATGGGTTGGTCGGAAGGTCAGTGTTCGGGCAAGCTAACCGCCAGGCGTTCTGTGCTTCGGACTTGTACAGCAATTCCGGATTAACCAGTGTAGGAGATAAAATTTTCCTGGTTAATGCTTCTGTGCTGTATATGGAAGACAGAAAGGCTGGTAAACTTACATCAGAAATTTTACGGATGCCGAGACCGCCCAGGCGAGCTGGTAAGGTCGCTTGTTGCCATGCCCGGTCATTTATTGCTATATTAAAAATTTTGCATAAAGTGCTACGAATAATTTCGTCCATTTTTTCTAAAAGTGCCGAATGTTTCCACAAAGGGGTAGATCTAAGGGTTTGTGTAAATTTAGGGACAAAAAGGCAATACCGGATGATTGTAAATGCCGAATGCATATTAATTTCGTGTAGCCGGTCGGAAGTTTCGTTGAAGTTGGATTTTTTCCTCTATGAAGGTATGAAAGCCTTCTTCGAGGATTGGAGACCCGAGGAGACGAAACGAGCTTTTTTCAATAATTTTTATATTAGGCAACAAAGAATAGAATTTTTTTAAGGTTGAAAGCTTGTCTTTTTTATCGTTGACAAAAATTTCACATTTGCTAGAATTTAGTTCCAAACCGATACTTTTAAATTTATTTTTTAAAGACGCCAAATCTTGAAGGACTGTTTCTACATCGCCTCCGAGGGTTCCATCGTCTAAATACCACATGTTTAATTTGGAATTTAGTTGCCGAATAATGGGGTTTAGGGCTAGGCTAAAGATAACAGGTCCGAGTGGGTCACCCTGTTGACAGCCTACTGATGATTCCAAAAGATTGTCCTTAAAAAGTAATTTTGAGGGATATCTGTAACATTGCCAAAGAAAGTTAAAAATTTTGGGCGTTTCCAATTTAGCTTCTGTCAACAAAGTGTCCCTATTCACTGAGTTAAAAGCGTTTCTCACGTCGATTTTTAAGATGACCTCACCTTCACCGCAGCCAAGGTACGTCGATAAGGCATGTATGGCGGCCTCACAGCCCCCCTTTGAGCCGAAACCAAGTTGGAGGGGTTGTAATTTTTGCGATAATTCTGTTCGGTAGTGGTTGCAACATATTTTTGCTGCCATACGTCTGTATGTACACCCTACGGCAATGGGACGGATGCCACCATCCTTTTTGCGCAGGGCGCACAAGTTAGCGCCGTATAAAACGTCGATTATGGAATCATTCACATTGCCGGAGAGCATAATATTAATTAAAGCTGTCAACTCCTCCAAGAGGGTATTACCAGCTTCGCCAGCGCCTGAGCTCAAGAGGTCCTTTAGGTGTTGTGGAGTCAACCCATCGAGGCCGCCGGTGGAGCCACTCTGGAAAGAGCAAACAGCTGTGGACACGTCCTTGGCTGTAATTGATAGAACATTAGAGTTGAAAACTGGTGCATCGGGGAAAGAGAGATCATCAGCTGGTGCGGGGTGCTTGCTCTGCAGATCTGCGAGTGTTTCTGGAGAGCAAGGCGCCACTATATCGTTACTAAATAGTAGTCTAGAGGCGCCTCTGATATTACCTTCCCTTAGTTTTGCTTCTACATAATGGAACGGAGGTTTTCGTTTAAAATTAATTGATTTATTCTCAAAATTTTGTGTCGAAATGTGACAATTATCTTTAATTAGGGTGGTCAAACTTTTTTTAAGAGTAGAGTCTGTATTGACATGAAGAATTCTATAAGGGAATGTGAGCAGTTGTTCCCAAGCCTTTGTAGAATTTTCCCGGACAACAAGACCTATGCAGTGCGACAAATTTTGTGCCACTGAAGGTCTGGCACCACGGGGAATTCGTTTCAGTACTGGTATTGTGTTTTTTAATTTTGCGATGTGTTGCCAAAAGGGTATGTGTGATGTATTTGTGTAAGTGGCATTTGTTGTGCTGCCTAAAGATACATTTTGCGATTTGTGCACTGCTAGAATGCACCTTTAAGCCATGCTGACCTTTAAAGGGGCGGGACTGGGGGCATAGAGGGCACCGCACTAAATTATCGCGTGATGTGCTCGGTTGACTTGTAATATTCGCATCACCATTGCCACCGGAGTCTAAGCTCATAGGGAAATTTTGTTTACACACAGCAAGCGAGGTCACAGCCGTCGAAAGCGTTGAGTCACGGGGCGAAGAGGTCGTCGGCAGGACAGCCGCGTCAGCGTTATTTCTTGTCTTATGCAGCATCGCACTGTACGTCTCTTGTGTGAGAGAGGCTGAAGTCACGACTTCAGCCCGTTCTTCAGTAGAGTGGATTTTGCTTCTTACTTGTTTGTTGTTTGTGTTTATAGTATCGAATCGAATTGGTTCTTTGGTCCTTACGGTTTTCTTCGCAAGCGTTTGCTGATTGTGCAACAGTAAACTTGTACCAAGCGGGTAATTCCTGTGCGATGCGTTTGCATTAAACAATTAAAAGTGCTGGATCATCCACACCAGAGCAATTCATGTTTTGTTCACTGCGAGCCGACACTTGTACGTTCGGGGTATGAGTACTTAACGACCAGAATATATTGTCTTATGTATTTATATTATCACACTAGATATTTTTATTAAAAATTATCACAAAGATTTGTTTGAGAAAAGCTGTTCAGTATTAAAAAACCAAAATAAATTAATAAATTAATAAAATATTATAATAGGACATTGACAGCTCATGTCATCAGAAAAACAATTCTATGTGTAAACCTAATTTCCTTATCTTAGCGTCGTCTTGAAGACGTGGACGCAGATACAACCAGCTACGCATCGTGAAGACGTGCGGTACGTTACTCCATAAGTGTATAGCGCTCATAAACAGAGGTGTAGAATGAAGTCTACAGCAAATTTATTTGTAATTCAAAACTTCATTTAATTAATTCGAGATACGTAGATGTCACAATGATGCAACTAACCGAGCATTGAATAATCTAAGATATGTTAACGTTTTTAGGGACCAAATACACGACCCATTTCCATCGAATTGCGTCACTCAACAATAAAATGTTTCCAGCCTTAACATTATCAGGCATTTTCTTATTGAAACGTCTTCTAACTTTTCTCTTATTGAACCAATAAACTCCGGGAAAGTCTTTACCTATTCTGACCAAAGATATGACCCAGCAATAAGAATTTAAACCGTACTGACCTATATATAGATCATCTATTCTAATGATATCATCATTGAAAGTCGCGCGTAAAACGAGCCTCGCTTCGTTCCGATTCATCCAATTGGGATCTGGTAAATGTTGAGCTTGCACGGAACACGTTATGGACATAATTACTAAAATAATGAGATAGAGAACTAACTTAGATATGGAACACATAATCGTTATCTCATTTATCTGCTTGACTTTAGACTCTACACTTGCTATGATACGTGATCTATATCACCTATTTCGTTTCGCTGATTGCAACAAAGGAAATTTCAACCGAATTATCAAAGAAGTGTTTCCAAATCCCAAGAGGTTCTTTCTCATTGGCAATAACCCTTTTTGGTCCTGGTAACTGAGTTATAATATTGAATCTTCTAGTACGGACAGATTGGCGATGGGGCTCCTTGCTCCATCTCGTTGATTTGTCTTTTCCCAAATAAAATGAAGAGTTTTCATTACCTGAAGATTTTCCGTTACTCAAATCCTCTTCGCTCTCCGAATTTTGTATTTGATCCTAGTTCGAAATTTTCCGGTTCACAGTCCAATTATTCACTTTCCGATGATGTTCCGCCCTCATCGGACAATGTTTCTTGCAGAAGAGCCTCGAGACGTCGCTGATAACTTTCGTAAGACATGCTGAAACAAAATTTGTACGACAAATGTGTAAATATTTCTTGTAAAATATCAATCAAATCGGGCGAAACGCTTACTAAACGTATAATTATATAATCACACAGAAAATAACAAAAATAGCTTTATCAAAATAAGTAAAATAAAAAAATACACAGTAACCTCAGCTGACCCCGGTCTCACGGACCGGGTTGGCGCCAAAACTCTGGATCGTGCGACCGCGTTGCTGTCGCGGAGTAGACTCACAGAACACTATTACTCCTAGCGGAGAAGAAGGTCGACTCAGTACAAAAAAAAAATGGACTGCACACTCACGCCATCTCTAGTCCAACCCCAGGTACCCGTATGAGCGGGAATTTCAAATTTTTTTTGAGGAATCACACTAATTTAAAATTAAATCAAAAATGCCAGCTTTTGCACCTGTAAGAAAACTCATCAGTTTAAACTTTGTGTTAAATCCAGGGTACAGACGGTGAATGTCCCGTAATAAGCGGCGGAATCTGGCTGCATCGCTGGGCAGGCTGCGCAGGACACAGCCGTCGAAAGCGTTGAGTCGCGGGGCGAAGAGGTCGTCGGCAGGACAGCCGCGTCAGCGTTATTTCTTGTCTTATGCAGCGTCGCACTGTACGTCTCTTGTGTGAGAGAGGCTGAAGTCACGACTTCAGCCCGTTCTTCAGTAGAGTGGATTTTGCTTCTTACTTGTTTGTTGTTTGTGTTTATAGTATCGAATCGAATTGGTTCTTTGGTCCTTACGGTTTTCTTCGCAAGCGTTTGCTGATTGTGCAACAGTAAACTTGTACCAAGCGGGTAATTCCTGTGCGATGCGTTTGCATTAAACAATTAAAAGTGCTGGATCATCCACACCAGAGCAATTCATGTTTTGTTCACTGCGAGCCGACACTTGTACGTTCGGGGTATGAGTACTTAACGACCAGAATATATTGTCTTATGTATTTATATTATCACACTAGATATTTTTATTAAAAATTATCACAAAGATTTGTTTGAGAAAAGCTGTTCAGTATTAAAAAACCAAAATAAATTAATAAATTAATAAAATATTATAATAGGACATTGACAGCTCATGTCATCAGAAAAACAATTCTATGTGTAAACCTAATTTCCTTATCTTAGCGTCGTCTTGAAGACGTGGACGCAGATACAACCAGCTACGCATCGTGAAGACGTGCGGTACGTTACTCCATAAGTGTATAGCGCTCATAAACAGAGGTGTAGAATGAAGTCTACAGCAAATTTATTTGTAATTCAAAACTTCATTTAATTAATTCGAGATACGTAGATGTCACAATGATGCAACTAACCGAGCATTGAATAATCTAAGATATGTTAACGTTTTTAGGGACCAAATACACGACCCATTTCCATCGAATTGCGTCACTCAACAATAAAATGTTTCCAGCCTTAACATTATCAGGCATTTTCTTATTGAAACGTCTTCTAACTTTTCTCTTATTGAACCAATAAACTCCGGGAAAGTCTTTACCTATTCTGACCAAAGATATGACCCAGCAATAAGAATTTAAACCGTACTGACCTATATATAGATCATCTATTCTAATGATATCATCATTGAAAGTCGCGCGTAAAACGAGCCTCGCTTCGTTCCGATTCATCCAATTGGGATCTGGTAAATGTTGAGCTTGCACGGAACACGTTATGGACATAATTACTAAAATAATGAGATAGAGAACTAACTTAGATATGGAACACATAATCGTTATCTCATTTATCTGCTTGACTTTAGACTCTACACTTGCTATGATACGTGATCTATATCACCTATTTCGTTTCGCTGATTGCAACAAAGGAAATTTCAACCGAATTATCAAAGAAGTGTTTCCAAATCCCAAGAGGTTCTTTCTCATTGGCAATAACCCTTTTTGGTCCTGGTAACTGAGTTATAATATTGAATCTTCTAGTACGGACAGATTGGCGATGGGGCTCCTTGCTCCATCTCGTTGATTTGTCTTTTCCCAAATAAAATGAAGAGTTTTCATTACCTGAAGATTTTCCGTTACTCAAATCCTCTTCGCTCTCCGAATTTTGTATTTGATCCTAGTTCGAAATTTTCCGGTTCACAGTCCAATTATTCACTTTCCGATGATGTTCCGCCCTCATCGGACAATGTTTCTTGCAGAAGAGCCTCGAGACGTCGCTGATAACTTTCGTAAGACATGCTGAAACAAAATTTGTACGACAAATGTGTAAATATTTCTTGTAAAATATCAATCAAATCGGGCGAAACGCTTACTAAACGTATAATTATATAATCACACAGAAAATAACAAAAATAGCTTTATCAAAATAAGTAAAATAAAAAAATACACAGTAACCTCAGCTGACCCCGGTCTCACGGACCGGGTTGGCGCCAAAACTCTGGATCGTGCGACCGCGTTGCTGTCGCGGAGTAGACTCACAGAACACTATTACTCCTAGCGGAGAAGAAGGTCGACTCAGTACAAAAAAAAAATGGACTGCACACTCACGCCATCTCTAGTCCAACCCCAGGTACCCGTATGAGCGGGAATTTCAAATTTTTTTTGAGGAATCACACTAATTTAAAATTAAATCAAAAATGCCAGCTTTTGCACCTGTAAGAAAACTCATCAGTTTAAACTTTGTGTTAAATCCAGGGTACAGACGGTGAATGTCCCGTAATAAGCGGCGGAATCTGGCTGCATCGCTGGGCAGGCTGCGCAGGACACAGCCGTCGAAAGCGTTGAGTCGCGGGGCGAAGAGGTCGTCGGCAGGACAGCCGCGTCAGCGTTATTTCTTGTCTTATGCAGCGTCGCACTGTACGTCTCTTGTGTGAGAGAGGCTGAAGTCACGACTTCAGCCCGTTCTTCAGTAGAGTGGATTTTGCTTCTTACTTGTTTGTTGTTTGTGTTTATAGTATCGAATCGAATTGGTTCTTTGGTCCTTACGGTTTTCTTCGCAAGCGTTTGCTGATTGTGCAACAGTAAACTTGTACCAAGCGGGTAATTCCTGTGCGATGCGTTTGCATTAAACAATTAAAAGTGCTGGATCATCCACACCAGAGCAATTCATGTTTTGTTCACTGCGAGCCGACACTTGTACGTTCGGGGTATGAGTACTTAACGACCAGAATATATTGTCTTATGTATTTATATTATCACACTAGATATTTTTATTAAAAATTATCACAAAGATTTGTTTGAGAAAAGCTGTTCAGTATTAAAAAACCAAAATAAATTAATAAAATATTATAATAGGACATTGACAGCTCATGTCATCAGAAAAACAATTCTATCTGTAAACCTAATTTCCTTATCTTAGCGTCGTCTTGAAGACGTGGACGCAGATACAACCAGCTACGCATCGTGAAGACGTGCGGTACGTTACTCCATAAGTGTATAGAGCTCATAAACAGAGGTGTAGAATGAAGTCTACAGCAAATTTATTTGTAATTCAAAACTTCATTTAATTAATTCGAGATACGTAGATGTCACAATGATGCAACTAACCGAGCATTGAATAATCTAAGATATGTTAACGTTTTTAGGGACCAAATACACGACCCATTTCCATCGAATTGCGTCACTCAACAATAAAATGTTTCCAGCCTTAACATTATCAGGCATTTTCTTATTGAAACGTCTTCTAACTTTTCTCTTATTGAACCAATAAACTCCGGGAAAGTCTTTACCTATTCTGACCAAAGATATGACCCAGCAATAAGAATTTAAACCGTACTGACCTATATATAGATCATCTATTCTAATGATATCATCATTGAAAGTCGCGCGTAAAACGAGCCTCGCTTCGTTCCGATTCATCCAATTGGGATCTGGTAAATGTTGAGCTTGCACGGAACACGTTATGGACATAATTACTAAAATAATGAGATAGAGAACTAACTTAGATATGGAACACATAATCGTTATCTCATTTATCTGCTTGACTTTAGACTCTACACTTGCTATGATACGTGATCTATATCACCTATTTCGTTTCGCTGATTGCAACAAAGGAAATTTCAACCGAATTATCAAAGAAGTGTTTCCAAATCCCAAGAGGTTCTTTCTCATTGGCAATAACCCTTTTTGGTCCTGGTAACTGAGTTATAATATTGAATCTTCTAGTACGGACAGATTGGCGATGGGGCTCCTTGCTCCATCTCGTTGATTTGTCTTTTCCCAAATAAAATGAAGAGTTTTCATTACCTGAAGATTTTCCGTTACTCAAATCCTCTTCGCTCTCCGAATTTTGTATTTGATCCTAGTTCGAAATTTTCCGGTTCACAGTCCAATTATTCACTTTCCGATGATGTTCCGCCCTCATCGGACAATGTTTCTTGCAGAAGAGCCTCGAGACGTCGCTGATAACTTTCGTAAGACATGCTGAAACAAAATTTGTACGACAAATGTGTAAATATTTCTTGTAAAATATCAATCAAATCGGGCGAAACGCTTACTAAACGTATAATTATATAATCACACAGAAAATAACAAAAATAGCTTTATCAAAATAAGTAAAATAAAAAAATACACAGTAACCTCAGCTGACCCCGGTCTCACGGACCGGGTTGGCGCCAAAACTCTGGATCGTGCGACCGCGTTGCTGTCGCGGAGTAGACTCACAGAACACTATTACTCCTAGCGGAGAAGAAGGTCGACTCAGTACAAAAAAAAAATGGACTGCACACTCACGCCATCTCTAGTCCAACCCCAGGTACCCGTATGAGCGGGAATTTCAAATTTTTTTTGAGGAATCACACTAATTTAAAATTAAATCAAAAATGCCAGCTTTTGCACCTGTAAGAAAACTCATCAGTTTAAACTTTGTGTTAAATCCAGGGTACAGACGGTGAATGTCCCGTAATAAGCGGCGGAATCTGGCTGCATCGCTGGGCAGGCTGCGCAGGACACAGCCGTCGAAAGCGTTGAGTCGCGGGGCGAAGAGGTCGTCGGCAGGACAGCCGCGTCAGCGTTATTTCTTGTCTTATGCAGCGTCGCACTGTACGTCTCTTGTGTGAGAGAGGCTGAAGTCACGACTTCAGCCCGTTCTTCAGTAGAGTGGATTTTGCTTCTTACTTGTTTGTTGTTTGTGTTTATAGTATCGAATCGAATTGGTTCTTTGGTCCTTACGGTTTTCTTCGCAAGCGTTTGCTGATTGTGCAACAGTAAACTTGTACCAAGCGGGTAATTCCTGTGCGATGCGTTTGCATTAAACAATTAAAAGTGCTGGATCATCCACACCAGAGCAATTCATGTTTTGTTCACTGCGAGCCGACACTTGTACGTTCGGGGTATGAGTACTTAACGACCAGAATATATTGTCTTATGTATTTATATTATCACACTAGATATTTTTAATAAAAATTATCACAAAGATTTGTTTGAGAAAAGCTGTTCAGTATTAAAAAACCAAAATAAATTAATAAAATATTATAATAGGACATTGACAGCTCATGTCATCAGAAAAACAATTCTATCTGTAAACCTAATTTCCTTATCTTAGCGTCGTCTTGAAGACGTGGACGCAGATACAACCAGCTACGCATCGTGAAGACGTGCGGTACGTTACTCCATAAGTGTATAGAGCTCATAAACAGAGGTGTAGAATGAAGTCTACAGCAAATTTATTTGTAATTCAAAACTTCATTTAATTAATTCGAGATACGTAGATGTCACAATGATGCAACTAACCGAGCATTGAATAATCTAAGATATGTTAACGTTTTTAGGGACCAAATACACGACCCATTTCCATCGAATTGCGTCACTCAACAATAAAATGTTTCCAGCCTTAACATTATCAGGCATTTTCTTATTGAAACGTCTTCTAACTTTTCTCTTATTGAACCAATAAACTCCGGGAAAGTCTTTACCTATTCTGACCAAAGATATGACCCAGCAATAAGAATTTAAACCGTACTGACCTATATATAGATCATCTATTCTAATGATATCATCATTGAAAGTCGCGCGTAAAACGAGCCTCGCTTCGTTCCGATTCATCCAATTGGGATCTGGTAAATGTTGAGCTTGCACGGAACACGTTATGGACATAATTACTAAAATAATGAGATAGAGAACTAACTTAGATATGGAACACATAATCGTTATCTCATTTATCTGCTTGACTTTAGACTCTACACTTGCTATGATACGTGATCTATATCACCTATTTCGTTTCGCTGATTGCAACAAAGGAAATTTCAACCGAATTATCAAAGAAGTGTTTCCAAATCCCAAGAGGTTCTTTCTCATTGGCAATAACCCTTTTTGGTCCTGGTAACTGAGTTATAATATTGAATCTTCTAGTACGGACAGATTGGCGATGGGGCTCCTTGCTCCATCTCGTTGATTTGTCTTTTCCCAAATAAAATGAAGAGTTTTCATTACCTGAAGATTTTCCGTTACTCAAATCCTCTTCGCTCTCCGAATTTTGTATTTGATCCTAGTTCGAAATTTTCCGGTTCACAGTCCAATTATTCACTTTCCGATGATGTTCCGCCCTCATCGGACAATGTTTCTTGCAGAAGAGCCTCGAGACGTCGCTGATAACTTTCGTAAGACATGCTGAAACAAAATTTGTACGACAAATGTGTAAATATTTCTTGTAAAATATCAATCAAATCGGGCGAAACGCTTACTAAACGTATAATTATATAATCACACAGAAAATAACAAAAATAGCTTTATCAAAATAAGTAAAATAAAAAAATACACAGTAACCTCAGCTGACCCCGGTCTCACGGACCGGGTTGGCGCCAAAACTCTGGATCGTGCGACCGCGTTGCTGTCGCGGAGTAGACTCACAGAACACTATTACTCCTAGCGGAGAAGAAGGTCGACTCAGTACAAAAAAAAAATGGACTGCACACTCACGCCATCTCTAGTCCAACCCCAGGTACCCGTATGAGCGGGAATTTCAAATTTTTTTTGAGGAATCACACTAATTTAAAATTAAATCAAAAATGCCAGCTTTTGCACCTGTAAGAAAACTCATCAGTTTAAACTTTGTGTTAAATCCAGGGTACAGACGGTGAATGTCCCGTAATAAGCGGCGGAATCTGGCTGCATCGCTGGGCAGGCTGCGCAGGACACAGCCGTCGAAAGCGTTGAGTCGCGGGGCGAAGAGGTCGTCGGCAGGACAGCCGCGTCAGCGTTATTTCTTGTCTTATGCAGCGTCGCACTGTACGTCTCTTGTGTGAGAGAGGCTGAAGTCACGACTTCAGCCCGTTCTTCAGTAGAGTGGATTTTGCTTCTTACTTGTTTGTTGTTTGTGTTTATAGTATCGAATCGAATTGGTTCTTTGGTCCTTACGGTTTTCTTCGCAAGCGTTTGCTGATTGTGCAACAGTAAACTTGTACCAAGCGGGTAATTCCTGTGCGATGCGTTTGCATTAAACAATTAAAAGTGCTGGATCATCCACACCAGAGCAATTCATGTTTTGTTCACTGCGAGCCGACACTTGTACGTTCGGGGTATGAGTACTTAACGACCAGAATATATTGTCTTATGTATTTATATTATCACACTAGATATTTTTATTAAAAATTATCACAAAGATTTGTTTGAGAAAAGCTGTTCAGTATTAAAAAACCAAAATAAATTAATAAAATATTATAATAGGACATTGACAGCTCATGTCATCAGAAAAACAATTCTATCTGTAAACCTAATTTCCTTATCTTAGCGTCGTCTTGAAGACGTGGACGCAGATACAACCAGCTACGCATCGTGAAGACGTGCGGTACGTTACTCCATAAGTGTATAGAGCTCATAAACAGAGGTGTAGAATGAAGTCTACAGCAAATTTATTTGTAATTCAAAACTTCATTTAATTAATTCGAGATACGTAGATGTCACAATGATGCAACTAACCGAGCATTGAATAATCTAAGATATGTTAACGTTTTTAGGGACCAAATACACGACCCATTTCCATCGAATTGCGTCACTCAACAATAAAATGTTTCCAGCCTTAACATTATCAGGCATTTTCTTATTGAAACGTCTTCTAACTTTTCTCTTATTGAACCAATAAACTCCGGGAAAGTCTTTACCTATTCTGACCAAAGATATGACCCAGCAATAAGAATTTAAACCGTACTGACCTATATATAGATCATCTATTCTAATGATATCATCATTGAAAGTCGCGCGTAAAACGAGCCTCGCTTCGTTCCGATTCATCCAATTGGGATCTGGTAAATGTTGAGCTTGCACGGAACACGTTATGGACATAATTACTAAAATAATGAGATAGAGAACTAACTTAGATATGGAACACATAATCGTTATCTCATTTATCTGCTTGACTTTAGACTCTACACTTGCTATGATACGTGATCTATATCACCTATTTCGTTTCGCTGATTGCAACAAAGGAAATTTCAACCGAATTATCAAAGAAGTGTTTCCAAATCCCAAGAGGTTCTTTCTCATTGGCAATAACCCTTTTTGGTCCTGGTAACTGAGTTATAATATTGAATCTTCTAGTACGGACAGATTGGCGATGGGGCTCCTTGCTCCATCTCGTTGATTTGTCTTTTCCCAAATAAAATGAAGAGTTTTCATTACCTGAAGATTTTCCGTTACTCAAATCCTCTTCGCTCTCCGAATTTTGTATTTGATCCTAGTTCGAAATTTTCCGGTTCACAGTCCAATTATTCACTTTCCGATGATGTTCCGCCCTCATCGGACAATGTTTCTTGCAGAAGAGCCTCGAGACGTCGCTGATAACTTTCGTAAGACATGCTGAAACAAAATTTGTACGACAAATGTGTAAATATTTCTTGTAAAATATCAATCAAATCGGGCGAAACGCTTACTAAACGTATAATTATATAATCACACAGAAAATAACAAAAATAGCTTTATCAAAATAAGTAAAATAAAAAAATACACAGTAACCTCAGCTGACCCCGGTCTCACGGACCGGGTTGGCGCCAAAACTCTGGATCGTGCGACCGCGTTGCTGTCGCGGAGTAGACTCACAGAACACTATTACTCCTAGCGGAGAAGAAGGTCGACTCAGTACAAAAAAAAAATGGACTGCACACTCACGCCATCTCTAGTCCAACCCCAGGTACCCGTATGAGCGGGAATTTCAAATTTTTTTTGAGGAATCACACTAATTTAAAATTAAATCAAAAATGCCAGCTTTTGCACCTGTAAGAAAACTCATCAGTTTAAACTTTGTGTTAAATCCAGGGTACAGACGGTGAATGTCCCGTAATAAGCGGCGGAATCTGGCTGCATCGCTGGGCAGGCTGCGCAGGACACAGCCGTCGAAAGCGTTGAGTCGCGGGGCGAAGAGGTCGTCGGCAGGACAGCCGCGTCAGCGTTATTTCTTGTCTTATGCAGCGTCGCACTGTACGTCTCTTGTGTGAGAGAGGCTGAAGTCACGACTTCAGCCCGTTCTTCAGTAGAGTGGATTTTGCTTCTTACTTGTTTGTTGTTTGTGTTTATAGTATCGAATCGAATTGGTTCTTTGGTCCTTACGGTTTTCTTCGCAAGCGTTTGCTGATTGTGCAACAGTAAACTTGTACCAAGCGGGTAATTCCTGTGCGATGCGTTTGCATTAAACAATTAAAAGTGCTGGATCATCCACACCAGAGCAATTCATGTTTTGTTCACTGCGAGCCGACACTTGTACGTTCGGGGTATGAGTACTTAACGACCAGAATATATTGTCTTATGTATTTATATTATCACACTAGATATTTTTATTAAAAATTATCACAAAGATTTGTTTGAGAAAAGCTGTTCAGTATTAAAAAACCAAAATAAATTAATAAAATATTATAATAGGACATTGACAGCTCATGTCATCAGAAAAACAATTCTATCTGTAAACCTAATTTCCTTATCTTAGCGTCGTCTTGAAGACGTGGACGCAGATACAACCAGCTACGCATCGTGAAGACGTGCGGTACGTTACTCCATAAGTGTATAGCGCTCATAAACAGAGGTGTAGAATGAAGTCTACAGCAAATTTATTTGTAATTCAAAACTTCATTTAATTAATTCGAGATACGTAGATGTCACAATGATGCAACTAACCGAGCATTGAATAATCTAAGATATGTTAACGTTTTTAGGGACCAAATACACGACCCATTTCCATTGAATTGCGTCACTCAACAATAAAATGTTTCCAGCCTTAACATTATCAGGCATTTTCTTATTGAAACGTCTTCTAACTTTTCTCTTATTGAACCAATAAACTCCGGGAAAGTGTTTACCTATTCTGACCAAAGATATGACCCAGCAATAAGAATTTAAACCGTACTGACCTATATATAGATCATCTATTCTAATGATATCATCATTGAAAGTCGCGCGTAAAACGAGCCTCGCTTCGTTCCGATTCATCCAATTGGGATCTGGTAAATGTTGAGCTTGCACGGAACACGTTATGGACATAATTACTAAAATAATGAGATAGAGAACTAACTTAGATATGGAACACATAATCGTTATCTCATTTATCTGCTTGACTTTAGACTCTACACTTGCTATGATACGTGATCTATATCACCTATTTCGTTTCGCTGATTGCAACAAAGGAAATTTCAACCGAATTATCAAAGAAGTGTTTCCAAATCCCAAGAGGTTCTTTCTCATTGGCAATAACCCTTTTTGGTCCTGGTAACTGAGTTATAATATTGAATCTTCTAGTACGGACAGATTGGCGATGGGGCTCCTTGCTCCATCTCGTTGATTTGTCTTTTCCCAAATAAAATGAAGAGTTTTCATTACCTGAAGATTTTCCGTTACTCAAATCCTCTTCGCTCTCCGAATTTTGTATTTGATCCTAGTTCGAAATTTTCCGGTTCACAGTCCAATTATTCACTTTCCGATGATGTTCCGCCCTCATCGGACAATGTTTCTTGCAGAAGAGCCTCGAGACGTCGCTGATAACTTTCGTAAGACATGCTGAAACAAAATTTGTACGACAAATGTGTAAATATTTCTTGTAAAATATCAATCAAATCGGGCGAAACGCTTACTAAACGTATAATTATATAATCACACAGAAAATAACAAAAATAGCTTTATCAAAATAAGTAAAATAAAAAAATACACAGTAACCTCAGCTGACCCCGGTCTCACGGACCGGGTTGGCGCCAAAACTCTGGATCGTGCGACCGCGTTGCTGTCGCGGAGTAGACTCACAGAACACTATTACTCCTAGCGGAGAAGAAGGTCGACTCAGTACAAAAAAAAAATGGACTGCACACTCACGCCATCTCTAGTCCAACCCCAGGTACCCGTATGAGCGGGAATTTCAAATTTTTTTTGAGGAATCACACTAATTTAAAATTAAATCAAAAATGCCAGCTTTTGCACCTGTAAGAAAACTCATCAGTTTAAACTTTGTGTTAAATCCAGGGTCCAGACGGTGAATGTCCCGTAATAAGCGGCGGAATCTGGCTGCATCGCTGGGCAGGCTGCGCAGGACACAGCCGTCGAAAGCGTTGAGTCGCGGGGCGAAGAGGTCGTCGGCAGGACAGCCGCGTCAGCGTTATTTCTTGTCTTATGCAGCGTCGCACTGTACGTCTCTTGTGTGAGAGAGGCTGAAGTCACGACTTCAGCCCGTTCTTCAGTAGAGTGGATTTTGCTTCTTACTTGTTTGTTGTTTGTGTTTATAGTATCGAATCGAATTGGTTCTTTGGTCCTTACGGTTTTCTTCGCAAGCGTTTGCTGATTGTGCAACAGTAAACTTGTACCAAGCGGGTAATTCCTGTGCGATGCGTTTGCATTAAACAATTAAAAGTGCTGGATCATCCACACCAGAGCAATTCATGTTTTGTTCACTGCGAGCCGACACTTGTACGTTCGGGGTATGAGTACTTAACGACCAGAATATATTGTCTTATGTATTTATATTATCACACTAGATATTTTTATTAAAAATTATCACAAAGATTTGTTTGAGAAAAGCTGTTCAGTATTAAAAAACCAAAATAAATTAATAAATTAATAAAATATTATAATAGGACATTGACAGCTCATGTCATCAGAAAAACAATTCTATGTGTAAACCTAATTTCCTTATCTTAGCGTCGTCTTGAAGACGTGGACGCAGATACAACCAGCTACGCATCGTGAAGACGTGCGGTACGTTACTCCATAAGTGTATAGCGCTCATAAACAGAGGTGTAGAATGAAGTCTACAGCAAATTTATTTGTAATTCAAAACTTCATTTAATTAATTCGAGATACGTAGATGTCACAATGATGCAACTAACCGAGCATTGAATAATCTAAGATATGTTAACGTTTTTAGGGACCAAATACACGACCCATTTCCATCGAATTGCGTCACTCAACAATAAAATGTTTCCAGCCTTAACATTATCAGGCATTTTCTTATTGAAACGTCTTCTAACTTTTCTCTTATTGAACCAATAAACTCCGGGAAAGTCTTTACCTATTCTGACCAAAGATATGACCCAGCAATAAGAATTTAAACCGTACTGACCTATATATAGATCATCTATTCTAATGATATCATCATTGAAAGTCGCGCGTAAAACGAGCCTCGCTTCGTTCCGATTCATCCAATTGGGATCTGGTAAATGTTGAGCTTGCACGGAACACGTTATGGACATAATTACTAAAATAATGGGATAGAGAACTAACTTAGATATGGAACACATAATCGTTATCTCATTTATCTGCTTGACTTTAGACTCTACACTTGCTATGATACGTGATCTATATCACCTATTTCGTTTCGCTGATTGCAACAAAGGAAATTTCAACCGAATTATCAAAGAAGTGTTTCCAAATCCCAAGAGGTTCTTTCTCATTGGCAATAACCCTTTTTGGTCCTGGTAACTGAGTTATAATATTGAATCTTCTAGTACGGACAGATTGGCGATGGGGCTCCTTGCTCCATCTCGTTGATTTGTCTTTTCCCAAATAAAATGAAGAGTTTTCATTACCTGAAGATTTTCCGTTACTCAAATCCTCTTCGCTCTCCGAATTTTGTATTTGATCCTAGTTCGAAATTTTCCGGTTCACAGTCCAATTATTCACTTTCCGATGATGTTCCGCCCTCATCGGACAATGTTTCTTGCAGAAGAGCCTCGAGACGTCGCTGATAACTTTCGTAAGACATGCTGAAACAAAATTTGTACGACAAATGTGTAAATATTTCTTGTAAAATATCAATCAAATCGGGCGAAACGCTTACTAAACGTATAATTATATAATCACACAGAAAATAACAAAAATAGCTTTATCAAAATAAGTAAAATAAAAAAATACACAGTAACCTCAGCTGACCCCGGTCTCACGGACCGGGTTGGCGCCAAAACTCTGGATCGTGCGACCGCGTTGCTGTCGCGGAGTAGACTCACAGAACACTATTACTCCTAGCGGAGAAGAAGGTCGACTCAGTACAAAAAAAAAATGGACTGCACACTCACGCCATCTCTAGTCCAACCCCAGGTACCCGTATGAGCGGGAATTTCAAATTTTTTTTGAGGAATCACACTAATTTAAAATTAAATCAAAAATGCCAGCTTTTGCACCTGTAAGAAAACTCATCAGTTTAAACTTTGTGTTAAATCCAGGGTACAGACGGTGAATGTCCCGTAATAAGCGGCGGAATCTGGCTGCATCGCTGGGCAGGCTGCGCAGGACACAGCCGTCGAAAGCGTTGAGTCGCGGGGCGAAGAGGTCGTCGGCAGGACAGCCGCGTCAGCGTTATTTCTTGTCTTATGCAGCGTCGCACTGTACGTCTCTTGTGTGAGAGAGGCTGAAGTCACGACTTCAGCCCGTTCTTCAGTAGAGTGGATTTTGCTTCTTACTTGTTTGTTGTTTGTGTTTATAGTATCGAATCGAATTGGTTCTTTGGTCCTTACGGTTTTCTTCGCAAGCGTTTGCTGATTGTGCAACAGTAAACTTGTACCAAGCGGGTAATTCCTGTGCGATGCGTTTGCATTAAACAATTAAAAGTGCTGGATCATCCACACCAGAGCAATTCATGTTTTGTTCACTGCGAGCCGACACTTGTACGTTCGGGGTATGAGTACTTAACGACCAGAATATATTGTCTTATGTATTTATATTATCACACTAGATATTTTTATTAAAAATTATCACAAAGATTTGTTTGAGAAAAGCTGTTCAGTATTAAAAAACCAAAATAAATTAATAAAATATTATAATAGGACATTGACAGCTCATGTCATCAGAAAAACAATTCTATCTGTAAACCTAATTTCCTTATCTTAGCGTCGTCTTGAAGACGTGGACGCAGATACAACCAGCTACGCATCGTGAAGACGTGCGGTACGTTACTCCATAAGTGTATAGAGCTCATAAACAGAGGTGTAGAATGAAGTCTACAGCAAATTTATTTGTAATTCAAAACTTCATTTAATTAATTCGAGATACGTAGATGTCACAATGATGCAACTAACCGAGCATTGAATAATCTAAGATATGTTAACGTTTTTAGGGACCAAATACACGACCCATTTCCATCGAATTGCGTCACTCAACAATAAAATGTTTCCAGCCTTAACATTATCAGGCATTTTCTTATTGAAACGTCTTCTAACTTTTCTCTTATTGAACCAATAAACTCCGGGAAAGTGTTTACCTATTCTGACCAAAGATATGACCCAGCAATAAGAATTTAAACCGTACTGACCTATATATAGATCATCTATTCTAATGATATCATCATTGAAAGTCGCGCGTAAAACGAGCCTCGCTTCGTTCCGATTCATCCAATTGGGATCTGGTAAATGTTGAGCTTGCACGGAACACGTTATGGACATAATTACTAAAATAATGAGATAGAGAACTAACTTAGATATGGAACACATAATCGTTATATCATTTATCTGCTTGACTTTAGACTCTACACTTGCTATGATACGTGATCTATATCACCTATTTCGTTTCGCTGATTGCAACAAAGGAAATTTCAACCGAATTATCAAAGAAGTGTTTCCAAATCCCAAGAGGTTCTTTCTCATTGGCAATAACCCTTTTTGGTCCTGGTAACTGAGTTATAATATTGAATCTTCTAGTACGGACAGATTGGCGATGGGGCTCCTTGCTCCATCTCGTTGATTTGTCTTTTCCCAAATAAAATGAAGAGTTTTCATTACCTGAAGATTTTCCGTTACTCAAATCCTCTTCGCTCTCCGAATTTTGTATTTGATCCTAGTTCGAAATTTTCCGGTTCACAGTCCAATTATTCACTTTCCGATGATGTTCCGCCCTCATCGGACAATGTTTCTTGCAGAAGAGCCTCGAGACGTCGCTGATAACTTTCGTAAGACATGCTGAAACAAAATTTGTACGACAAATGTGTAAATATTTCTTGTAAAATATCAATCAAATCGGGCGAAACGCTTACTAAACGTATAATTATACAGGGTGGTCAAAAAGTCGTGGATCAAACGAAACAGGGAGATAAAGGAGGTAATTTCCAACAAAAAATCTTTCTCCAGCATGGCCATAACTTCATTGCACGAAAAGTTATGAATATTTTTGTTTTTTTAATGAAACTACCGACTTTTTTTACAATTTAATCAATAAAAAATTAAATTGATTAAAAACAATAAAACAAATGGTGTTGTATTATGACTCGATAATGTATCAATACTACAAAAATTTTATTGTAGCTCTTGGTACCAAATTTAACGAGCAATAAATTTTTTTCCGTAAATTTTGAAGCGTTACAAAAAATTACTTCTCACTTTAAGAGCACCATGTGAAAAAAAAATGTATTACGGATAAGTGACCCTGTATTAAAAAAACTTGCTGATTTAATGCTGATTCAAATGAGGTACAACACTTTACTGTTTGACCTTTAGTTTTGGTTTTATGGTCGTTTTTTCATATCAAGGTACAAATATTAAAATGGTAAATTGAAAGGAAAATTTAGATTAGTAATTTCAGAAGCCATCATGAAATAAAAAGAACAATTATGACTTAGTAATTTTATTAAAATTCAAATTTTACAATAAATGTTCAAAGTTCCTACCTCTGACCATAATGCACAATCTGCACCGCCTAATAAAATTCGCACGTAATCGGCGGAATGCACCTCTGTTATTAAGAATTTGTAACCTAGCAAACTCGAGCTTTTGTCGTAGTTCCTGTTCGGTGTTATTCTCTCCTTGATACACTATTTCTTTAAAATAGCCCCAAATAAAGAAATCTATTGGATTAAGGTCGGGCGACCGGGGTGGCCATGCAATAGGTCCGCCTCGACCAATCCACCGGTTAGGGAAGCGCTCGTTCAAATGTCCTCGAACTGCTCGAGCGTAATGAGGCGGGGCGCCGTCTTGTTGCAGCCACATTTCTGCCATTCTATCTTCAGGAATCTCAGCTTCGTTGAGAATTTGGTTCAAATTATTTTGTAAAAAATTCAAATACAGAGCACCATTCAGCCTTGGTGGCATTTCATGTAGCACAAGCTGCTGGTCAATTATTCCAGCCCACATGTTTATACCAAACAGATGCTGGAATCGATCATTTCTGATGATATGTGGGTTCACTCTGGAGTAGAAATGTAAATTGTGCATGTTAAAAATTCCCATTCTTCTAAAATTTGACTCATCAGTCCATAACACTTTGTTGAAGAACTGCGGATCCTCTCTGTGTCGTCTAAGCATCTCTCTGCAAAATCTCACTCTAGGTTCTTAGTCAGCGGGCTGTAAAGCTTGCACCCTTTGCACGTGGTAACCGTGATATTTATTTCTTTTAATGCTAAGCTGCACCGTCGATCGTGGAATCCCGAGATTTCGTGATATTTGACGTTGGCTAATACCAGGGTCCAATCTTAACTGTCTCAGTATTTGCTCTTCATTGTCAAAGCGTGCCACTGGTCTACCTGTTCTCGCAGCATGCTCACCGGGTAAGGTTCCCTCCATGTACGCATTATGCACGCGCATAAAGACCCTGTAGTCCGGGAAACGGTCTCGGTTAGGGTATCGTTGTCGATATTCTCTGGCAGCAGCCCGAGCATTGCCGTCGCAAAAGCCATAGAGGTAATGCATTTCTGCATACTCTCGTTGGGTGTATGGTCTCCTTGCAGCAGCCATCTTCCGCTTATCTAGCCAATCCGTAGCGATCACAAAGTCCGATTCACACAGCGCAGGTCACAGGTAGGCAATCAATCACAAGTCCAAAAACGAAGCGTAGGTCACAGGTAAGCAAATAATAAAAAAATAAGTAAAATAAGCACAGATAGCACAAAAAATAGCGTGCGTAGTCACAGGCAGAAAGTGAGACACTAAACAAAGAAAGATACTCACGCGCTTCCCCCCCTCCGGTACCGCTCCTCCCGGCATTCTACTACCTGAACTAAGACGGGCGTTCTGACCTTTTTCGACAAAGGATTAAATGGTTAGTGTGAAAGAGAGGCACAATTTTTTGTATCGGCTCCAGTTTATTTTCACAGAGTTGTAAGTGGTGAACCTTTTGTTTCCTAGAAAAGATAAATCGTTACCTGAACTAAAAACAATAAAACAAAAGGTGTTGACAAAGGATGAAATGGTTAGTGTGAAAGAGTCTCTGTCCATTTCATAAATCCTAACTGTGACAAGAAGCTGGAACGCTAGAACTAGCGTTCCAACGTACAAAAAACTAGCCGTTTATGATAAACTAATAAATTAAAAATAAGGCTAATTTAATGAAATTTGCACATTGACATGAAAAAACGACCATAAAACCAAAACTAAAGGTCAAACAGTAAAGTGTTGTACCTCAATTGAATCAGCATTAAATCAGCAAGTTTTTTTAATACAGGGTCACTTATCCGTAATACATTTTTTTTTCACATGGTGCTCTTAAAGTGAGAAGTAATTTTTTGTAACGCTTCAAAATTTACGGAAAAAAATTTATTGCTCGTTAAATTTGGTACCAAGAGCTACAATAAAATTTTTGTAGTATTGATACATTATCGAGTCATAATACAACACCATTTGTTTTATTGTTTTTAATCAATTTAATTTTTTATTGATTAAATTGTAAAAAAAGTCGGTAGTTTCATTAAAAAAACAAAAATATTCATAACTTTTCGTGCAATGAAGTTATGGCCATGCTGGAGAAAGATTTTTTGTTGGAAATTACCTCCTTTATCTCCCTGTTTCGTTTGATCCACGACTTTTTGACCACCCTGTATAATCACACAGAAAATAACAAAAATAGCTTTATCAAAATAAGTAAAATAAAAAAATACACAGTAACCTCAGCTGACCCCGGTCTCACGGACCGGGTTGGCGCCAAAACTCTGTATCGTGCGACCGCGTTGCTGTCGCGGAGTAGACTCACAGAACACTATTACTCCTAGCGGAGAAGAAGGTCGACTCAGTACAAAAAAAAATGGACTGCACACTCACGCCATCTCTAGTCCAACCCCAGGTACCCGTATGAGCGGGAATTTCAAATTTTTTTTAAGGAATCACACTAATTTAAAATTAAATCAAAAATGCCAGCTTTTGCACCTGTAAGAAAACTTATCAGTTTAAACTTTGTGTTAAATCCAGGGTACAGACGGTGAATGTCCCGTAATAAGCGGCGGAATCTGGCTGCATCGCTGGGCAGGCTGCGCAGGACGTTTTGTTGATATATATACTCCCCCATATACCATCTTAAACGCCGCTCACTCCTGCACGTACGACAATGGCGTTTCAGTTCGAGCCATTGTCTTTCGATCGTATTAGTGTGGATTTTGCACCGGACGTTATTTGTGCCGCGGACTTCATCACCCAAAGTTGGATCGACTGGGATGGCGACCGTTCCGGCCACGAACTGGCGGCTATGGTTGACCGCAGCATGGCCACGCATTCCCAGCTGCAAATGCACGCCCATATACGACCGGTGCTGGTCGGACATAATAAAGGTGTCGGGTCTAATGTTTGCCTGCATTATGGGGTCCAGTGTGTTTCTACTTTTATTTCTTATTATCTCAATGTGCACTTTTTTGTGAGGCGGCTTACTAAACCGAAACACCAAACTTGGTTCTGCAGCAATCGCCCCCGGTGATATTTATTTGTGTAGAGGTGGGTCTCGTCCACCTCTACGATGTCGTTATCCCCACCGATCAGTTCCCATGTCGTGGGCTTCGCTCACCTCACATATCTCCCGTAGAAAATGATACATCTGTATGGCCGTTTTTTTCGAGACACCTACGTCCTTTGCGGCTTGGGATATTTTATCGCGTCGGAAAAAATGAATTATTAGCCGCAAGGTATTTAAAATCGACACATTACTATGCTCAAACAATGTCCCCTTTAGTGGCGACCTTATAACGTTGCAGCCTGCCCTTCTTTAGGAGTTAATGCGGTCACCTTCCCGTAGATGGCGCAGTTCATCAACACTGTGACTATGCCAGAGCCACACTGAAGATGGCGCATCATCCATAGACGAATCCTTGCTGCTTTGGAAGGGGCGCCTTAGCTGGGTTCAGTGCTACCGTTCCAAAGCAGCACGATCCGGGATAAAAACCTATGAACTATGTGAGGCGACAACCGGCTATTGCTCAAGAATCCATATTTACGCTGGAAAAGGTACCTCTTGCACGGAACCTCTGTACGGTTTCACCAGTGCTACGGGAAAAACTGTGTTGCAACTTTTACAGGGGTTTCTTGGCAAGGGTTACGATCACAAAAACAATGTGTATAATATACAACTACATATTATGTAGTTTGTACATAATAAAAATTTTAGTTCATTGTTTAGAAGAGATATTGAAGGTCTTGACTTTATTTGTCTTACCAGTGTTTCAACCGTAGCCAGTTATTATGCTATAATATCCGCCTTCTACCATAGAATAAGTATTTTTGTAATTGAAAATCTATTCATTTTTATAGGTATATAAAAATGAATCCCCATTTCCCTTGGTCACGGCATCACGCGTGAACGGGTGGACCGATTTTAATTCGGTTTTCACTAATTGAAAGAGGGATAAACGGGGAATGTTCTTATATTTAAAAATTGCATCCCGGGCGAAGCCGGGGGCGGGTCTCTAGTGTCTATATATAAAAATGAATCCCTATTTCCCTTGGTCACGGCATCACGCGTGAACATGTAGACCGATTTTAATTCGGTTTTCACCAATGGAAAGAGGGATAAACTGGGAATGTTCATATATATAAAAATTGCACCACGGGCGAAGCCGGGGGCGGGTCGCTAGTTTTTAATAAAAATAAATATAAAACTGATATTAATTGTTTAAATTTATTCTATCATTGGCAGAAATGATTGTAATAAATTTAGTCTAAGAAAAAAAGTTAGCTCTGCTGTTCCTATTTTTTTCAGACTCCTTTTGAACATAAGCATTTTAAATGCTTATTTTATATATTGTGCCAACATTGGTCAACATGCAAAAAAACTGACTCACCGTCAGTTTCGCATCACACTGGCGTCACAGCTAAGTGACCGATATGGGATCATCCACGGGCCACGGTACACTTTATTTATGGATAACTTTTATAATTCCATACCATTGGCTAGATTCTTTAAGGGACAAAAAACCGACGTCGTGGGAACCCTGAACCGGCGTCGAGTGGGAACACCCCAAGAAGTTAAAGATCTTACAGATCTTACAGAAAGGTCTTACAGACACGGCTCGTTTACGATTTTATTATATTTTATAGATTGTGTGTTGTCTGTTATACGTTACTTTATTATATAGGGTAGAGTGGTAATCAGTGAACCACCTAAATTTTGAAGTCTTACTGCTCAATGCTCATATCCCTGCAGACAAAACAGCGTGTTATATTATGTGAACAGACTGTAAATTTAATAAATTTTAATTGATAATGCATTTTATTTCAAAATTTCTAATATTTTTACCAACAGGGATGTTTTTTTTTAAAAACAGGGACATATACAACTATCATATACAGTGAACCACCACTACTTTACACAGTGAACCACAGAATATACAGTGAACCAGTCCGTTTATTTACAGTTACTTTATTTAATTATTAATTTATCCTTTATTTATCCATTTATTTAATCCCTGATCTTATTTAAGTCTTTATTATAAAGTACTAAACACATAATCCAAGTTTTATTTCACTTTATTATAAAGTACTAGCGACCCGCCCCCGGCTTCGCCCGGCGTGCAATTTATATATATAAGAACATTCTCCGTTTATCCCTCTTTCCATTAGCGAAAACCGAATTAAAATCGGTCAACCCGTTCACGCGTGATGCCGTGACCAAGGGAAATAGGGATTCATTTTTATAAATAAGAAAATATACTACTATTTAGTTTTTGATTATGACAATAAACATATTTTTGGTAATTCTTAACTTGAATAAACAGTCTTGATAATAACATACAATTTTTAAGCTTCTTCAAGTCATAACTTTGTACTTCGTGTGCATAAATTAACAAAAAACAAATAAGTCTACTTCTAATTTAACATAAATATAAATGTAACGAGTCTCACTGTTACTCCTAAGTTTTCTTTCAGTCTTAAATAGCCATTGAATACAACAAAAAATAAATCTTCAATTTAAAAAAAAAAACAGAAAGGAAATTAAGTAGTTTCTTAATGACATTAAAATTAACAGAAATAAAACATTCTTATTTTTCCTAACATAAAAAAAATCAAAGACCCAAGTTAATCAGAGGCATATTTGCGGGAAACTTTAGTGTCGTGAGTCTTCGACTTGTTCCATGAAATTTTGGAGATGGCAGAATATATTTTATATCAATGGAGCCGAGTGTTTTGATTAGGAAAATAAATATATTATAAATAAATCAAACAAAAATAATTGAAATATGATGTTAGTTACACGAGTGGTCCCATCGACATTCTCCAGGATGACATTCTCCTGCTGCACGCGGAGAGACCCTCTTGGCGTACGTGCCACAACCAAGCCCACAATCAAGGGCCTGCCGCCGCTGGTGCTTGGCTGTGGCTCTGGCTCTGGCTCCGGCTCCGGCTCCGGCTCCATTTTATATTTCTATAAAAAAAAATTAGTTGAATTCAAGTCTTTCATATAATATACACACTTATATGTAATATGCAAATAATATACATACTTTCATATAATATTCGCACTCGAAAATAAACAAAAGGAAAGTTAAAAAAAAGTAAGCACTCCTGTAGAGCAGCGTATACGTATACCATCTCGGCCATTTTGTTTATGTGCATGTGTGCGTTTAGTTTCGAGTACTTTCGGAAAAAATCTTTCAGCACGACTATATTTTTGTTAGAACAGTAAAACCAAGTACAAAACTAAAATCCTGATAAAATTTCCTTTCCGATGATATATGATACTACTAGAAACATGTAAGATAAAGTAAAGAAACAACTTTCCAACCTCCAAAAGTAATGGGTGGAAGAATTTTTGAAAAATAATACATATTTGATAGTTTTATTGTATAACAATTATCAATATTGTACCGGACACGTTACCGGCACCGTTTGCTGGGATTGGAGGAAAACACCACGTAACTAGATCAATGTATTCAGAGCGGGCTTAGGCTCAGAGTCTCAGCGGGAGCGGTCTGTTCGTGCCACTTCGCGTCCTATACCCCGACTGGTTGCCTACTACGCGCACTACACTACTCTTCCCGGTCTCTTCATACGACCGCGTTGTTCAGGCCTCTTCATACGGCCAGGAATTCACACACACCTTTTCTTCAGCCTTTTCGCGGCTATTCTTCGGGCCTCTTCATACGGCCAGGTCGGTGACTCCTTTGCGATCGTGGAAGTGGAAGTGATTTTGGCTAGGAAGTCGGCGCGTTTATATAGAGCGTATCCCCACCAAGATTCTCTCAATACGCGGAATTATCCCCACTCTTCCTAAGCCCGCTCTGTGTCTTTATTTATTATTTACATCTGTGCGTTTCATTTTTTATCTTATCCTAATGAAACTTCTACAGGATATTTCCCCTATCTTATTCTACATATTTACAATTTATTTACAAGAAATATCCGTTCTAAGGACGTGTAGCGAGACGGCAAAGGTAAAGTTTAGGATCCCCCTGTTGCTGTCTCGCTCTAACCTGTTGTCTTCGTTTTTATTATTATTATTTACAATTCTATATTTCGTCGCATACAAATATAGATAGCTAATAAGATAAAGTAACGAATAAAATTTACGTTTGTTTATATTTCTCACGAAAACCAACAAAAACACACAATTCACACAAAGTGACGAGCTAGTATGCAATGATTAATGGCAAAGTTGTGCCAAGTGAAAAACTAAATTATTTAGTGTAAGTAAGCCTTTGTTTGACGAAGAACAATACGAAATATTTTAACAGATAAAGTAGCTTTATCGACGACTGGAAAGTCGTCACTGATTTGACGGGCTCGGACCACAACGGCATTTCGCTAAAGTTGAGGCTGAAGCCCCCTCGAGGAATGGAAGTGGTCAGAACGACGAGAAAGTGCAACACCAAAAAAGCAGATTGCCGTGGTGGTCCGAAGACCTGTCGATCATGAAGAGAGAGGTCGTCACCAGGAAAAACAGGATCAGGAACGCTGCACCCGTTCGGAGGTGGTGGGTCGTCGAGCAGTACCTCTCCAGGAAGAAGACGAAATACCCAAAGAGATAAGGGATTCGGGCACTCGCTAGACCCGTCTTCAAACACGGACCAAGGAGTCTAGCAGTATAGCGAGTCATTGAGATTTTTTTTATAAGTGTTAAAACTGAAAGGCGTGACGAACGCAGTTTAGTTGCCCTGCGTGAATCAAACAATAAAAATATATTAGTATTATTTATTATTAAAATTAAATTAAGGTTAATGGGATGTTTGTGCTTTCATTTCTTCAGCCAATTTAACAAAATCAGGAGCACAATTAGATAGCGCCATCCTCAAAGAGTCTTCCGTGTGTTGATCTGTCAAAGTAGATCGATTTTTACTTTTTATCATTTTCATGTAGGAAAATGCTGACTCTCACAAGTATGTTGATCCAAAACAGGAATACAAACGTTCACAGCATTTCCTTATAATGCCATATTTTTCACTGCAAATATATTTGCAAAAATCTTTTCCTAACGGCATGGCCTTCAATGTTATGTCGCACCGCATGGTGATTATTTCAACTTCGACGCCAGTTTTATCAAATTGAAATATGTATGCAAATTTAGTTGCAATGGGGTAAAAAACTGCCTTTTGCTCACTTCAGATGGCAGCACTGTTGGTTGTTCCCTAAATCTGACAAGTAGCTGTCATTTTCCATAGTAATTTTGTAAACGAACAAAAATAACTGAATTTATTCAATTAACATGATGCTTATGTTCAGCTTTGGATTGCAAAAAGACGGGAATCCATATATTCCCTAAAGATTTCAAAAGAAAAAAAAACAATGGATAAAAGCTTTACGAAGAAAAAATTGGAAGCAGACTATTTATGTGCAGTAGATGCTTTTCTTTTCCTCGACTGTTCTTTTAACTGCTTAACACTCTATGTCGAATACATTTTTGTAGAAATAAAGGTAAATTCGCTGGTAAATACAGGGAACCAAGAACGCAATTTGGCGGCGATTAGGATCACTCAACAGTGGCGCCACCTACGATTAGCTTTCAGTTTTTAACCCCATTAACGAAATATCCATGTTCTCCTTAAAGGGATTAATCATAAATTGAACCAACCAAGCTAAATTTTTTGGAAATCCTGAAACCTGTGGTCAAAGTCCTCCAAAACTTTTTTAATTTCTGTCGCATACTTTTCTTTGTGCACGCTTATTTCTGAAACGGCTTAACTGATTTGAATGCGGTTTTCTCTGATGTATTGTAGTAAGTCTGTGGTAGTAAGCTTCCCGTAACATTTAGTGTTTATTTCATTCCAACACCATTACTCATAATTAATAATTTTAAATTTTCATAGCGGGCTTAGCTAGTTCTCAATATAACAAGTGACTCATTTTCGGGCGAGTCACATCTATGTCGCATTGACAATTTAGAGTCTGCTTCTTGTCAAAAGTTAGTTGTTTGGTTTTTGTAATTTTTTTTTAATTCTATAATTTTTAAAGCAATTTATTAAAAAAAAAGTGATCCAAGTTTTAGTGGAGTATTATAAGCACTATGTGTTGGGGATTTTGAAACTGTGATGTCGGTAACCTCATTTATTCATCTGTCTGTTGCGCTGGTGATCATTATACACTCGCGAATATCTTAATAGAATCTATAACTTCGCCTAAAGCTATACAAATTATTAATTACACAAACACAATTACTTCTTACTAGCTATCTTAACTGCTATCCCTTAAATTTAATTTATCCCAGTTCATAAGGTACTATTGGCAATTATAAAAAAATACTAATTAATAATTAATTAATTAAAATATAGTATCTGAGTATTGAAGGGTGACGGCTACTAAGTATTTTCCCGCGTAACTGACTTCTCTGGATCTACGTAAACCGACGAAGCCGAGAAAAATCTGTCTGTGCTTTTGGGTATGGTAAAACATGAATGTATGTTGCCCATAAAGTTAATTTGCATGTTTTCAATTACTTTTGGACCCTACTTTTGTCCCAACAGTGCTTAGGTTTAAGGAAAATACAAATATAATATGTGCTATGAAATCACTACCTTAAATTGGCGTGAAGTCTGTGTCAAAGATTAATTTGCGCTTCGCATTCCTCTTAACATCGTTTTCAGCTAAATGTTTGTTACCTACGGAACGAAATATTAAACTTTAAAATTTTAAAGTGAAGTTATTTTGCTTCGTTAACACAAATAAAGAAATATTAATTGAAGGAAAATTAAGAAAGAAAGAAATATATTGTTACGTGCGGGGTGAGTTACAATGCCGCGTAAGGGCGATATGAACTATTTATATTCACAAATCAAGATGACTTCCAAAAGGGCTAAACTTGTCCGATAAAATCGTTAAACTTGCCAAAAGTCGTCAATGATTCCCTTAGTGAGTCGCCTTAATGTAAAACTTTTTTTTCCTATAACAACAAATTTACTGAATAATTTATTACCAATTATATTTTATGTATATACACCATGTGCATTATCGTGGTGCAAAAGCCATGAATTGTTTTTCCACTAATCCGGACATTTTCTTCGGATTGCTTCACGCAAACGGCGTTGAATTTGTAGGTAGTACTCCTTATTGACAGTTTGACCTCGTGGCAAGAATTCATGATGCACTATGCCATTAAAATCGAAGGGTGAACATAACCTTCACGTTTGACCGCCCTTGTCGAGCCTTTTTCGGTCTTGAGCGAGCCAGAATGCCTCCACTGGGACGATTGAGCCCTAGTTTCGACGTCATACCCGTAAACCCATGTTGCCGCTGTTTTTGTTCAAAATTTAACAGTTTTGGAACAAATTTTGCTGCCATGCATTTCATGGCATGAGCCAATCGACATGCCAACATAATCAGCGACTTCTCTGATTGTGATTCGACGATTTTTCATAATCATTTTACTTTTTCCACGTTTTCTTCGGTTGTTGATGTGCTGGGGTGTCCGGGGCGTTCGTCATCTTCAACGTCTTCACGGCCATCTTGGAAACGCTTTACCACTCGTAAACTCTCGTTTTACTCATAGCAACTCACCATAGACCTATGTTAACATTTTACACATTCATCACAAATAAGTCTCGTAACACACTTTGTAATGAGTACACAGTCTTTTTCTCCGCTGCGCTACGCTCGCATTAATTTTCATAAACATTACAGAACCTAACCTATTTGTTTCCAGTACAAATAAGTCTTGTAACACATTTTGTAATAAATGCACAGTCGTTCTGCTACAATCAGTATTCCGGGTGCGCTCGCTCCGCTGCGCTCCGCTTGCATTAATATCATAAACATTACGGAACCAAACCTATTTCTTTCCATTGTAACACATTAAGTACACAGTTGGTTGCACTACAAACCAGTAAGTATTGCATATTTATTTTATGGGGTAAACATAATTGACTGCCTTAATTATTAGCTCCATAAAAGATCCTTTTTTTCTCGTAAAACATTACGCCGCCATAAATACTCAATTATTACATCTCCAAAATCTTGTGGGTGGTCATAATTATTTTTAATAAAAAGATCTTTTTACATTACGCCACTGAGACTCAATAGGTTGAGTATGGGTTCCATCTATTCCAACAAATGTATTATCGGGGTCACTATGATTTACTTTATAGTGAATAAATCCATGTTCTGCTAAACAATCATCAGAAACAGAAATGAATGATCACACAAACTACTAATATTAAGTGAATAAACACTTTATTTCTCTGTCTGATATTTGTAAATATTAATTTACAATATAAACAATGTCAGGTTTAGTTTTAAAATCTTTATAAAATTAATTGTGAATGAATTTCTCACCATAAAAACTATATTTTTATAAAACTGACATACATTATTAACTAATTTAGCCTTAAATACCCTAAAAGCCGGTCACAAGATTCTAAAGCCAACCCCCAAAATTCTTTGAAGGAGCTCCTCCTCGGTGTTTGGAACCTCCCGATATACCTTGGTACCTTGGACCCGATATACCGATTTCATTGTTCCTCAAATGAAAGAAATCTAGAGGTGTTTAGTCTGGTGAACTTGGTGGCCAGTAGATTGTACCGCCTCGTCCAATCAATGGCGTCGTATAGTGAGCATCAACGTCTACCCTCACAATTCGGGAGAAATGTGTCGGTGCTCTGTCCATTTGGAGTTAAAAACGCCGCTGCTGCCGACGCTGCCTGAACACCAACGGAGCTTCTTCCAAAAATTCATTTTGATGAAAATTCAATCTTTCGCCATTTAATTTGTCAGGCAAGACAATAGGGCCAATCAGAACTGGTCATTCAATGAACCTGCTTACACGTTTATGGAAAATTCATGTTGGAATTGACCAGACCTGACGGCGTGTGGGTTTTCAGTCATCCACGAGTGGTCATTTCGATGGTTTGTTATACCAGCTCTGGTGAATTTCGTCTCATCATGTGTTAAAATATTTATTCAGTCTTCATTGCTCATATATATTTATTTATTTATTTATTTATTTTCTAAAGGTACACCAACAGCACAAATAAAAGAAGTTTATAATAGGAATAGGTAACACAAGGCAATTTTAAGGCATACACAAATAAACTACAAACTAGAAATTAAGACGATCGATAATACACGCACAGCAACACGCAAACTCTATACAAAAAAAAAAAAGGACATGAAAATGAAAATTAAACAATGAACAACTGAGATCAAGAACAAAGAATAATAAACTAATTTATCCATATTTAAATAACAAAAATTAAATTAAATACTAATAAAAGGAAGAACCGCTCAGCAGAACAGTATAGCTGTCAATTTACGTTTAGCTTCAGCCGATTTACAGTTAAATATATCAATATCAGTATCAGTATCAATACCCAGCCTGCTGAACAACATATTTAGGTTCCTGCTAGCCCGCCAAAGAAAGCTATTCTGTCTATAATTAGAAGAAGCAAATGGAATTGAAATTGGGTTAAATGACCTAACAGATCTAGTTGGTACATTGAAGTTTATCAACGAGAGGATATCAGAGCAGTCCACACGACCATTAATAACATTAATTAGATATGAAATATCAGATATTTCGCGGCGTAAATTAAGGGGTAATAAATGATGACGCCTACAGATATCACGATAGTCAACTGGGTTATAAGGTTGATACAATCTGTAACATAGAAATTTAACAAACCTCTTCTGAACCCTTTCAAGTCTATCAATATGTATTTGATAACAGGGATTCCAAATCTGCGATGCATATATATTAATCAGGTATTAAATATTTTAATATGAAAGGTGTATAAAACAAAATACAAAATCATATATTTTAATATGATTTTGTAAGTCAGATTTGCTCTAATGGAGGAATCGGGCAGAAGAGGTTTTAGTTTATTATAAAAAAAAACCACGGAGGGTAAGGCGGGAGCGAAGCGAAGCGGATCTAACGTCCTCCACGTTAGATCCGCTTCGCTTTCATCTTCATCGCTTTTCTTTCATCAGATGTGCCTAAAAATATCTACGTTTCATCAGCTATCCAACGAGGTATAACAAACAATCTAGGGTGTTATCAAAAAATTGTAGAAAACACTTAGTTTCATAGGCACAGGGGAGGCAAAAAAAAGCTAAATAAAACAATAGGTGAGTACAAGATACTAAATTTACTAAATTTTCAAGTTCCAACAAAACATCTTAAAGTCTAAACTTCATGTTCAACATGTCCGCCTCTGTTTTGTACACATCTTCGCATTCTTTTACGAAGTCCACTTTTTACTACACCAGTAGTTAAAGTCCTTCTCATTTCATTCGCCGCATTAATTATCCTGTCTCTCAATACTTCAACTGACGAAATTGGGTTGGGCTCACTGTACACGAGGCTCTTCATGGGCCCCCACACATAAAAATCCATGGGGGTTAGGTCCGGACTTCTGGCTGGCCAGGGTAAAGGCCCACCTCGTCCAATCCATTTGTTTGGATAATTTGTGTCCAACCATTCTCTGACACTTCTTCTGAAATGTGCAGGGCAGCCATCATGCTGAAACCACATGTCTCGCTCGAATCAGATTGAGTGGCAAATCATCTAATAGGTCACTTAGGTCTCCTCGCAGGAAATTTTCGTAGTGTTCCCCATTTAAATTCTCGGGGAGAAAGTAAGGCCCAATCAAATGATTAGAAATAATGCCCATCCACACATTCAGGCTAAATCTTCGTTGTGACCCCTTTACTCTCTTCTTGCAAGGATTTTGCAGTTCTTTTGGGGCCCAATAATGAGCGTTATGATAATTGGTAATCCCATCTTTATGAAATTTTGCCTCATCTGTCCACAAGATTTTTTTAAGGAAAGTCGGGTCTTCGACATCAGCATTTAACATAAATCTACAGAAATCCAATCTTCGAGCGGGATCTCCCTCTTCAATAGCATGTACCGGCGTATAATGATAAGCGTATAGGCCCGCTGTATGAACGGTAAACCATACTTTCCATTGCGAGAGTCCCAGATCACGGGCAACAATATTAGTGGAAGTGGTTGGATCCAATCGAAACTGTTCCACTATCTCATTGTACATTTATTTCCCTAAACTTATCTATTAGCGAGACTCTGGGACCGAGCTTGTAAATGGCACGAATGGCCCTTTTCTGTAATACAAATATAGTGTTTATATCTGCAGCATTACCCCAAAGTAAAATACCGTACGTCATTACACTATAGAAATAGCTAAAATATACTATCCTCGCGGTATTTACGTCAGTAAGCTCGCGAATCCGTTTAACAGCGTAAACAGCCGAACTTAATTTAATGGCTAGTTTATTAATGTGTGGCCCCCACTGTAGTTTGGAATCGACATTTATACCTTTTTTTTTTTTTTTTTTTTTTTTTTTTTTTTTTTTTTTTTTTTTTTTTTTTTTTTTTTTTTTTTAGGAGGGGAAATGCATTTACGCACTATTCGTCGAGGGGACGTCTCGACGAGGAATAGTGTGGGACTCACCCGGTGAGAGTCAACGGAAATACCCACTAAAACCCCTCCGGGTTCCACCATCGGCGGTGGTGTGGAACCGAGGTTACAGCTAGGCCATGTCCTCAGATCCCACAAACCGCTATGTCCGAGAGCGGACTCATCACTTGGCGCTTTTTTGCGCCGTCGCGCTGGTTGCGGCTGCCCACTGGAACCCCTGTGAGCAGCCGCGCATCAGTTTTGGTATTTTCAGGACGCCAGATGTCCCGTTCTGGCGCCCTAAAATTATTACCCGACGGTCACCGCGGCATATGCGCGGCGACGTCGGCCGACTCTTCGGCGCCTGAGTGGGTCCGCCTGGGGGTCCTCCTCTCGGGACCGCTCCCTGGCCTCTTTGCCACTCATGGCCGCTTCACAGAATGTCTTGACGGCATTCCAGCCGTCAAGGCTGTCAATCATTGCTCTGACGACAGGTGGTAGGGATAAATCCCGTCCCACGACTGCCGTCAGAGCTGCTCTCTCTTGGAATCGACATTTATACCTAAGAATACAGTTGATTCAACCAGCTCCATGTCTTCATAATTTACATGAACATTTGTATCAATTTGTTTGATATTTGGTAAAGTGAATTTAATACATTTTGTCTTTTAGTTGTTCAACAAAAGATAACAAAAGATAAGAAAACATAGAAGATAAAATTTCCTTTCCGATGATATATGATACTACTAGAAACATGTAAGATAAAGTAAAGAAAATCAAAAGAACAAAACGAACTTTCCAACCTCCAAAAGTAATGGGTGGAAGAATTTTTGAAAAATAATACATATTTGATAGTTTTATTGTATAAAAATTATCAATATAGATAGCTAATAAGATAAAGTAACGAATAAAACTTACGTTTGTTTATATTTCACAGGAAAACCAACAAAAAACACTTCGAAAATGCGGCTGAATTGGAAGCGGTCACGCAAGAAAAAAAAGTGAAATGCAAACTGGTTTTTTTCCGTTGGTAGGAAAGTGACAATGGAGTGAATTTGTCTACAGTTCCGGCATTTATTCATAAAATTGTTCTACAAATTTCAACTTTATCCGTAGAGAATTAGTATTTAAAATCGAGTAAAATATGAAGCAAGTCGGTCTCGACATAGATCTGTGTCGGGACACATTCGCATAGGTGCACTGTGCGGAATCAACCAAGAGGTTATAAATGTAACTCATAGCTCAGTTATCGTGCTCTTACGCATGGAGTTAGAGTGGGATGGATAATTTTCGTAACCTAACTTATTATGCGTTTGAAAAATAATTATAGCCAATTTCCAAACTAAATTAAAATATGTTCCTAATAGATAATCAAATGAAATGAAGCATTTTGTAGTATTTTTTTATTATAACAATTATAAAAGATGCTCAAATTGGCGGCCATTTTGCCTAATACATAAGCGACAACGTTTTAAAAAAGAGCGTTTTAAGCGCCTTAAACTATTTACATTTATTTCGTTGGCTGCTATTGTAAGTCTTCTCGCAATTCTTCCTGGTTTCTAATTGGTTTTTCATAAATTTTATCCTTTAAACATCCCCAGTAAAAAAGTCTAGCAGATTTAAACCTGGTGACCGTGGTGGCCACAAAATTGGGCCCAGCCCACCAATTCATCGGTTCGGGAATCTTTCATTTAAATATTGCCGTTCGGCATAATGGACTGGGCATCCATCATTTTGAAGCCACATTTTATTTTGTAACTCTTGAGGAGTTCCTTCAAGCGGGTCAACCAAATTATTCTGTAGAAAATGTAAATAGTTCTCCCTATTTAAGATAGGAGGCAGTTCTACCGGTCCCAGAATTTTGCCATTAAAAATTCCAGTCCATAAATTAATTTTAAATTAATATTGGGACTGTTCTTCGCGCATTTCATGCGGATTCTCGATACTCCAGCTATGCACATTGTGTAAATTTAGGTAGCCATCCTCGCGACAGGACGATTCGTCGCTCCATAAAATTTGGAGTTCTTGATTTTTTAATAACGAAGTTTGAACACCTGTGGTAAAAAAAGACGTATGGAGACTTGGTGGCACACAATTTTAAAAATATCCCTACTTCATGTAGTTTCTTAAACGGTTCATTGTCAAATTACTGAGTTATTTCTTCCAATTTTCTTAAAACAAAAAGCAAAAAAATAAATGAAATGTACTTATTTAAATTTACTTATTTCTTCTTGCTGTGCCATCGAATGTCCTTCAATGTTCCCTGTAGGACGTTGGTACGAGCCAGTCACGTAAAATGATGACGAGGTCAGTACCTACAAAAAAGTGAAGTATAAGTGCATTTACTAAAAGTAGGTAAGTAAGTAAAAGAAAATAGTTACCTTTGTAATTTAGTGTTTAGAAATCATTATTATTTAAATTAGCTGTAGGTGAGTTTATTTACCTTCGTTTCTACATTCAAGTCGGTATAATTTGAAGGAACATTCATCAATGGTTTTAGCTCATCGATGAGCTTGTTAGATTTTGTTTAGATTAAGGTATCAAATGATCGATAATTTTACTGGAAATTAATAGTAAGTATAAAGGTATAATTAATAAACCTACTTTGTTGGTGATTTAATACAGTGATTCCTTACTAATAAGGAAAGATAATAAATAAATATAGGCAAATAGTATATATTAATTATATTTGAGGCTTTGTAATGAAAATACACTAACCCATATATAAATCTGAATATATTTTGAATATAATTACGACAGTAATTTAAACAACAAATTATAACAATAGAATTAGCGAATATTAGAAATAATACACAATACATTTTTATCCAAAATATCTAAAAATAGTATATAGAGTGGCTTACGTAACTTTAGGATGTTGCCCCGTCCTTGGTTGGATATCAACTGCCCGAACCACACGTTATAGCCGGCTTTTATAGCCAGTACTAATTATCAATCTACCCACATTTTTATTTATCACACTTCTTTGTTGGCATTGACAATATAAGTTTGTAATGTTTACACATATGTATTATAATTATAGAATCTAATGTTTTAAATATCCTTGTCAAGCTCATAAGTGAGCTTCTTTTGTGAGTCGATAACGCTTTACAAACTCTACATCGCACGGAGGGGTATTTTGGCAATCTAGCTGGCCAAAATTATTTCAGGTGCTTATATGCCTTTAATGTCTTATAACATATCATATATGCAACGTAACATCAATATTTTTAATTTTAAGTGAGTATTGATAGTTTAAGATAAGCAACTCCGTGTGCGGGTATTTCTCAGATGGGTTACCCTACAATGTCATATTTTTCTGAGTTTCTCATTTAGCACATTTAGCCGTTGATCCTGTAAATTTTTGTCTTTGACTTTAATATTCGTATTAGAAAAGTCATTAAACGTCTTTGAAAGAGGGTTCAAGTCACTAGCCCGTAATCTCCACTAAGCCGCATTAGAGCAGGTAGCTTTTATCCTAAACCTGATCGAGAACCCTATTATCTTGCCTACAAGTACAAGTTTTCAGTGATATTGTTTTATTATTATAACATGAAACAAAACATTGATGACATAATTGACAATACATACAAAATCACAGGAAGGCAAAAATAAAAGTGCTATATATTATTTTAGTAAAAAAAAAATAGAAAAAATAAATAATGGAAAAATGTAAATTATTTTAGTATCCGAACCATATCTAAGTGAACCCAAAGACGAACTAGAACCCAAAGGAATTTTCGTCTATTTCAGAGTCTTCTGTTTCACTTTGATATGCTTCAAATAATGCAATCGTTTCAGGCAAAAACGGCTGTGAGCGTTTTATCCTTTTGGGCCTTGACATGACGGGATCAGAAGTCAAAAGCAATCTGTTCATTACGTCTAGATTGCAATTTTCCCTAGAAGATTTTCTTGCGAAGTTTTCCCTATATAATTTAAAATGCTTATTACGCGCTTCAGCGGCTTCTTCTGATAGTTGCCGAATGGGCAACAAGGCATTTTTTATTATGGTGGAGCCATGCCTCAACACCTTGTGCAAAGTTGGCGTCATCGGGCACCATCCATATAGCTCCACATAAAGTTATTTGGTACTTTTTTTTTCTAATAATAGGTTTTCCAAAACTGTAATATATTCTTAAGGGGGACGAAAGTGGTGAGGATTTTTACTGATATTTGTTGTAGGATAGTTATTCTATAAGATCCTTTTAAGTTTCAACACAGGAACTCACTCCAAAGTACAACTTTTACCTTCAACAAGATGAAAGTAAGTAAAAAACAAAGGAAAAAAATAGCTCTATCTTAAACACGCATAAAATAAAACATATTAATTAAAAGGTCATGGTTTTTAATATATTGTAATGTCACTTACCTGTTTCATCCATAGCAGTCACAAAAACTAATAATATCTCACGAGAAATTGTTTAAATTCGCTGTTAAAGCAGTCAAAATTCTGTAGTCGAAGGAACACGCACACGCTCAGGTAGACGAACAGAAGCCGACTGCCGGGGTGGGGTGGAGGGACGTTAGATGTGTTTGGGAGAGCTTCTATTGTGTGCTCCTGTTATCTAGCATTGTTATTAATGCGATTTTGTTTTGTTTGCATTGACTTTGTTAATACCTATTTTGGCCAGCTAGATTGCTTATATAACTGTACGTGCGCCGGCTAACCGATGCCCGGCGACAGGACGCACAGTGGTGGATCCGGCGCGCACCCGGCGACCGCCTGCCGGATAAATTACACCGGTACATGTGAAAGCTACGTACCATGCCCATACACTTCACCACCGGGTACCCGGCGCCGGTTATCCGGCAACCGGGACATGTGAAAAAGCACTTAGTCTGTCCAACCCGAGAATAAACCACTTGAGAATGCTTACCTTGCGCCATTTCTCCTCCGATCGAGAGTAGCCTGTTCCGTCACTATTTAATTTGTGGCATAATTCCTTCCATTTCATTTGTATGAAATGGCGTCCTCTTGGACCTCCAGAAGGTTTAGATAAGTCACCATTTCTACAAAATAAATAAAACATACAGTCCTTGGCCAAATTATTAGACGCACTATGGTTTTTATGCAAATCTCAATTATCAGCTACTACAATTCCGTCTTTGAATACTTATTACCTATTATTTTAACTGATATATGTAGTTTAAAACTATATATTTACTGAAAAAATATATTTTATTAATTTTAATAACCAGGATATAGAAATGTCACTTAAATTTTAGTATTTTGTGGTTCCACCTTTTGCAGCTATGACAGCCTCAATCCGGCGCGGCATGCTGTCAATGCAATACTGGACCGTCTCCTGCATTTGAGGATGATGATTCCACGCATGGATAATTTTTTCCAAAAGCTGGGTTTTGCTTGTAATGTGTTCTTTAACCACTTCCCTTTTCAGGAGCTCCCATACATTTTCTATTGGATTCATGTCGGGACTGTTACCAGGCCAATCCAACAGGGGGATATTTTCGTCTTGTAAATATGTTTTTATAGATCTGGCAGTGTGGCAGGGAGCTCCATCTTGCATAAAAATAACAAGACAGAAACACGTCCACACTGTTAGTAACCCCGCACGCAACTGAAACATGTTCAAACATGAATGCGACTTCTCGCTGTCATAATCCTACCTACTTACGATTGTTTATTATTGTTACTTAATTTATCGAAAATAAGTAAACAATACCGTCAGTTAAAAAGTTTTGGTTATAAAAATTACAATTTGTGTCATTAAATGACACTAAACAGACTATAAAATACGTAATTATGAAAAATCGGTGATGCGTCTAATAATTTGGCCAGGGATTGTAAACTAGACATCACCCACTACAGCTAACGTAGTATTTCACTACGTTAGTATTAACTAGTATTATTAATTAGTATTCACTACGTCTATTTCACTTTTCGTACCTTTCCATAAACTCTACCATCGTCCACTGACCTCCATATATACAAGTACGCTGGACCTATGATAAGCCGGGCCATAGTGAGGCGATTTGATTTTCGCCATTTTGGCGCTGATTGCAGAAGTGGGTGGGAACGGAACTAATAATAGAGATGGGACAATGAGATAAAATAGATCGATATTTCCGACAGATACAGATATATCGGACGGGTTGTATATATTTATTATAGTGTTTTAATATTATAAAACTGGTGGGTTTGTTTGTTTGGTGAACGCGCAAATTTCAGGAACTACTAGACCGATTTCATAAGTTATTTCACCGTTGGATTGGTACGTTATCCCCGAGTGACATAGGCTATGTATGTACCACGGAAGAAGCCGGCTATAACGTAGTGATTATATTCTCTTTGAAGCCGGCGCACACTGCCGGTCTTAGGATATGCCTAAGCCGGACTAAGGGGTACTTAGTATGTGGCTAGTTAGATCCAAAAATAAATGGAGCACGATTTTTAAATAGAAATGAGGTTTGTTTAGGATGGAGTGGAATAGGTAAGGTATTTATAGAAAATAAAAATATTTGTACAATCCTTTAACATTTTTTATTAGTTACCTTCATCATCTTCATAGTTACATACCATCAACAATTTTTCGTACTTTGCGTTTAACAGGGAAATTTGAATTATTTTTGTAAATTTTATACATCACGACAAAATCAGACTAAACGCATCATTGAATAGAAGAATAATTTTTGTTAGACAGTGTGACCAAATAAAATATCGTTAATAATCATGCCGGAGTGATCAAGTAGACGAATATGCTGAATATGCGTTATGTCAAAAAGTTCGGCCATGTTGAATGTTTAGTTAATTTTTGACAGCTGATTTTGCTTGCACGTGTTTTGGCTCGTCTTCGATTTTGGCCTATTCCATAGAATCTGTATCAAATCAAATTAAGCCACGGCGCTTGAAGTACTTACTTCAAGCGTATGGCTAAGCCAATCACATGTTTACACATATACATTTTAAAGAAATTTGGGCAAGTAGATGTTCCTTGAGCCCATTCCTCTTTATTTTTTGGTAATATAATCTCCCATTTATTGAAAAATTGCTTTTTAAAGTGATGTTCGGATGTTACCGCCCATCCATTATTTTACTGACCATTCATTTATTACACTGTTTAAATAATTTTTGAACCTGAAATAACCGCTAAATTTTCTTTTTATTACTATTCATGTTTTACTGCTGTAGTAATTTACCAACCACCCGAAAATAAAATAACTGCTCAAATAATTTTTCAGTTGATCATAATTCCAACTGTTTAAATAACAGTTGGAAAATTATTTAAGTGTAACTAGTCTACAAAAAAATGTGTTTTTGCCGCAACAAACTACTCATTGGCGAGCCCAAATAATTTGTCGCGACAAAAAATTTCGTACATTTACACCAGTAACATATAGTGAGTAGTTTTTAACGGCGGCGTACAGACGGATGTCTATATATTTAATGATGATTTGTTTCAATAAAATATGAAAGTGGCTGTTAAAATTATCTGACACTAAAGTATCCTTGAAGTGGTTCTGTAGATCAGGAAACAATGTTTCTGTTTTATGTATCAGATCTTTTAGTACCCTTGCAGTTAATACTGCGGGAAAATTCGGTTCTATAGGAGGTTTTCCATTATTATTTTTGCAAGCCTGGCGGAAGAATGACTCTACCAATAAACAAACATTTACGACAGTTGTAGAAGGAATTGTTAAACCACCTCTCGTTTTTTGTACAACGAGTGCTATACCATTTCTGCGATTCAATACAGGATCTTGTGGTAAAGACTCGCAAGCAACCAAGCAATCGTCACACTTGATTTTTTTTCGAATCGCTCGTATCACAAATCCTGCGATATACCCGACACATTGTTTGGAAGTATCGTTTACGTTCGAGTCCGGTACTGCCCAAAATAAGTGTAAAAATTCACCTATTTCATCTTGCAGTGTTGTTTCAGTTTCATCTAAACGATATTTTTTTATTGTACGTATATTTTCAGCATCGCTATAAACATCTACATCAAATTTATCGATTTTAGCCCGTTTAGAAGAATTAGAAGATACACTTAATATGGCTATGTCGTTACCCTGGACGTTACCAGTGGAATTGCTTATTTCGTGATGAATAAGCAATTGTTTAAATGCATTCACAAACTGAGCAGCTGTTGGGTTTGGACACCAACCCCCTCGGCTGCGTATTGCACAAAAAAATAACTCTAAATGATCTTGGCTGAGTTTGTATGTCAATAAGTAATTAAGTTCGGGGTTTTCTGCTCTAACATACGTGTCGTAAATATGAAGTACCGAAATAACTGCATTGTAAAACCCCAAAAAACCTACTTTGCGACGTGATTTTACCAACAATGTATCATTAGTTAGCTTTAGTTGGCTAAGATAATTGATTTCTTCCATTATTTTGGCCCGCCATCTCTTTTCATTGCTAGTCCTGAGTGGACTTTTATAACCACTGCCCCATGGATTTCTCACATTCAAAAAATCAAAAATACGGTCAACTGCCCTTATAAATCTAACTGTGGGAGCAGAACCTTTAAATTCTGGAAGTTCTAAAACTTTGTCGCAAAATTCAATGGCATCGGCGACACTGTTGCTTAGGGTTTGGGCGGCAAGATAGACCTTCATCACCATTTTTCTATAATTTACGTGTAAATTTCTCAGCCGATTTCCTAATCTTAGACCGTCGCTCTCCTGCAAAGCTGCCAAATTCTCTATATACTCCCACTTGATTAAATTTTGTTCATGGTCTTTAAGTACCTTTAATTCACCTATACAATTTCTAATATTTTTAAGCATATGACAGGGGTCAAATACTACATAAACCTTGTGGTTTTTGTTTGAAGGGTGATAAAATGAAGGTTTCGTGTTGCTTCCTGTTTCTAACACTGCCCCTAGTTTAGCAACTGTTGAAAAATGCTCCGGCGGCCCATCTAAAGTCAAAGAGCATATTTCAACCGAAACATCATGCAAGCGAATTAGAGCCTGACGAATAAGGGCACTCTTTGTATCAGCAGATAACCCATTGATAAAAAAATAGGCGATTGGTATTTTCCAATTGCCTTTTAAGGGAACAATCATAAAAACCAATGCGTCTTTACAATCAGATAAATCATTACTTTCAGAATCGATACCAAGATCAACATGACCACGAGTTACACCATCGCGACTACGAGTACAACTTTTCTTTAAACTCATTTCATCCATAATTAAAGCACATATTAGTTTTTCACCTTTTTGTTTTGCTTGGTCACTTTTAAGTTTCAAAGCATTAAAACATTCAACAGAGAACCCAGGATTCGCGTCGACAGAACTGTACCATGAACGTATTACACTTGGATGTGGTAATGCTAAATTGAATTTTTTTCTAACAAAGTTGTATGCTTTTGGCGAGTAAAAATGGAGAGTAATCGCAAAGGATCTTAACTCTGGTGGATACTTAGAACGGTTTACACTTCCACCAGTATTTACTGACATCCTTTTAAGCAACTGTGGCTTAAAATCATCATACTGATTTAACATATCCGCACAATCATCACCAATAATTTTTTTTTTCTTTAGTTCACTAATTACAGTGCGTAAACTAGAGACGCTGACTTTTAAACGTTTCACATGTTGTGACAAGACTTTCACACGATTTCTTGATTTTCTCAAAGAATTTTTAACCCTCTGCAATGCTTTTTTGGATGACTCAGGAGTGTTTTCATAACGATGATCATGCTTGATATTATCACAGACTTCGGAGAGAGACCTAACCTTCTTTGAGGGAGTACTCTGTTGCTGGTCACAGCTTGTACTTCGACGCTTTCGACCTAAAAACAAAATTTCTGTTTATCAACAACTAACCCACAAATAAAAAATAAATATAATTATATCATAGAGTATACTGTTTTATAGCGCGCTCTTGAAGTAATTTACATAAAAGGTGACATGTGGTCCTAATTTTATTGATTAAGTACTTACCACTCAAGTTGGTATTATTCTGATCCATTTGTACATCAACAGCTATTGTCTCAGGTACAGGGGGTGCGGAGGTAACCATCCTTGTTCCAGATAATACAGATACTTCATGCATTGAAGATACGTTTTCTGCAAAAACATATGATATTTTAATTTGAAATAAAACAGCCTTTTTCGTAATTTGAACCTATCAGAAGGAAGAAAAAAAAAACAATATTCGTTATTTAATATACTATTTTAACACATGGTGTAAGGGACAGCTTCCCAAATAACTGGAAGGGTGTATAACTCATCATACAAAATCAAAATCTATTGAATTTTCATCAGAATAAAAATATTATGTATGACCCATTAATATATATCTTAGAAATAATACCGTATTTTATACTTACGGGCACTGCTACAGAACATTGTTGGAATACTGCACTTTTTCAAAGTAGTGCATGAGTTATGTTTAATAAAACAGTCATCAGAAAAGTGCTTTGAACAGATGTAATCATATTTTTTCGGACGCCAACTAGGCTTTTCAATGTTTTTCAGCCATAATTCCAGTCTTCTTTTGTCAGTCGGAAACCTGTGAATTATTTTAAAATTATATTTATTTGATAATAAAAATCGGTCATCGCGATTTCCGTTATTAAAAGTAAATAGATATCGATAGGAAAAATATCGATAAGTTTTATCGACAGGTAACTTGACAGCACTATTAAATTTTATTGTTTATAAATAAACCGGTAATACAAAGACAAATATGTTGTAATTAGGTATAATAACTAAGATTAGTGACAGATTTTTAAGTATAATATCAATAGAAGTTTAATTTGTTGAATATTAGCCGTAAATTCACTTACTTGTGGAATGTAATCCCATTTCCCTTTTGGTAACGAGTTTTGCATAACACACACTCTTTCATAGTTTACCTATGAATGACCACCACTTATTTATGTGTCAACTAAATTAATACGACACAACTAACAAGCTTAATCGCGTTAAACCTCCAAAAACACTTTAAAAACACGGGAAACAATCTAAACGAGACAGCGGCCATTTGCAAGTTACGTCAGATTTAGTTCTCTTCCCACGCATTGGGGGCGCTTCAAATAAGCATATTATAGAGCTGTCATTTCAAAGGGTATCGTAGGTCCAGCGTACTTGTATATATGGAGGTCAGTGACCATCGTCACATACTGTAAATGACTGGTCTTCATTATTATTTATTTTAATTATAAATGAACTTTTCAAAACACACCAACTTTTGAACTAACAAAGTCTGACACTTCACAGCCCGAGTAGCCGTTCAAAAACCACAAAATATGTAACGAAAAAATCTTAACGAATCAACCTATTTTTACATTTATAAAATTATTAACCTATTTACTACACACATATTTGACATCGTTTAATATTTTATTGTTTTCTTTAATATTTCACTGGAATATCACATATATTTTCTTAACTATTTATAAGATCGCTTCAAGCGGTTTTTGAACGTATCATTCGTTCAATAAGCCATTCGCGGGGCCGGCCCCATTTACGTTAGTATCACGTCACCTACGTAACACTATCGAACTTAACAGAGATTAAATTCTGTAATTATTTTAATACAATCATACAAACATTACAATATCTTTCCACGTTACCTCACGTCCGTGACATAACTAATAAGCATTTAAATCAATTTTGATTTAAAATTTTAACCAAATACGTTCATTGAAAATTATGACAAATTAAAAAAAATGTAATTATCGTAGAGTCGACCATCGTAAAAAGTGCGCTTGACATAACTTTGAGAATTACATACAATCGTTTTAACAATTCCTCATTTACACTTGTAATTTCTGCTGTATACAATGATAGTTTTGAAGAAATTTTCTTGCAATATTGCAGTATTGCAATATTTTCAAAATATTGTGCAATATTGCAGTATTGCAATATTTTCAAAATATTGCAAAATTTTAAATTTTTTTCAAATATTTTTGAATTGTGGAAGCTTAGGCTTCCAAGCTTGCTGGCTTTCTCTTAACCCTGAGCTCTGGGATCGCCGGTGATATGGACCATTTGCCAAAACGAGTTGATTTTTAATTAACCTATTCATGTTAAGGTATTTATAATAACAATACTTGTAGCTCATATTGTGGCATTTTGTACATTTTGCTCACAAGGAAAAGTATTGATTAAAACAGAGATTAAACTCTGTAATTATTTTAATACAATCATACAAACATTACAATATCTTTCCACGTTACCTCACGTCCGTGACATAACTAATAAGCATTTAAATCGATTTTGATTTAAAATTTTAACCAAATACGTTCATTGAAAATTATGACAAATTAAAAAAAATGTAATTATCGTGGATTTGACTGTCGTAAAAAGTGCGCTTGACATAACTTGGAGAATTACATACAATCGTTTTAACAATTCCTCATTTACACTTGTAATTTCTGCTGTATACAATGATAGTTTTGAAGAAATTTTCTTGCAATATTGCAGTATTGCAATATTTTCAAAATATTGCAAAATTTTAAAATTTTTTCAAATATTTTTGAATTGTGGAAGCTTAGGCTTCCAAGCTTGCTGGCTTTCTCTTAACCCTGAGCTCTGGGATCGCCGGTGATATGGACCATTTGCCAAAACGTGTTGATTTTTAATTAACCTATTCATGTTAAGGTATTTATAATAACAATACTTGTAGCTCATATTGTGGCATTTTGTACATTTTGCTCACAAGGAAAAGTATTGATTAAAACAGAGATTAAACTCTGTAATTATTTTAATACAATCATACAAACATTACAATATCTTTCCACGTTACCTCACGTCCGTGACATAACTAATAAGCATTTAAATCAATTTTGATTTAAATTTTTTACCAAATACGTTCATTAATAATTATGACAAATTAAAAAAAATGTAATTATCATGGAAGTATTGATTAAAACAGAGATTAAACTCTAATTATTTTAATACAATCATACAAACATTACAATATCTTTCCACGTTACCTCACGTCCGTGACATAACTAATAAGCATTTAAATCAATTTTGATTTAAATTTTTTACCAAATACGTTCATTAATAATTATGACAAATTAAAAAAAAATGTAATTATCATGGAAGTATTGATTAAAACAGAGATTAAACTCTGTAATTATTTTAATACAATCATACAAACATTGCAATATCTTTCCACGTTACCTCACGTCCGTGACATAACTAATAAGCATTTAAATCAATTTTGATTTAAATTTTTTACCAAATACGTTCATTAATAATTATGACAAATTAAAAAAAAATGTAATTATCATGGAAGTATTGATTAAAACAGAGATTAAACTCTGTAATTATTTTAATACAATCATACAAACATTGCAATATCTTTCCACGTTACCTCACGTCCGTGACATAACTAATAAGCATTTAAATCAATTTTGATTTAAATTTTTTACCAAATACGTTCATTAATAATTATGACAAATTAAAAAAAAATGTAATTATCATGGAGTCGACCATCGTAAAAAGTTCGCTTCACATAACTTGGAGAATTACATACAATCGCTTTATCAACTCATTTACAGTAGTAATTTCTGCTGTACAATGATAGTTTTGAAAAAATCTTCTTGCAGTATTGTCGTCATTAGTGCTGCCACTAACTTGCTATGGTTTATCAATATTTAAACCAAGTTTTTCTCTAAACTTCTTTGGCACATACGACTTCTTCCGCTTCTTGTGTTTCGTCACGAGATCTCAGACCCTTAGAATTTAGAATAAAACCAAGACCGCAACCAGGCACGCACGGGACAGAAAAAACTAGTGGAAATGCCCATAAGCTTCCTCTGTACGAGGACCAGTGTCGCGAAACTCGCACATTTGAAAATTAAATTGTGCATTACATTGTTATTGCACACACAAAAAAACTACGATATGATTGGTCCAATTATAAATTCAAAATGGACGAAACGCTTATTTGTTGTTCATACAAAATTAAGACTTATTACAACTACCGAAGGTTGTTATTATTTTACAAATTAAAATCACTTAACACTTATTTCATCTAACAAACAAATTTAAGCATTTATAAACGTGTTCAACTACTCGTTATTATTTTACAAATTAAAATCACTTAACAATTATTTCATCTAACAAACAAATTTAAGCATTTATAAACGTGTTCAACTACTCGTTATTATTTTACAAATTAAAATCACTTAACAATTATTTCATCTAACAAACAAATTTAAGCATTTATAAACGTGTTCAACTACTCGACCCTAGAGGGCGCTGTAACCAAATTATTCTATTTAACACGCCAACGGCTATGAAATAGATGTCATATTCGCATGCATTTGTTAATTATTTTGCTACTCGGCTAGAGACGTGACCAGATATCGATTAATTAAATGTCGATATTTGTTGAATACAGATGTTAAATGAAATAATTATAATCTTTAATAAGACATTTTTAACGTAAGTAATGTCTTGAAAAAGGTACAAAAATAATAGTTACAATAAATTAAACAATAGTAAGTATGTAATAATCTTAATATATTTATTGTTCTTGAAATAAGACATATTTGTTTAATACTTGTCGTTCTGATTATTTGATTTTTAGTTTTAATATATGATGCATGCGTACGTTTATATATTTTATGGTGATGGCTTTCATTAAATCTGTAACATGATTTGATGTAGGAAATTGTCCTAACTGATGGTAATTTATGTTTTGGAATATTGACATTTCAATAAATTGGCGCATTATTTTATTTATAAATTATCCTTTTTAAATACGTGATATTCCTTTAAAAATGTCTCTGACGTCTGGCATATCTTAATTACATTCTCTGATGGATATAATAATCCTCCTTTATCTTTTGCTATAATAAACCTGTGTAGTGATTTATTCTTTTCTGTTATTAGGGCGCCAACGCAAATGTCACACTTAATTTTTTTAATTAATTGTTTTACTATGAAGCTAGCAATGTGTGCTATCGATTGTTTGCTGAGATCGGACAAATGCAGATTTACTTGATTGTAGTCTCATCTTCCTGGCTTAAGTGTTGCCGCACTGTACTTAAATTAATTCTTTCTTTAATACAGCAGATGAACAGTTTAAAATTGAAATTTGTTCCAATGCCGAACAGTTTTCTCTGTCTGTGTCTTTTAGTTCCACGTGCACCAACATTTTTTTATAGGCAGATACGAACTGTCTCACCGTGGGATTGTTGTTTGATCCACCATGTGACCTTATGTTAGAAAAGAATAATTATATGTGGTCTTGACTTAATTTATAAATCAATATATTTGTCTGAATCAAAGTGGCAAATAAAAATTTTATAGCTTCTATGCAACCCAAAAACCCCAAATAACCAACCAATGAGAACGAAAGAACGCTGAGAGTGACAATTTTGTCACTCGTGCGCGCACTGCTGTGAAAACAGAACGGCGCGGTGACAGTTTCGTCACGGGCTTGTTCGCCGGTCGGCGTACATATAAATGTCACCCAGTTGTCACGTCGTAACATGCGCGCATTTCCATACATATCCACGGACTTGATAAGAGTGACGAAACAGTAACGGTGACAAAAATAACCCGTGGGCGCTATCCCTTATGTTTTCATAGTAAAACGATAGAGTGACGTTTTGTCACTCGACAAAAATCATCGATGTGCACCCCCCACTTTAATCATCAAAACAAAAAAAAATACGATATAATTTGTTATAAAAATGCTGCGCACTGATGCCGCAATATTTTTTTTCACCCCCCCCTATTTCCTATTAAATTTCCTACAATAAATACCATTAACAGAACTTCGGCAAGCTTCGGGTCATAACTTAAATTGAAAATTTAAGATAAGCAAAAACTACATATCATGAGATACGTTTCTGATACGAATAAATGTATAACTTTAACTTTATATATTCTTAAAAAGTACATACTGTGTGCTTTCTAAAATGGTACAATACTGCGTATTCAGATGCTCTCTTTGTCATAAAATACAAATAGTAACAAGAAGATATTTTAAACTAGTTTAATAATACACTTTGACTCTTTGGCTACAATTTGAGGTACAATACATGGACCACCGCACATATTCTTAGGCGCTTACCCATACTGTGGCGAGAAATCCACTGACGATTTTGTAACATCCCTGTTGCTCGATATTTCCTTTTTTATGTATCTGGTCAGGTAATTCCCCAGTTAATCTGTGTACATGTCCTCTAACGGTTTCAACAATTTTTGGAGTGAAAGTATCTACACAGTGTATTTTTCCTGGGGAAACACCTGGCAAATTTCACGTGCTCAATTTGGTGTCGGACCCTTTCGACCCACTTTTTCGTCCCGATCTACGAAATATTCCCCTTTCGACCCGCTCGTCTATTGCATGACCCGTTCGGCCCGATTTTGTTTATGGTACAGTCATATGTGATAGTTAATATACAAAATCAATATACTTACTCAAATATAAGCTAAACATAAAGTACAGATGAATATTATTTAATGAAAACTAAGTTATTTTTAAAAACTGTTTATTAAGATTTAAATACATAGGATAGTAATTTTTCCACCTATAGTTATATGTTTATTATTAAATTGTCCTATTATATAATTTTTTCGTCCCTTTCAATGAATTTTTTCCTTCTGTTTTCGTTGCTTTGTTTTATGTTTTGTATTTTTACAGTCATTAAAGAAGCTTCTTTATGTATTATTTCTAAGAATTGCAATATGTTTGGCTTTGTCTTCCCTTTAAGATATTTATTAATTTTTGTTTGATTAAGTGGTTCTAATTATATCATCGGGGTTTTTTCTAAGTACGTTTTTACCGATAATTTGCACTAGTAGTTGTCTTGCCCCGTTTTCCAATGGCTTGGTCTTAGCTAAATTGAAAAGGCCTTTGCCTTCGAGGCTACTGTTTAAAAGCGGCTTTAAATCCTGTAAAATTGCATTTATGAATAAAAATAAATGTAGGTTTTTTACTCACCTTCAAATACTTATCGACGCTTGAAAGGCAAAAGTTACCAAGCGACATATTGGCAAATTTACACCAGAGCATTTTAAAGTTTTTTTTTTATTTTTTTTATTTTTTTTTTTAAAAAATCGTATAAAATCGCCTATTAGTCACAACTACTTGATTATAACGAATTTTAAATGCAGTTTGAAGACTTAATAAACTGGCATTTAAAGATTATGAGTTTTCGCAATATTTTATGAAATAGTGTCGGTTAGTAATATCTTCATCAAAATCACAAACAGGTAAAAGTGACCTACCGACAACAAAATTTTATTATAAAACAAGTAAAATTAACTAAACCCCATTATTTTACAATTGTGTTTGAAGAAAAATGACGCATACAGAAATAACGCATGTTTGACATTTAGGTAAAATGATGTAAATAAAAAACAAAAGAACTTTTCTACCAGCCAATTTCAAACATGGTACAAATGAAATAATTTTCGAACTAGTAATAATGAACTTAGTACACAAAATCAAAGACTCAAACAAAGTTTTTCGACGGATATTATCATCATTATTACAACCATTGTAGTAATCTACATTCACCCACTACTAAGTATGGACCTCCACGAGGGATGAATTAGAGTACCTACCTATAAGTACTCCACCACGCTGCTCAGTTCTAGTGCGGGTTGGTGGAGGTTTTAGGCCAACGTTTATAATAACATACGAATATTGCAATCAAATCTCTCGCAAAGTGGATAGCTGTTCTTATAAAGAATTTTGGTAAAAGAATAAATCAACCAATTTACATGAAGTCTTTAATATTCCTAAATTATAAAACAAAAAAACATGAGTGAAGATATTTAGGTAAACTATGAAATAAACAAACAACACAAGATCAAATCCTCACAATTTAGAGCTTTATTTACCTACTACTTATTAGGTATATTTGGCATATTAGGTAAGCTTATCAATAACATTTTAACACCACATAATGTAATGTAACAAGAAATATTAATTCTTTGTACATACTTTATTATCACAATTAGATATTTATCAAGTTATTTGTACTAAATTCAAAACAAAGTATGTATTAATGAGCGAGGTAGATGTAGGTTAAGAACTTATGGATTGAGATCCATCCATCGACTTTAAAAAGCATAAAATTAGATTTTTCTTATAATCTACACTTAGTCCTTGAGTTACTAGGAAGTTACATAAAAAACATATCAAAATGTGCCAGTGAAAAAATATTAAAAAGTATAATAAAATTAAAGATAATAAAAGAAATCAAGCTTTTTTCCAAATATTTAACCATCATTAGAATCCATGTCTTCGATGTCTGATTCTGGCAAAACATCTTTTGCAGATGTAGAACAAGGTATATCGGTGAATTCTTTTTGGAATTGAGCAGGAATAACTTTGTCTTTGCAAAGTTTAACAAGGTCATCATATTTTGCCTTTGCTATCGGCAGACGTGAACGGTAACACGACATAAGAGGTACCCTGGTCTTAGATTGGATTTCAACCACGCTCGACTTAGCAGATTTGTTCATGGAATACTTGACGGAAACGTTTGAAAGATTACTTTTTTTGAATGTTGCTATCCTGATTTTGCTTATTTTTCCCGTAAGGTTACCTTTAAAGTACTTTTCAGCAATGGAATCCCACTTATAAAAATCTTCAAAAGTCAGTTTTTCTACCTCGTAGGGGAAGGGGTCCTTTCGAGCTGTGGTGAAAACAGTATACCATTGAGAAGGTGCATAAATAATTGTCTTCTTTAGATAAGTTTCAATAACAGCATGAACACTGTCGACTGGCATATATGTATGACCAGTCAGTAAATAATTTATCTGTATGGTTTCTAAATTTGTGCATTGCTGTAACGTGGAGTGTATCATTGTTAAAACTACCCGATTCCGGTTTTGCCCGGGGCAGCAGTCACAATAAAGGAGTAAGTTTTTAACATTACCCCTTTCATCAATTGACAGTATATATTTATGCAAAATACTAGATATTTCGTTCGCACCTCTTTTGCCTTCACTTTCATCCCAGTAATAGCAAAACACTTTGCGCGTCCCGTTTTCGTAAAAGCACAAATTATACACAGCCAATTTGCGCGAGTAATATAAAAGCATTGACTCGCCATGTGGGGTGTATAAAACCTTCTCTAAATCAAAACTTACACATAAAGTGTTAGGGTCACTTTTATGAATATTCTTATGAGCAAAAAACCTGTTATAGCTCTCGTTTTTCTCAGTTTCATGGTCAGTTTTTTCTTTAGCCTTTGTTGGATCTGAAATATCTGTTTGTTCGAATTTTAAGCATTTTAAACATTTATCTTTCTTGGGCATATGGAACCCTATATTGAAATCGTCAGAAAATATTTTACGGAACACTCTCTCACTAACATTTTTGTATTCATGTGTTAAGTAGACTCTAGTGGAATCATGTCGGCAATAATGCGATGGTACAGCAGGTAAACTTTTGATGAAATTGATCACTGTTTCTATTGTAGCTGGTTTGGTTTTATTAGGCGGTACGTGTTTGCCACGTAAATCCTCTTTAGCGCAACCCCAACTAGAGTTCTTGACAGTATGATAAATAGATTTCGACGATAAATTTAGTGTTGCTGATAAGAATTACAAACACACTGGTCTCCTGCCCTCTCCTTCATTAATATGATACTTAAATTTTATAGTGTTTTTGCTTATAAGTAACCTGCAAAGCCTACAACTGTATCGGTACAGGGTTAAATAATATTCACCTTGTAGTAGGGGAGAGTCTGTTATTTTGGACCATTTTTAAAAAAATGCGGTTTTGAAATGCTTTTTTGAAAATAGCACAGACAACAGCTGTATTAAATGAAACTATATTTATTTGGCTTCATATATAATTAATAAAAATCAACATAATTATAGCAACACTTAAGATAATTATAATTTTATGAGATCAGATATTTGTTTCAATTTAACCAACCGGTAGGATTAATTTGACCACGTGGTTGGTAATTTGGACTTAGAGAAAACTTACCTATAAAACTAAACAAAAACACTTTTGAGAAAAATATCTCTCGTACTACCAACAACAACGATAGAAAATCTAACTTTGACTAAAAAGACTTAAAAAAATCCAGTCAAAATTCTGAATAAGTTTGAAAAAGATTAATTCAGACAATCATCACAAACATCGGGGTTGGTGGTGCAAGTGTCACGATTCCAGTTATGGCAACGCACACATTGTATCTAATCCACTTTGGTATCATGAAGGCGTAATACTGTTATGTGCGGGTGGTGTCTCCGGTGTTGCAAATAAAATCAGTCATCAACTGATATTGCTTTTATTGTTCTTCTTATTATACAATAAAGTTATGGCCAACTGATGAGAAAGCGTTGCCGGAGGTGAACAATTTGGATGCTACCAGTAATGCGATACAACGGGAACTGTGTGTTTTGCCCGCGTCAACCGTATTTAAATGATTACCAATAATTTTATGTTTGTTCTACCGCTCTTTCCATTATCGAATGGACCTCGGACCCCGTCTCTAACGATTGTTTAACTTTCTCATCAATTAACTTTTACACAAAGACTTATTTATCGCCTAGTAACAATGACAATGAGTGGAACATTACAATACCAGGCCTTCCCAGCCATTTCCTTTGCTCTATTGAAGTTGTGTTTCAGTCCATTTTTCTCGGCAATTTGGTAAGCAAGTCTCCTAACATCTGTTATAGTTAACCCAAACATGTGTTATTCCTCCAAAAATAATATGTTCTCCTGTTCTCTACTAGAACATTTTCAAATTTGCTGCCAAATACCGTTGGTCTTCCGTTATTAATTTCAACACGTTCTTCTGAATAACTTTTATCTAAATGTCTTTTTAATGTTGATTTAGGAATCGTGCACACTCGTTCAAATTAATTACTAAATTCTTATAATCGTGTATAGCGTTTTGTAGATCTTCTGCTTGCCATTTAAAATATTTTTGTTCAGTCATCCGTACCAAACAAGAAAAAGTTCGATAAATTGGACCAGTCCATTTTAACCGACCATTTGTGGTCCATTTAAGCAAACTGTTTACTTGCATAAAAAAAACGAATTTGACAAGAACATAACCTATCTAAGCCGGCTAATGTTTATCACCAGTTAATTGTTAATTAATAATGAATCTCAATTAAAAATATAATTATAGGCAGCTTACCTTTGCATTAATTACACCACTAGCAAAGAACACCAACATTTACATTAAAAACAATGAAATTTGTTTTTCGTTAATGACAACTAGCCGCGCTGTTTTATGAGAAATCCAAAATGGCCGATGTGTAGTGAAGTTAGTTGATTGTCGTTTGGCGTTGCCAATTATAAAATCAATAAACTACTAAACTGTTATTTTGATGGTGGTCCAACTTAACGAATGGTCCAATATCCCAAACTTTCCCCTACCTAATAAACAACATCAAGACAGCAATGTCAAGAGGTTGTAAGAGGTGTGTAGCATTTGGCAGTAGAGCCAACCAACACGATTCCATTTTCTTTACAAAATGTGATCAAAGATGGCTATCTAAAAATAGCGCTATGGGAAAAGTAACTTTAATAACCATCCAGGTACAGATAATTTGATATTTTTTGGGATATGTTTCTTATATGGATATAGTACCATGGAAGGAGCAATATCTCCATTCGCTGACACAGTAACTAAAACAGTCGAACATTCTTTTTCATCGTTGGCCACTCGATTATAAACACGTCTGCTACCTCTTTTTACTAAAACTTGCTTCTCTTTCGGACATAAAAAAAGCTGTTTCATCGCATATAAATATCCGTCTTGGGTCCTTAAAAACTTGAAGCAAATTGCTACTTTCAAAATACGAGTGAACTCTTTCAAACCACAATCGTATTGATTCTTCTGTGATCTGATTTCTACTCAAAGGAAGATTTTGAGGCACGCGTTTGCTCAATGCCGGATGTCGTTTTATAAAACCCAAGAATTAGTTTTTTTCCAGGCCTTCCATCTTTAAATGGATTAGGACCCTTTAAATTCTTGACTAGTGCAGCTACAGTATCAAGCAACTGTTCTTTAGTGACTAGGAATGCACATTTACCCAGATAGTGAACCTAATCGTCGACTCGTTTTTCTTCTTGAATATTTAGCACAGGCTGTACACCACATGTGTCATTGTCATATATACCATCTCGCTTGTTTCTTAATGTTGTCTCTGGTATATTAAATTGAAGGGATGCTTGGTAATTGTTCAATTAACTCTAAAGCAGAAACTAGCTCTTTGTTAGCGTAGTTTTTGCGTTTCTTCTTTTCCATAATTTCTGCGAGATAGAAATGAATAAGACTTGTGTTCTCGACTATAATATAATGATCAATCGCTCAAAATCACAGCAGAGTTGTAAAGTGATAAAACCGTGTACTGTTATTTAACATATTTCGTAAGTATTTTTTTATTAAAGAAAAGTAAAGTACTTAGTATCTATTCAATAACGGAACCCTAGTTAAGAATACTGGTTGCCATATCACTCGGCGATAGATTTTGTATGAAAATTGTATTTCCGAGTACTTTGCACTCATTAACAGATTCTGATATAATCTATTACCGAGGCATGCTGCGGTAATGGGAGTAGAATAAAATATTTTAAAATATAATTCCGATCCTTAAAAAACTAATAGATGTATGATTTTTTGGTATCACTTCCCAGAAACATTTAAATCTTCGTGAAAAACAGTATTTTCAATCACAAATATGCCTTATTAACAATGTTTTGTCAAATTAATATTGTAAATATTTATATGACGTTTTTGACACCGTTTTGGACACAAGCTACTTCAACACTGCCGTCGCACAAATTGATCGTTTTTGATCCGTTCACTCTACAGTATGCCAACTAACACCCATTAGTGCGATGTAAAATACTGCAAGTTAGAATTTGTGCTAAATAGTATTATAATAATAATATTAATAATTTCTTTATTTGTATAGAATGCAGGTACAAGTATGGTCTTAGTATAAAATATCCCAGTACATTCTGCCTGTTAGCATACAAAATTGAAGGAGAAACTTGCAGCTAATTTTAAACTAGGTACTATTGTGCTAAAGTTATTGTTATTAAATTGAAATACGAAAATATCTGATACATCGGTAATTGATGCCGATTTTGCATACCGCGGTAATGGGTGCTTTTACCTTATGTAAAACACAGCAGGCCAGTAATGCAGTTCACGAGCTGCCACGAGACATCTCCATCGACCTTTCAATATACCAAATGTGCGTTCAATGGTAGAGCGTGCATGCTTTTGGACAGAGTTGTATCTTCCCTCAGGAGAGTCTTCAATAGCATTATCTATAGGTGTCATCATAACCAGAAACACCTAAAATAAAAAAACTATATATTCATATAATTACACTATAAGCTTAAAAAAAGACAATTACATTCTACACAAACAATAAAATTTGAACATACTTACCTAATAGATAAAGTGTTTCATTCCGGAGACCCTCCAAATGTGTTCTTATATCGCATTCTCTCCAAATATAAGCATCATGTGTTGCTCCTCCGAAAGAAGCGTCAACATTTGTTATATAGCAGTCAGAGTCGCATATCTGCAAAAGAAAAAAAAAAATTTTCAATATCAATATGTAAAAAGAAAGGTATAGAGATAACGAGAATCACAATTACACAATGATAGATGTCAATAAAACCATTGTTGTACTTACAACTCGAGTGTTAATCGAATGAAAATGTTTTCGATTAAAATATTGTTCCTCATGCTCCGAAGGTCTAATAATTGCTATATGAGTGCAATCAATGGCCCCAATCGCTCCACCAAGCCCATATTTCTCATAAAATCTGGAATATTATGATAGATACACCAATGTAAATTATAAAACTTTGGTAAATATTAGCTATAGCTACTAATTTTAAAATGAGTGTTACATTAGTGAAATGTTGTACAATCTAAATGTTTGTACATCTTTCTACAATCTACACACATGGCCTTATCATGAGCCTTATCACAGGGTAGGTTAACAAACGGCATAAAGTCTGTTGTAATAAGAGGGCTTCTGCAACAGTCTAATGGGAGGCCATGGGTACTCTATCATTTAATTGTGAAGACTTGTGATTGGCCCTATGTGACTTTCTATGTTTATGTATTCAAAACTTCTTCAAGGCTTATAATTTTCTTATGAGTCTTATAATTCAAGTCCAAAAATAAATAAAAAATACATACAGTTGTACACATAATTGTACACATCTACAAATGGGTCCTTGTGTTCAATATTAATTTTCCTTCGCCAAGAATATTCAATTAGCCAGTCAGTGAAGTCTCGTTTATTATTCTCTTGTCTAAATGCTTTCTTTAATCCTCTCCACTGACTCTCTACTCTTTGGGTGTGTGTTCCGTCTGGTGCCACAAATTTATTTGTTTGGTCACTATGATTCACTCTTCTGTGAATGTAGCCATGCTCAGGAAGGCTCAAGTAAGCTTTCCAATAATCGGTGTGTATAATGGAGCCTTCCTGGACGTGTTTCTTGATTAGTGGCACCAAACTTTCTACAGACCGATCATTTTCAAGACACACTTCAAGGCGGAGGTCATCACTCCCATCTTCAATCATGCCAATGACCCAGTGACCCTCAATGTGTCTTCCTCTATTATATTTGCGTTTGCCTAATTTACATTCATCAATTTGCACTATTTTGTTGGGTCCTCCAATCTTCATTTGAGCGTCTTGGTGTTCTATTTCATACACAACAACAGTCTCTCGGCAATAGGTATACCAGTCAGCCACAGTAGCTGCCGAGAGCACTGGTTCATCTTCTTGCGATAATTGTTTTCGCACCTGGTGGTACGATAATCCTTCACTATAAATGCATACATTAATTGGAATACCAAGGTGAGAGACAGTCGCACATTTTCAAAAAATGTCCCCGTAGCTCGACTCTCGGATTTAGTTCTGCAGTTACTTTTTCTGCATCTAAATTTTCCCACTTGCCCAACTCCAGCAGTCAGCGTCATGGGCTTTCGGTGATAGGAACATTGTTTCTCTCGTGGCAGAAGCCCTTGTTCCTCAGCAAATTTTATACACTGGGCTTCTGAGCCCAATTTGCTAAATATCTTCCTCCAATTCCACATAGATCTAAACAAATAAATATAAATATAAAAACTTAAAAATTCACTTTACTAAAAAGTATGAAGTGACCATGAGAGCAAAAAACGAACCTGATTTCATCCGAATATGGATTTATCCGCCTTCCAGATGACCCAGAAATAGGTCGCTCAATTTCTGGAGCTGGCATGATTAGGTCAGCCAAACCACTAGGGCCAGCTAATCCACTCTGACCAGCATCTAAGTCGGCGGAAGACGCACGCACAGCACTAGTAGGCACAAGCGGCTCATCAGAGTCTATAACTCGCGCACTACATGAAGGCGTTGGGGATACCGTCACAAGCGGCTCACTAGAGTCAATCACTTGCACTTTACACAACGGAACAGAATCAGAGGCCTGGGCTTCGGAGACGCCATGGTAGTCACACGTGTTGTTATTGCACAAGAGTACGCAAAACGATCTCGACTGCAAAAGCAACAAACGATGACTGACTGACTGACGTAATGAAAATTAGAATTGCGCCACCCAGTGTTGCCAAATCAATTAAAAGTCTATGGATTTTTTTTTCAATCGCTAAATGAGAACTAAAAGTCACTCATATATTAAATTTATCGAAAAATTTTGCGAAAAGGGATTTTTAGTCTTTTCAGTCAATAAATAAGATCAAAAGTCGCAATTCTGGTGACAAAGACACTAAATTACCAACACTAGCGTCTCCGCGTTTTGTTGCCATTTTCGGAAATGATGCAAGATTATATGAATTTCAATAATTTATTTCAAAAAAAACTACGTGGCTCCGCAGTTTGAAATTTTGCACAATTACTCCTTATACCCTAAGCTTCTCCCAAAAAAATTACGATCAGCCAACTCGACGCTCCATAATCTAAATTTTAGCCCACATAACCTCCATTTTGAATTCAGTTAATAAAAATACTCACCGCCGCTTAATAAGATTCCTCTAATTTCTATTTTGCGGGAATTTTATAAACTTTCTTAGTATATGAGCCGCATTGAGAGCAATTGTGACCTGCGCAAGCAACGAGAAACAGTTTGTTGTGCCATGGGCCCGTCCAAGTTTTGCACACAGATCCTTGGTAGCTTCCTCGGGCATAAAAATTCAAGGCCGTAAGGATCTAAAATTGAGATCCTTATTGACAAATGCAATTTTTTTTTATAAATAGGATAATATTTAAAAAAATATACACTACCTTAACTGTGGGCTCGATTCCATGACTCCTTGCCTTTGGAGGTATTAGAGGCACTATTTCTTGGCACAACTCCTCAAATAATTGCCGACTGAGTTGATAATTCCCTACGAACTCGTAAGTCGGGAATTTGGTGAATATTAAATTGGTTGCGCAGACGACGCCGATTTCTTCTACGCTCAACGATCTTCTCGTAGAGCAGGCTCCATTAAAAACATTCTTGCAGCCATTTCAATTAATTTTAAAACTAAATCACACAAACGATAACCAAACGGTAACACTTTTGGTTTCGTCAATTTCGAGGTTAAAATACCGAAGAATCATTTGTCAAAATCAAATTTTCGTTCGGAACATTACGAATTGAGTAGGTTTAGAAATTCTAAATGTCAAATTATTTCGTCCGGACGAACTTGCGGGAACGAATGGAACCGTAGTAGCAAATACGCGAAATTTCGTTTTTTGTTGAATTAGAGTAGGCCTTCTGGAATGTATAGGTTGGAAGGTTGCAAAACAACATTCCAATTTAAACCAAAAAATGTCCGTGACACTTAACAAATACATTTTACTAGCTTGCAAGAGTTCCTAAAACTAATATATTCCATTTCCCTGTAGTAGACACTACAATACTCGATAACCAAATTTTTCTGTGATTAAAGTAATTATTATTTGATGCGAAATATGTATTATTATTATTTGATAGAGGCTTTGCGGGACCAGTGTAGCCCTTGCCGCTTCGAACTAAATAAATCTATTATGATAGCCTTTATTTATTACTGCCTAATCCTATAGAGAGGAACTTTAGGATTTTCTTGGCAGTGAATTCTTGTATATCATCAGGCCCCACAATGTGTTTCCCTAAATGGATATTACATTTTGTACATTAGGGGTCTCCATTCACATAAGATGTTAAAGTTTAATTTAAAAACATTATATCATAGAAATACACTCACAAATTCAATTATTTTTTGTCTTATCATAAATACAAAATAATTAATAATATAGGAAATTGCAGTTTGTTATATTTTTATGATAACAGTACTGAAAATATTCGTGGGACACCGATGGTTGACTAAAAGGTTCTCCGAGCTGTGTAGACTGACTTTGTTCCCTGGGTTCAACATACTCCACTACTATCTAAAGTTCTTACTTTAGGTAGTAGTACTTCAGGCAAATCTAAACTTTGAGGCTGTAAAAAGCTCAGTGGTAGGCTAGAGGTAGACGACTGTTCAGTGGTCTGAGAGAAAAAGATTCAATACATAATGAAATTGTGAAATATTGAAATTGAATTATTTATATAAATAATATACAAAAAAGCTACTACCAAAAAACATACAAAAAAGCCATTTAATAACTCTAATGCCATCTTAATTCAGAAAAGACTTGAAATTTTGTACATAAAATACAAAGTTATATAGCGAGTTATAAAAAAGTCTTGGAAAAATATTTTAACACAACAAATATGAGAATAATTGAGAGTTAAATATTAACTATCTCACCGAACGTTGGCACTCTTGACTGTAGTTTGGCGTCCACCAAACCCTTCTCCCATTATAGCACCTTTAGCTGCCAGCGATGGACCACCTTTTTTTTTACAAGGGGAAATCCGTTACGGATACCCACCGGCTTGTGGACGACCGGTGGGTTATGTCGGACTCCTATCCCAGAGATGGTAGCGGGATAGTATACCGACTAAAACCCCTTGGCGCCCTCTTCATCCGCTATTGGCGAAGTTGCGTGATCGGACGGACACTCGTCCGCAACTCCGCCGCGGAGGTCCGCAGCCGGACACTACTCTTGGGGCGGCGCACTCGAACGCAGAGTGCGCCGCGCCTCTCAAAGTAAGGGCAGACGGTAGAGTCCCCATCTACCGCCCTGCGTCTTGTCAGGGATCCAGGTGGCGGGCGTGCGCCAGCCCCCTGCGTCCAGTCCGTCTGCGGCGGAGGGGCTAAGATAAGACGTCGTCTTCCCGCTCTTTCTCCGCCGCCTCCTTCTGCGAGATGACATCCTCGCAGAAGGATTGAGTTGCTCGCCAGGCGGCTCTGCTGCCGACCATAGCTTTCACTACGGCCGGCAGAGAGAGGTCATGTCCAATGGTCGCTGCGCCGTCCATCTAGGGCACTCCGCAAGAGTGTGCTGTGCGCTGTCCTCAGCGCACGCACACGAGTGACACTCCGGAGTCGGCTCCCTACGAGCCACCCGGTGAAGATAGCTCCCGAAGCAGCCATGCCCCGAGAGCACCTGCACCAGGCGAAACGTGAGAGCACCGTGTCTCCTTTGGAGCCATTCGTCCAACACTGGACGGATAGCTTCCACGGTGCGGTGGCCGAAACTAGGATCGGCCAACCTCTCCTTCCATTTCCGGAGGAGGTCAACTCGTGCGCGCGAACGGAACCGCGCGACTTGCTCTTGCGGAGGCTGAGCTCCCCGAGACCGTATATCCGCCACGCCATGATATACGGTCGCCTGCACCTCGGCCTCGAGGTCCCACGGTGGCGTGCCCGCCAGCACGCACGCAGCCTCGAAGGACACTGTCCGGTAACCCCGAACGATCCTGAGCGCTAAGACGCGTTGCGCGCGCCGCAGGTGCGTCCTGCAGTCCGCGCTCAGATCGTCCGCCCAAATTGGGGCTCCGTATAGGGCCATAGACCGCACTGCCCAACCATACAAGCGACGACAGGCGGCGTTTGGCCCACCCAGGTTTGGAAGCAATCTGCCCAGAGCGGCAGCGGCTCCCACCAACTTCGGCTCCAGAAGCCGAAAGTGCCCTTCGAAACTCCAGCGGCTGTCTAGGACGAGGCCGAGGTATTTCATCGTGGGTTTCACCCTCACGGAGACACCCCTGATTACAATCTGTAAACCCGGCGGTGGTGCGTTCCGAGGCCCGTGAAATGGCCTCGGTCTTGTTTAAGGCTACGGTGAGCCCCAACCGCCGGATTCGTCCGACGACGTGTGCCACGCCAGCCGTAGCCAGTATGGCTGCATGTCTGTGGGTTGATGCTCGGGCGGTCACGAGGGTGTCGTCGGCGTAACACGTTACACCGACGCCCCGCAAGTTAGCGCCTCTGAGCACCGAGTCATAGCCAATGTTCCACAGGAGCGGCCCTAGGACTGACCCCTGTGGAACTCCGCACGTAATACGCCGGTGTCTCAATCCTGCCTGCGTCGGATAGCTGACTGTACGCTCGGTGAGGTACGCAGCGATTATCCGACGCAAGTATGTCGGTACCTGATGGTACCGAAGTCCATCCATGATGCAGCTCCACGGCAGGCTGTTGAAAGCGTTGGCAATGTCCAACGACACCGCCATCACAACCTGAGCGATGGACCACCTCCAGTTGCTGAAGCCAACCTCTGAAAATCAGCAGCAGCTTTCTTGGCTAAATGTTTTCTATTAAATATAATATGTTTTTTGCAAAATATGTTTTTTTTTTTGTTAATATCTCAAATGTTTCTAATTAAATAAAACATACACTCATAGACAGTTGGTTTCACAGGTACATAGGGTTTGCCCACAGAATGAAGTGACTAATAAAATATTGGTACCTTTTGCTACTGCTGTATTGTTTTTGTGCAACCACCAATGGGATTGAGTGTTCTTCCCACAGCCTCTTTGCTTGGGCATTGCCTTCAGCACCCCTCAATCTCCCGCGAGCCAGTTCCCTATGTTCGTCCAAGAAATTGAGAAGCGTTTCGATTTGCTCTGGAGTAGCGGAACCCGTATGTGGAGCCATTTTAAACTGAAAAGATGTAGTTATAAATGTTTATTATTAGGAAAAGGCGATATTTTATAGTGAAAAAGCAGAGTGAAGTACATTGTAATGTTTACTTACGAAGTTTATAAATCCACAACAAAACTTGTCGACGACAAAATGCAAACTATAAAATAGTTACAACTTGAAACTTTCTTAGGGATGACGGAATGTATATCGCGATAGCGAATATTTAAAAAAGGACTTGAAAACATAATTATCAACACTTGAGAAACAAACTTCGAAACTTTTCAAAGAATCCAAACAAAAAATTGTAAGTTTGTGACATTTGTTATGTGACAGTGACACATTATGTGACAATAACATGCGTGATTAAACGGATATTTTTAGTCGTAGGACGTTGCTTGATATAGATCATAAGAAATAGTACCTACTCTTCAAATTATTCGGATAACAATGTCATACAATTTGGTTCAAATAATCGTTCACGAAAATTGTCTCTGGCATACAAACTTCGTGTGCGTGTGCGAAAAAGAATTAGAGTAGGTTCAATTGCGAAACTTCGTTCGTTAACGAAGTTTCGTCAGTTATGAGTAGAGATTTAAAATGGCGAGTAATGCCGAATACGGAATAATCGCGAGTATTCGTGCCATCTCTAGCTATGACTTTTACTTGCCGTATAACCTAGCAAAAGAGTTGTATTAAAAGGACTCGAAACACATGCAAGTCGAAGTTTAAAAAAAAAATCTTTTGTTCACTGCTTAGTTACTTTGATTCGTTAGTCACGAATTGTTTATGTACAAATTCAATATGATTAGACTGGTTTGCATTTTGTCTTGGTGCCAAGCTCGGTGACAGTGATGAGGTAGATGTCACATTAAATATCTCACTGAATGAGAACTCTTGGAGATCTTTCCCCTCTTGCAGCTTCATTGATATCTATACCTGTTCCACACCGTTACCTGTCAGTCCAAGTTGGGTTGCTATACGCCTCACAGTTGTTGTAGGGTCTTGAAAAACTATGTTCAAAACACTCCTCCTCGTTTACTAGAATGCGTCTTAGAATGTCCTGGGTCGACGATTTGGAATATGTCTGTTGGGATACTTTCTTCTATACTCTCTTTCTGCTGTCCGAGCATTTCCATTACAGAAACCATAGACAAAATGGGATGTCTGCGATTTCGCGATTGGAAAAATGGATTCCCGTTCCGTGTCAAAACTCAACGAAATGTTACAGCTTTGAAACAAGGTGGGAAATAATCAATTGTTTACTATTTACCTTCGCCCTGCCATTAGATATCCCCCGATCCGGAAACCACCCCACTTCGACCCGATTCGTACCTGCGTTACATATTCAAATTGTTTTGAATAATTCAACAAACGCGTGACAATTTCGCCCAATGTCGGTGTGTTGTAAAACGTCCATAGGTTATCGAATTATTTCAACGTTCTTCACCGACGGTCGCGACTAGTGAAAAATCTGAAGTTAAATAATCGAAATCTACACCCATTGGACGACAGAAATATGTAAGAATACGGGTTTGTTGTGCAATTTCACTGCCTGTCTGTTATAAAGAAATCGGACTGTTGTCCTCTTCCAGCTGCACAGAGAGCTGCTTGACAGTGGGGTCGCTGGATGTGATGTAAAACTCCAAAATTAGCCAAGTTGCATCGCAAGACCCTATGTAACGTTTAGTGACATATTGTTCGATCTCGTCATTTTTTGCCATTCTGGAATTAATGCTACTCGAGATTCGTATAGGCAATTATTTTAGTTATGTAAAAAGATATTTAACTATTCCAATTTGCGTAGTCGGTTCTACATTTAAGTAGAAGTGCGTCGTCATAAGGGATGACCTATTACGACGCATTAACTTTAACATTATTATTGTAGTGTCTAATACTACCTTCGTCGAGAGGGTTGCGACGTAAATGAATCTTTCGCGTACATTATTGGGGGTCTCTATTTTAGGAAAATACTTTGCATATTTCTTTTTAACAGAGTTCTAGCACATGGCAAATTAGAACGACCGGATGGTCCGCAGGGCTATGGATTATATGACCTAAAGACCGCTTGGCGGAGTCTCCCCCGAGCTTCTGAACAATCTGGAATGTCTACCCGTATAAACTTATCGGTATCTGCACTTCTCGTGGAACCGCCTCCTTCGACGCGAAGGCAAATTACGCCTTCGCGTTTTTGAATTTTTGAAACTCTATAACGTGCATTACGTATGCACACTTTCCAAATCAAAGACCGGACCGGAGGTCTTTAATAGTTCGTATAATTTTACATTAAATACACGAGAGCGAATGATAGAATCGGGAGTGTGTCGATGATAAATCGATGCGACTGACAATATACTTATATAGTCTTAGGAGTTCTTCACTTGTGAAGTCCCACGAATTTGTTATTCTGGAATTATGTGTTACACCAGGTTGTTGTAGCACTCTAACTGCATTAAGATTGGTTTCACGCACAATCAAATCCAAAAAATCATTATCTAAAAACAGTTGGAACGCTTCGAATGGATCATCTGGAATTGGAACTAACAATTCCCTGAGTTTTCGTAAACTCTATGGTCTTCAGTATGCCATAGGAAGTCCAAGTCGTTGTAATTCCTTGTTGAGAAGGTTGTTCATCATAATTTTGTATAGGTTCATCAAGATCAGCAGACCTAGCTTGCAGAAGAGATGGTCTAGATGCATTGCGAGCAGCTTCGTTACGACTAAAAATCGAGATTTATGGGTTGACCCATAGATCATTAACTTTAACATTCTTATGGTCGTGTCAAATACTACCTTCGTTGAGAGGGTTGCGACGTAAATGAATCTTTCGCGTACATTATTGGGGGTCTCTATTTTAGGTAAATATTTTGCACATTTCTGTTTAACAGAGTTCCAGCACATGGTAAATTAGAATTACCGGATGGTCCGCAAGAATAATGGATTGTATGACCCAAAGACCGGGAGTCTCCCCCGAGCTTCTGAACTATTTGGAATGTCTGCCCGTATAAACTTATCTGTAACGGCACTTCTCGTAGAACCGTCTCCTTCGACGCGAAGGCAAATTACGCGTATACCACGTTTTTGAAACTCTGTAACGTGCATTACGTATGCACACTTTCCAAGACCGGACCGGAGGTCTTTTAATAATTCGTATAATTTTACATTAAATACACGAGAGCAAAAATTTCGGTCCACTTAGGATTATCAGTGATAAAAAAAATGATGGTGAATCGATGCGACTAAGGCCATGGAATTCATATATTTGGTCTTCATGTAACGGGGACCATCGGTAAAAGAAGTCGGTAATTAAAGACGACACACTACTACACCGCCTCCCGCTTGAAGTCTCGTGTTCGTTTAACTGTTTGTTAATATTTACTACGTCAGTGACTTCCGAGCTGAATCTTCGGACATCGGTGCTTGGATGTCCTATTCTGCATGTTACTAACGTAACGGAATATTTTCGGAAATTCTACAATACATGTAGACTAACTATTCTTCAGATAGTTAAGCGGACTGTGAAAGAAGCACAGAACGCACATACTTATTTTGAGATATTATTTTTTCCCTTGGTGTCCTGTTAGGTAAATCTAAGATGTTACCGTAAGTTCGGCGAGAAGTCGATACGAATATCAAGTGTGCGTTATCGGACGGTCCTAATCAATCTTTTAAAACATTCTATGAGGATTGACACGGTGTAAAATATTGCTACTACTATTATTATCATGAATATACAATCCGATTGGATTGGTTGTGTCGGTATAGGACAAGTCAAAAACGCGATGTTAAAGTACGACTTGAATTTTTTTTTCTGAAACCTATTCGAAAATTCTTAACGCACTGAAAACAAATTATTATTATAAGCTCGAAGGTGTAACAAAAAAGCAGAAGGACTTTAAAAGCGGGATCTGTTAATGGAGAAGAAGAACGAGAACGTTACAAGATCCCGGACTGCAACACCACACCTTAAAATCTCAAATGAATCAGTGACAAAGTTTGGTGTCACAGTTGGTCTACTCAAAATAAGCAACAAATACCAACCATTTGTGACGAACTTTTCTGTTATAAAATCTTTCCAAAATTTCAGCTAAGCGATTGAAAATTATATTATGGTTTTCTTCCACTTGTATCCTCCTCGATTCCAATTGCATTCGCTCTCTTTCTCATGTTCCAATTCTATCGTTCTCGATTCCAATTGCATTCGCTCTCTTTCTATTTGCGTAAACTCGCTAGTTGCTCGCTCAAAAGAAGTTTGCGTCCTCCGTGTTCTATGGAGCCTGCGACGTTGCGGACTACCCGCATTGGAGGGCAGGCGTCCTGCTTGCCGCTTCAGTTGATCGGAGTTGATGGCGACGTTAGAGGCACCAGAAGTGCCTCTAACGCCTTCAACTCTAAGACATTAAGAGTTTGTCTTCTGTTGGGTCCACCACCTGTGGCACTAGTTTGGCGGCTCAAGACAGATGTTTTATTTTTTAAATTTTAGTTTTCCAATCTGCCCAGACCATAAATATATTTTATATTAATTATGGCATTTACTGAATGACAATATTTAAATGTCATTTCACAACTTATAACATCTTAAAAAAATTAAGTCTCATAATTAGACCATGACAGTTTGTCAAGCTTTCGCCGTAAAATACATGCAGCTATACAGAGACATGTATACCATATTTCAAGAACGTTAAAACTTATCACCTATTTAATATTATAAACCATTTATATATTTTAATTTGCGTCTGCTTGCTCACGTGGTTGTCTGCTTTGAGTCTAACTATTCTTAGTTATTATAACTTTAGATTTTAAAATATGTAAATACTCATACATTTTAACCTTTATCAAACTATAACCGAATGGGAATTTCATTATGATGTTGCTGTATGTTGTGTATTCTGTTGGTGTGCCTAAATAAAGAAAGTCACACTTTTTTCCACTTCTCCGTTGTTTTATGAACTCCACCCGCCCTAGGGAGTTCAGCAAATCAACCGATTGTTGCCAAAGGCGATCTGATTTTATCCGCCCCTGCGGCCCTTGTTGCGGTCGAGATATATCTCCGTGACTAAAACATAAATTGTAATAATTTTAAATAATTTCACGCAAAGAGAAATAGTATCACTTTTGTTAAGAATTCCAAAGATGCTATTACGTTGTCCACAAGTTCTTGAATGAAAAGTAGTCGTATTGTGATTGTTTGTTTATTTTGTAATAAACAAACAATCTCTAACTGAAAACCATACTATATTTGAAAGTCTAACAGTGAGTTGTTTAATAGGTAGTGGAATTTTGTAAAGCAGACCTACAACAATTTTTATTAAAATTTGTTGTTAAAAATTGTCTCGATGTGTTTTTCTAACTATTGTATTCTAAATCCGTTAAATCATATTCAATCGTTCATTATCAATTCATTTCTATTACGATATAAGGGTTGTCACCATGCTTTGCCCGTCGAACTAATGCATATCCTTCAAGGGGATTATAAATTAGCTTGTTTTTCTTGCGCATTTTTCAATTAACGCGCGCACGCCGTCTCCTTGTTGCGTGTGTCCTTTCTCTACGATGCTAATTTTTGTTTGAATTCTCCTAAAGCTTTGTCTAACAAGTTAACGTACATATAATTCGTACAATACGTGGTTTGTACGTACTTGAGGTTACATTGTTCACGTTATTTGAAGGAGATAGCGCGTCCTGCACTCGTCGCTTCCGGTGTTCTTATAGAAAGTGCTGGGTTTCGTTTCAAAAAAATTGTCAACCAATCCCCTTACCAGCTCTTCCATTTTTAGCCACAGAAGGTGGCACATTTTGGATACCAAATTTCGTGGCACACTGGTTGGTACGCCAGTTGTCTAACTTATTCAAGTTAGAACTTGAAGAAGTTCTATATCTGTCTAGTCTAGTTTGGATTTATATCCATCTGTAGGAGTAATTCCGGTTTTTATTTTCTTGACGTACCTTTGTAGCGTTGTGTGACAAATTTGTAAATCACGTGCAACGGTTTTTAATTTTCGCCCATTCTTAATGACCGCATCTGCAGGCCCTTTGTATTAGATCTTGAGAAGTCGTTCCCCCTTGTGTTTTTCTCTTATAATTTCCCATTCTGTCAAAAGGAACAATATAAGATAGTAAAGGTTAGTTGTGCCGCGGCACAAATGACCCCGTTTAAAAGGCACTTTTTACCCCGTTTCAAAGAAATTTTTTTTACTTTTTTTCATATGTCAAAAAAACATTCTGTAAAAAGCGTTAAAATTACATAGATTTGTATTTTTGGATATAACACAAGAACGTTAGTGAAAGTCCAACTTGAGACCAAAAAGTATCAAAGAAAAAATATCTACTCAGGTACTATAACTTTACTCAGGGAAACGTCTCATGATGTGGTAACTCATGTAACGTTTTAAAGTACTTACAGTAAATCCAAGTTCCTCTACAGAAGCTTGTCCTTCAACTGCTAAAGGACTTATGGCCAAGATCCTTTCCTCAACAGCCGACAAAGTTTGCCGGCTTGCTGGTCCACCTCCAGTCCCTCATGCATGACGTCGTAAGGTTAAGGCATCTTTTTTGGTTTTAGACTTCCAGTCCGCCCACGCCTTTAATATACAGAATTCAGTAAATAAGTACTTTTTTCTACTTATCAGCAGTCTTGTTGACACCATTACCAACAGCATTCAACATGTTAATGATTTCAGTCCATAATCGGTCCGCCTTTATCCGACCTTGGGTCCCAGTAACAGGCCTAGCCAGGTCGCCATGACTGTAATACATATAAACAAAGAGTGAATGTTTCACTATTACTTGAATTTACTTACCATTCCATATACGCCAACAGTTTTTCAAATTGTTCGGAGTCCATTATGTTGGTCACGCTAAACAATTAATTGAATTGGACTGTAATTTATTTTGCTGGTGGTACGGAATTTTTCAATTCGAACCAGAATTGAATAATGCTGAAGATGGAAGGGGGCGAAATGAATTAGTGCAACAATTGTGGATTAGTAGACATTAATAGTGCACTATTTTTATTTAAAATAAAATTACTAAAACTAATATCAGTTGTTTTTATCTTTTGCTATTTTTTCCAAAACTGACACCAATCTGAAAAACAAATAAAAAAATATTTATACTTCAAAAATAACCATATTAACGAATAATAATATCGAATAATAATATTTTACCTGTCTAAGGTTTCTAATTTTTGTCTTTTGTACAATTTTTTCAATTTAATCCATTTTCAATTTTTCTTTTTCTAATTCTAATTTCTTCTTCTCTGTTTCAAGTTTTTCTCTTTCTATATTTATTATTTTTTTATCTTCATTTCCTGAAATGTTATTAGTGACATAATATTATAATGAGCTGATTAGTGTATGAGGAACTGTAGAGCACCATTAACACATTAATAATGTGTGTGGAATTTTAATTTGAATGCAGATTCTCAAAAAGAGAATATAGTTCTTACATTATGAAGTATAATATACATATGAACCAATGACTACCAGTCACCGTGCACATTTAAATTTTATTCAAAACCTTTAAAAGTATTGTATTTACCTATACTATTTCTTATTCTTTCCTTCCTCTTTTTATGGGTTATTTCTAAAGGACAACGTTTTGGAGTTGGAATCTTCGGAGACTGTGAAGTGTCCTGCAATACCGCACTGTCAATAACCTCGGATACGTTTTTTATTCCGAAGACTGCTTCAGATCCAAGCACACCTAATACTTTATTTTCAGTATCGGTTAATTTAATATCTGTGCTTGGACCTCCTCCTGTTCCACTCAAGCTATGCGGCTTTTGCTAGCCTTCTTCTTCGTGTTGGATTTAAAATCCCTCCACGTCTGAAACCATAAAATTATTAGTTTAAAGCCTTAAGGGCTTCACTGAGGCAAATGACATTTACTATAGAACTCGCTGGCGGCGGATCCAATTCAACAGGCCTAGAAATGGTGTTTTTTTGTTTTTACCATTAGAACAATACACAAAATAAAATTTTTTATTAATACAATTTTTTAATCTGATATTAACTTATTAATAGGTACAGGATTCATATGCGTGCAATAAGCCGTTTTCCAGAGAATTTTCAATAAAAGTCAAATTCTTCTTGTGTTCTAACTTTTTTTGTGGAGTTTCTATTACTTTAACGAAAATTCTAATTAATACAATTGGTTCTTCACATGTTTAAGTATAATATATATTTTTTTCAAAGCAATTGTCTTGTCCATTTCTTGTAACATCTTCATTAAACAATGGATATTTTTAGTATTTAGAGTTTGTCTCCCCCTTAATGGAAACAATAATTTGAAAAACCTACACCGAACACGTGGTTCTTTCCACAAACACAACAATAAAGGCAGATAATAAATAACCTGTCTCCATTTGTCCACGGATTTCATAGCACCGCCCATGGCATTCAGCTCATCCACTAGTTCTTGCCACATTTTCTCGGTTGCATTTCGTCCTTGTGCTACATCTTATGACATGCCATCATTGTGGCGAACCATATAGTCCACAAGGAAAGTAATCTGAGCACTAGTGCCGTGTTTCTTCTCCATAATTCAAAATTTAGGAAAAGCAAATAAAATTTACGAAAAATTAACGTTTTAGGTACACAGGAAAACGCGCCAAATCCGTATCGTTTGTGATGTCGAAAGTTTGACAGTTAAAAACCACGCTTAAAACGTGCGTTTTCAATTGACAGATGTTACTGAATACAAAAAAAAATCTTTTTTTTAAAATCGAATTCAATGGGGTAAAAAACTGCCTTTTGCTCACTTCAGATGGCAGCACTGTTGGTTGTTCCCTAAATCTGACAAGTAGCTGTCATTTTCCATAGTAATTTTGTAAACGAACAAAAAGAACTGAATTTATTCAATTAACATGACGCTTATGTTCAGCTTTGGATTGCAAAAAGACGGGAATGCATATATTCCCTAAAGATTTCAAAAGAAAAATAACAATGGATAAAAGCTTTACGAAGAAAAAATTGGAAGCAGACTATTTATGTGCAGTAGATGCTTTTCTTTTCCTCAACTGTTCTTTTAACTGCTTAACACTCTATGTCGAATACATTTTTGTAGAAATAAAGGCAAATTCGCTGATAAATACAGGGAACCAAAAACACAATATGGTGGCGATTAGGATCACTCAACAGTGGCGCCACCTACGATTAGCTTTCAGTTTTTAACCCCATTCACGCGTTTTCAAAACGTAGGCTTACTGAATCGGACCCCAGTAGTTCCTGAGATTAGCGCGTTCAACCAAACAAACAAACTCTTCAGCTTTATAATATTTATAAATATAAATTGTATGTGCTATCATTATATAATAATTGCATTATCTTCACCTCCAAACAGCTCATTTGGAATAGTTAAATTATTCTGCAGTAATTCCTCTCGAGTCAAGGTATTAATGCCAAGGTATCTTGGACACGAAATCTTGGCATAAAATGTCCCGCACGTTGTCCATTAGACTTTCTAATGTGGGACGTGGTACTTGCAATAATGAGGAATTTATTGCAATTTGGCTTAAAATGTAATTTGATCTAAGGAGAACTTGACAAAGCAATGAATAGACGAATAATGGAATTTAATTATGTAATTTGAACCGCCCTCACTCGGACTATTACGATATCGTAAGCGTCACATTTTCGGCAAAGGATGCGCCACCGTGCGCTCTTGCACACAGTTCAAAGCCCACATATTTTAATACTTTTATTTTTTTTTTATTTATTGTTCTAAAGCTTAATCAAGTACAATCAGATATACTCGCACACAAGCAAACTACAAACCAAAATGTTCGACAACCGATAAAAAAAATTGACCATCCTCTTAAAGTAGGTCGATAGGGTTTGGAAACTTTTGACTGAATTTTAGAAGTTTGATAAATGTCTTCAGAGTTTTCTGTCGTACACCATACTATTAGAATGAAAAATCTAAACTAAAGAATGAATGTCGTGTCGTGTAATATATTTTAGGGAAATCCCCGACCATGGACAACCAACGTTATTAAAGTTGCCAGCGCGATAAAATACTAGATCGATTTAATAAATAATATTGTATTTTGAATAAAAATGTTGTTAATATTAAAAAAAATGTATTTTGTGACCATATATTGCTAAAAATCGCTAGCAAAAAATAAATCGCTGAATACTACAAATATATGGCTATATACGACATTGAAAGTCACCAGATCTAGCTCCTAAATCGCTAAGGTGGCAACACTGCTGATAAAGGAACTGTACCGCCGTGTGACATTGTAGATTCGCCCAATCTAGGCCGTTCCCGTGGAATAATCATTTTTCAATCAAATTGCTTGATGATTGTTTCAAAATTAATCATAATTATATTTTAATACCAATAATTATGACATTGTTTTTCACACTGTCAAATAACTTATTGTATTACCTATGTGCGCACTGTTGTAAAAAGAGTTATTTTTGTAATTGTTGACTGAGGTACCCAATATCTTCTTGTTTTGGTATGCCCAGTAGATAAAATGTGAACCTCAAGGAGATGTAAATGTATGTCGCAGGGTTATTTTGAAGTCAGTATTGAAATTATAACATCAAATATATGTATATAAATTTACTTTGTAAGGTTTATTATTATTTACGAATAAAATTAACTTTACATTAGATATGTAAAGCACCTGCCTTTATTTAATTAAAATAGAATGTTGGATACTGTAGCCTGTTTTGTTTTTTAATTTAAATTGAAATGTATTGAATTTAAATTGAACTGAATTTAATTTAAATTACTTTTTTGTTTAAAATCCTTGTACACCTCTGAATACAGAATAAATCAGAAGCCGCTTTATTCTTAATTGCATTGTATTAAAAAATCAAATTTGATTTATTTCAGATAAAGGTTTACCCATTCACTTGCACTGGTACCTTCACTAATGCTAAGTACTAAATGAGCTTGTTTGCACCCAAGGTGTTAGTGTAAGTGACGAATACTTAGCATTAGCTACCAAGTTAGTGTCAACTGGCCATTATGCGGTTTCTGGTTTGTTCTGTATTCTAAAATTTTGAAGAAAGAAAAACACGTGAAGCCGCTCACAATGGGATCTGTAAATTCTATGTCCTCAGTGGAACTTGTATGTGGAGGGAAAAAATAGTTTTTAATAAATTTACAAAAAAATAATAATATTTATTTGTTAGAATTGAATCAAAACAAATAATACGTTTATGTCACGCACCCATTTGACTATTATTAGCGGAAGGGAGCAAACAAAATTATTATAGATCCCATTGCGCCGGATTGATATAAGGCTGCTATTACACTACGAGTATAATTTTATTTTAGACAATCATTGTAGTAGGTCCAAAATAATAGTGCTGTCATATCATATGTCGATTGTGGCGCCACCCGTGGGTTCAAATTTTATTTTCAAATATGTTAAACTGACGCGTCACTTCACGTCAATGAACGACAAAAATACTAAAATCGCGATAAAAAAAATGTGGTGGGGGGTGGGGGTAGGAGGGTGAAAAATACAACCTATTCTCATACCTACCAAATATACAAAAAAAAATCAAAAATCGGTCCAGCCGTTTCTGAGGAGTTTTGTTACAAACACTGTGACACGACAATTTTACACGTACATAAATAAATATTAGATATTGCTAGTGTAATAGCGGCCTAAGATGTATATAGTTTTTAATAAAAATGTGAAATTATATTTATTTTGTGGGTTTAGTTTCACCATTGGCTTGTTTATTGTAATGTATATTAACCAAAAACTTAATGAATAACTTGTATATACTTATGAATAAAATTTTATATTGCATATAAAGCTGCTTTTTAATTATAATAACTACCTTTATGTGTTATTGATATTTCTAATGGGTATAATGTATGTTCGGTTATGGCATAGTGGATACAAATTCGATAAAAAAAAATTTAATGTGATTAGCAGAGAGGCTACCGGTCCACTTGATGGTAGGTGGCTACCGTCGCCTATAACACAAGCAACGCCACAGCTGCTGCAAGTGCGCTGCTGACTACAGTAGGATTAAAGATAAGAGATTAGAAGGGCATAGGGAAATTGGGCTGTCATCCCTTACTCATCGAAACAACAGCACACGTGCTGTTATTTCACGGTGGTCTTCTGTAAGAGACTGTGAAACGTAAGTTATACCCTGCCACTACTTTCCAGACCAGAGCCAACTTTGAGAAATTAATTTCCAAAATTCCTTCCGGGATCGAACTCTAGGACAGAGATTTAAGGCAAGCACCCTAACCACTCATCCAACGGGCTCGTCATATTTATCATCATATCTTAGCATTTGGGTCTGCACTGCATCTCTGAAAGTTTCTATTTCGTGAGTAAATAAATACTGAGTAAAAAGAAACGGTTTGTTCGCATAAGGACAGATTCGTAAAAAGACAGATTCTCAATAAAGGTCGGCATTGAGGCTGACGGTATACTGGATGGTAAGTGGTTGTCGTCGCTTATTAATGGCAATATTCCGTAGTTCAGCTGAACCAATCGCTTTTTCCTCGTGGTCAAACTGATTTGGCTACCAGAAAATAAATTTCCTAGCCTAAATATGAAATCATAAGTGAGTTTTACAGGAACTCGGCACAGAGTGTACCTCCTACATTCACGCATACGCTCACTTGACTAAAGTGGATCCTAGATCCTGTGGATTTTATCTCGACCTTCGAAATCAACATAACTCCCGAATATACTGAGGCTAACTGTCAATCATCAAGTATCAACAAAAACGGGAGACTGCAGCGGCTGAAATAAAACAATAAGTTCTAAATTGAGGGTATTTTTTTTTTTTTATGTTAAGGTCGGCAGACAGGCTGACGGTCCACTTGATTGGTAGGTGGCTACCGTCGCCTATAACACAACGCCAAAGTTGCTGCAAGTGCGCTGCCGACTGCAGTAGGATTAAGGATAAGGGATTAGGAGTGGATAGGGAAATGTTCTGGTGAGTTCAACAACTCGAGTGTTTCTTGTGACACAAAACACTTTTCTTCTGAACTTTTTTATTTAAAAAGTGTTCAGCTGACTTACACGGGAAAGATACATCTATTTATTACTACTTTTTGCACACTCAACAGCACACATGCTGTTATTTTACGATGCTCTTCTGCAATGGGTTGGTGACTGCCGCCAGGCGGCAATGCGAAACGCAGTGCAACTACTAAAATATTCATCAGGTGAGGTGAGTGAACAAGCAGCCAATAAAAGGAGGATTAGGTCTTCGGTGACAATCTATTACAAACAACGGCAACAAAAGCTACATTATAAATTAAAATATAAATCACAAACGAATTGTTATGTAAGACTTGCAGTTTTTTTTTCTTTTATTATGGTAAGGTCAACATACAGGCTGACGGTCCACTTGATGGTAGGTGGCTACCGTCGTCTATAACACAAGCAACGCCACAGAAGGTGTGCGTGGCCTGCAGATCATAAGTAAGATTAAGGAGAAGGGATCGGGAAGTGAAATTTACTCACCAAAACATAACATGCTGTTATTTCACGGTTCCAGAACGAAACCAGAGCCAACTATAATTCCAAAAATGAAACTATATTTAAAAATAAATTAATGAAATATTATCTGCTTTCTTTAAAATAATTAATGAAATTTAGGTTACATTTATTTTTAAATTCAGTTTTATTTTATTTTTGACTAGCGGCCCGCTCCCGGCTTCGCCCGTGGTGCAATTTTTATATATATGAACATTCCCCGTTTTCTCTTTCCATTAGTGAAAACCGAATTAAAATCGGTCTACCCGTTCACGCGTGATGCCGTGACCAAGGGAAATAGGGATTCATTTTTATATAGAGAAGATAGATAACATTAGTTTGACATCATTAACTTGATCTCATAGACAAACCGCTTTCCAGTTTTATGGGACATTGTGTATCTTATCTTATCTTGTCTTGGTGGCTATTTCTGTCTGCTAGAGTACCAGTATCACTTCGTCCATTGCTGGAATATTGTGATCACCACGTGAACTAAAGCTCTCTACCTATACCTACCACGTTAAGGAACTGTAGTACTTTTTTGATAGAGGCATTCTTCACATCTTCACAAGCCATTGTGTGGCTTCCTAGGATGTGACTGCGCTTGTGCATCAGAGGGCCACACTCGCACAGGATATGCATTGGTGTCTCTTCTGCCTCATGGCAGAAGCGACACTCTCCCGTACTAGTGAGCCCCATTACTTTAAGGTGCCTATTGAGGCGGCAGTGCCCCGTTAGCGCCCTAGATAGGACATTGTGTAAATATTTTTCTAATTATTTCATGTATAATAAATAAATAAATAAAAAAAACTTTAAAGAGTTCATTCTCAAAGTTTATACCCTGCCGGAAATCGAACCCGGGAACCCTAGAACAGAGCGTTAAGGCAAGCACTCAGTATATTTACAACCATCCAACGGGCTTGTTATATTGAGGTTAGTTTCTATAAATTTATTAGTTGACAGTTTTATACAAGTTTTGCAGTCTTCTTAGAAACATAGAGATTTTATGACTAGATTTTCCCTTAAAGATATTTTTTCCTTTACAATTCACAAATATAATTTAGCGATGAATCTATCGCTTTTATGAACCGTAATTTAGATTCTAGCGCTTTTTCCAGCGTTAGCGCTAAACGGGGTTTGCTGATCTGGTAGCACTGTGATGGAATCAGTCGCATTTTGAATTCCACGCTGTCCGCTCGTAAGCATTTGCTTATTAATTACTCCAGCGTTTAATTATATTTAATTCGAATGTAATTATTGAATGAGTTTCAATTTAGTTTAAGTGTTTAAGAAGTGTTGTGTTTTGGAAACAGAAAAAAAATACAAAGACCAACTTTTGCCTTTATAAGAATTTGCCCTTATGCGAAGTTGAATTAGTGTGACTTGCCCTTCTGCTAGTAAGCAGTAATTTTGATTATATTTGTTATTATTTTGTGTTAAATCTTATTTTTAAAAAAAAGGTAAGAATTTCATTTTTAAATGATCTGTACAATTCATTTATAAACGCACTAGCGAAAGCACGGATTCAAGTCTTTTTTTCTGCAATTTTTACACACGTACCTTCCTCGTTTATCGCTCTTTCCATTAGTGAAAACCGTATCAAAATCGGTTGGGTCGTTTAGAAGAAGTTAGCAGAGAAACTAAGAAAGGCGGGCAGCAACTTTATTTTATAACTAGCTGAACTCGGCCTTCGCTGCGGCCTATACTGGGGTGGAGTGCGCGTCGGGCGCGCGGTACTGGACACTGTTTATATATAATACTATTTATCGTAGCGTGATGTTATATAGCCTATAGCCTTCCTCAATAAATGGACTATTCAATACAAAAATAATTTTTCAATTCGAAGCAGTAGTTCCTGAGATTAGCGCGTTCAAACATACAAACAAACTCTTCAACTTTATATATTAGTATAGATATTCCTCGTTATTGCTCTTTCTATTACTGAAAACTTCGTTACTGAAATTACTGAAACCGGTAGACGAAGTTAGCAGAGAAACGGAGAAAAACAGACAGCGACTTATATCTATTCTATACATATAATCTCTATATAAAAAATGAATCCCCATTTCCCTTGGTCACGGCATCACGCGTGAACGGGTAAACCGATTTTAATTCGGTTTTAACTAATGGAAAGAGGGATAAACGGGGAATGTTCTTATATATAAAAATTGCACCCCAAGCGAAGTCGGGGGCGGGTCGCTACTCATATAATAAAATCGTAAACGAGCCGTGTCGGTACATTAAATATTTTAAAAAAAATTGTTTACTTTGTACTTATGTTACCGAGATATTTTAGAATTTTTGTCTCTTTGTACGTTTGTGCACGCTAATCTCAGTAACGACTTAATCGATTTGAATGCGGTTTTCACTGTTGTATTGTAGCAAGCTTCTCGTGACATTTAGTGTTTGTTTCATTCCAATCGGTTTACAAACAAAAAAGTTACGCGGTATAACCACGCGTACGAAGTTGCGGGTTCAGCTAGTTTTGTAATATGTATAGATTCAGTTATGATAATATTATGTAAGTCTTGGGTTGTTAGAAATTTACTAAATCCCTTACAATTATGGTGTTACATAACTCAAAGAATCTTAAATTTTTGTGTAAGTAATATTAACTTGCTTTAAATAAGATTTACTTATAATGGGCCATTCATTTATTACGAAAGACGACCCCTCCCCTAAGTAAGGAAAAATAAGAATATTTCGACCCTTCCCCCTGTTTAATATTTATTACATCAGATTAATATTTAATGTTAATCTGTTAATATTTATTATTTATTTAATATTTATCTAAAGGAAAAATGAATACATCTTTTTATTTTTTCATTTTTCAATGAAAAATGTAATATCTTTTTGTAATAATCAACTTTGGTTTTATTTTAAAGTATTTCTTTATCTTTCATATTTACACAAGTTTTTGATTAGTCCGTGGATTTTGTGGTCTTTTTGTGATCACAAAATTATATAAGACCCCCTTCCACCCCCTTGTAAGAAAAAATAAGACATGGTCGATCCCCCCCCCCCCTGAATCGTCTTACGTAATAAACGAATGGTCCCATACATAATGACTTTTAATTAAATGACAATTGTTTCACTAATTGATGGTTGTCGCTGCATGTAATTAGAATTAAATTTTTAAATTACTTTAATAGTCAATCATTAAATCTCAATAAAGAGTAATTCTTAACATATCTTTTCCGTAGGTCCGAATAAAAAAACGGAACCTTTATAGGATCACTCGTGTGTAGATATGTCTGTCCGTCCGTCACAGTCAACTGCGAATCTACTAGACCGATTAAATTGAAATTTGGTACACATATCGATTTCTGTGACCCAAACGCAGAGGTGTGACGTGAATAGAAGAAATCTGTATATGGGAGGTCATTTTTGGGGGAAGGTGGAAAATTAAAAAAAAAATTGATAACTGCATCGTGTGACATATCAAATGGAAGGTCTTGTTGTGAAGATCTTAAATGTATTTTTTTTTTTTGTTATTTTAAAATAAAAAGTTTCCAAGTTATTCAAGAAAATAGACGAAAATTGACCCCCCCCCCCACCCCTTATCTCCGAAACTACTGAACCTAAAATTTTGAAAAAATACAGTTGCTTGTGTAATAGGCGACGGTAGCCACCTACCAACAAGTGGACCATCAGCCTGTCACGCGAGTTCGCGTGAAGAGGGTTCCGTACGGTGTTACCTATCCGCACAATATTGAGTGATTTACAATGTTATTTTAATATCATGGACTTCTTATAGGTTTTCCTATAATCTATAAGTAGAAAACTAATTTCTTTATTTTTTTCAACAGTAGTTTCGGACATAAGGGGGGGGGGGGGGGTTATGGTCGGACCGACGGACACACGAGTGAACCTATAAGGGTTCCGTTTTTTTATTCGGACGTACGGAACCCTAAAAAAGAATCTTTCATAGAATTTAATTAAAAAACATCAATAATATTTACTAATTATTATTTAAAGAAAAGCCGCATTTATCAATCCTTACAAATGTCCGTGTGTTTCTGTGTAAATTGGTATGGGAATAGTCAAGCTATTCCAAGTGAGTTTATTTGTTCGTTATTCAACCTATCATCATTAAATTTTGCATACACTTTGTCAGAAAGAGAGAAGGGTTGTCAGAAACATTTGTCAGAAACATAGGGTACGTAAATTACCTAAATATAAACATTAAACACGTTATTAATTTGAAATAATAACGTTACTACGACATACTAACGTAAACAAACGTAATTGCAAACAATTACATGAAGATTGAGACTGGTATGTGGTATCTCCACCATCAAATTAAGTTAATTACTACGCTGTCTTAGTTAACTATAGTCGCACAGCACAACAATAGAGTATTAAGGTGGAAACAAACGCTAAATACTAAAAATATCCATTGTTTAATGAAGTTGTTACAAGAAATACAAATATATATTATACTTAAACATGCGAAGAACCAATTGTATTAATTAGAATTTTCGTTAAAGTAATAGAAACTCCACAAAAAAAGTTAGAACACAAGAAGGATTTTACTTTTATTGAAAATTCTCTCGAAAACGGCTTATTACGCGCATATGAATCCTGTACCTATTAATAAGTTAATGTCAGTTTAAAAAATTGTATAAATAATTTTTTTTCTGTATTTTTTTAATGGTAAAAACAAAACACAATTTCTAGGCCTGTTAAATTGTCTCCGCCGCCAGCGAGTTCTAATGTAAATGTCATTTGCCCAAGTGAAGCCCTTAAGAATTTGTTGCGCAAGTCTTAAGACTGCATGTCATAAACTCGTCTATACTAAACTGGTCGCAATAAATTGCTTTTTGGTTGAGTTGTGGCGATTCGACCACGCGGACGAGATTTGTAGTGGCGAGTTGATTACTAATATTAATTCCCGCGATTTCGTTCTCGCCAAATTTTTTTTGGTGTTAAAATATCGATGGAATAACGTGTTAAGGCGACTCCAGCCGCAAAACTCGTCCTGTACTGAATTGACGGGACTGCTGAGTCGCTACTTGCAAATCTCGGAAATATCTATTTAAAAATGAAATAAAGTATAATTCAAATTTTTCTTTTGATGAGCCTTCAGATAGTGGATCTTAAAATTTATCTTAAGCTATTTAAAATATTGATTATTAAGCAAATCGCACGATTACAACATCGATATTAGACCGCAAATTAGTAAATTTTTTTATATATATAATTAAATATAAGTTAAAAAATAATTATGATGATCCCCTTTCATATATCCTGCAGATGATTTGAGTATTTTTTAAATTATAATTATTACGATAATTTAAAAGAAAAACAGTTACAAATAAGTGGATTTTTTTATCATTAGGGGCTGGCGTCGCCTTAAAACTACTTATTGGACCACGAGCTGAACTGCTGAACGAGCCGTATGGGCCGCCACGCTTTGCTGCGGCCCATACGGCGGCGACGGCGTGCTCGTTGAGCGCGCGGTACTGGACACTACTTACATATAATACTATTGATCGTAGCGTGATATTATGTAGCCTATAGCCTTCCTCGATAAATGGACTGTTCAATACAAAAAGAATTTTTCAATTCGAACCAGTAATTCCTGAGATTAGCGCCTTCAACCAAAAACAAACTCTTCAGCTTTATATTAGGTCGGGGAAAAAGTCTTTTCGCATATATTATGTATAAATTTGTAATAAAATCTCTTTGGCTGTACTTTTTGTATCTGGCTGGTCTTGATGACATTAAAAAGGTTACATTTCAAAGAAAGAAACTTAGTAAGATGTTGTTTCCAGCTACTTTTCATTTGTTTTTCTTTCTGTCAAAATGAGTGAATCTAATGAAGAAATTCAATACATTTTAAAATTTTATTACAAACTAGCGGCCCGCCCCCGGCTTCACCCGTGGTGCAATTTCTATATATAGAAACATTCCCCGTTTATCCCTCTTTCCATTAGTCAAAACCGAATTAAAATCGGTCTACCCGTTCGAAAGTTATGGGCGTACATATATTTCGAAGATCCATTTTTATTTATATAGAAAAGGAAAAAATGCAACTCAATCTGATTGTTTCTCGGTATCAGTAAAATCAATTACTACCATGATCAATATTATAATTTATAATTTTTTTTGTTCTAACAATTATTAAATAATCTGAGGATTATTTTTTTGTTATTTAACGCAAAAAGTAGTTTGCGTCGTTGACTGTCGTTGACATATGCTGCCGTTGACTTTTTTGTAAGCATCGTCAAGCCTACAACTTTTTTATTGAAATCAATCTATATCTCTCACAGTTAAAAACAGCTTTCAAAAGAAACGTTTTAGTTCGACCGTTTTTTCGTCGACTTTGCAAATTCAATTACCGCGAAAAAGCCTTTTTGAAAGAAAGAAAGAAAGAAAGACTTTTATTCACTGCACAAAAGACACTGACATTATATACAAGAACTGAAAAACGTGTGTGTTTCCTCGCGGCAGCGAATCGGATACTGGCTCAGCATTGTATTGAGGTGCTAGACAAACACGTACAGCACCGTATTTACGTGGGCTATACATTATCCCGTATTTTACGGGATGTCCATCCCGAAATTCTATTCTAACTGTTAGTGAAGGAATTTTTTAAATCGGATGAGTAGTTTCGAAGATTTTACATACAAACTATATAGTTATAATAAAATAAAATAAATCTCTGACCGCTGCTGTTCATTGCTTCGCTAACTGCTAAACCATCCCATTTATTTTGATACGGTTTTCACTAATAGAAAGAGTGATTATCGAGGAACGTTTGTGTAAATAATTTGTACACAAAAAAGCACTCGTGCGAATCCGGGGTCGGGTGACTAGTTTGTTCAAATTTTACACCATTACATGTTACATGTGTGTATCAATACATGTTTATTCCTTTAATACCATTACAAGGCAAAATAAAATGTTACGTATGAGATAACTTTTTTACACATGAGATTTTTTTACAATATCCACTTTCGTGCGGCCGAAGGCACACGAATTATCATCGAGTCAATGACCTCGAAGCGGCTTTATTGCGCGTTTTTATTTTTATATCAACATTCCCAACAAATTCATTTTTAGTGTATCTTTTAGACATTTACTGTGTAACCATATATCTATATGTTTATGCAACCTTCCTAAATATTATACATAAGTATATAGTATTTTCACCAAAGATAATTGTCAGACTAATACATCTTTGATTTTCACTGTATGATATGCGTGACAGTTCTCACTTTTTCATGTCACGCATACAGTTTCCAACTAAAAAAACAATGAAACAAACAAATGTATGACAAAAATTGTCTATTCCAAAAATACAAAAGGAATTGTCACTTTCATAATTATTTTATTATTATAGTAGGTAAATGTAATAAAAAAAAAACATATATTTTAAAAGTGCCAAACGCTTGGAACGGAACTTGTGTCAATAGGGATTGACACTAGGGATATTCACTTATATTCGATAAATCGAAAGTACTCTATGTTTGCCATAGGATATTCGGAGATTTAACAAATAATTTTTTCTATTCTGTATTATAAATACATCGTATTTTGATAGTATAAATAAAGTTGACTAATAATAACAAAAAACAAAATTTTGTTCTGATACGAGTTGTCAAGTTTCAAGTTCTGACAGTAATGAATAAATAAATAAATATTTTAAACAGAACTCATTGTGCCAACTGATTCCAACTGATTGGTTGATTTTCAAACAATCGATTAAACTTCAAACATAGTTAGGTTGCATCACTAAAATTGTCAGTTACGAACTGTCACGCATTGATATGCGTGACATACAGTGAAAATCAAAGATGTTGTATTAGTCTGTACCTAGTGAAAATACTATAGTAGGTACTATACACCGACGCGGTCTGGCTTCACCCGGGTCAATTGAGGGAGTTTGTATTCATAAAATATAACCGATCTGGGATATGTATAACAAATAGTTTAAAAAAAGTGTTTGTGTCAGTTCCGACGCACGACTGGAGTCTCCTTTAAACGTATATCTTTACTAATATTATAAAGATGAAGAGTTTGTTTGTTTGTTTGTTAGAACACGCTAATCTCAGGAACTACTGATTCGAATTGAAAAATTCTTTTTGTTTTGAATAGTCCATTTATCCATGAAGGCTATAGGCTATATAACATTACGCTACGATCAATAGTATTATATATAAGCAGTGTCCAGTACCGCGCGTCCCACGCGCACTCCGCCGCCGTATGGGCCGCAGCGAAGCATGGCCGAGATCAGCTAGTATAAAATATAAATGTAAGAAATTTTCCTCGTGTCGATAGATAACTAGATACCCAATTACTTTTATATTATTTAGTTACATTCTACATACTCAGATGTCACGTGTTCCAACAAAAGTTATGTTAGTTACGTTCGGTATAGTTAAAATGGTTCATTTTTTCGACGACAGATGTCGTTGCGCCGGCAGGTTATGACGCACTTATCGTTTCGTTCTTCAACGCGGATTACATTTTTCATACAAGATTTCGATGTTTGCTTTTATAACCCCAGAGAATAGAATGGAAACATAAATACATGCGTCTGCTGTCGCACAAATGTCAAAGTGACAGATAACGTAACGCTTTCTAGTTAACGCTTGTATTAATTTTACTCCTCATAAAATCTCCGGGTCCTTATATGAAAATCGATTCTCAAGGTGTAAACTCCAAAAAGTTTTAAAACGTTTTATAAAAAAAATGTGACAAGGCGCCCCGTGTTTCGCACTCTCAATAGGGCGGTTCATCAGGCGGAAGTAACCACCCCCTTACAGAAGACCACTGTGAAATAATAGCACTTGTGATGTTGCGTTTCGGAAAGTTCATTTCTCAATCACCTTACTAATCTCTTATCCCTGGCACTTGCATCGCCTGTGACGTTGCTTGAATTTAGGCGACGATAGCTACCCATCATCAAGTAGACTGTCAACCTGTATGACGAGATTTATATTTAAAAAAAAAGAATGAATAATATTAAAAATATTCACAGCTCGTAAGAAAACCCCCAGCTAACATTATTTTTTTAATATAACAAGTCAATAGATTGCGGTCGCAAAAAATGTTACACAAAGCCTTATAATATAAACAAGGTACTTAATCAAGGCTTTATCAGAGGAATTTTCCTTGATAGAATAAATTAACCAACCGTTAATGGCAATGGCGCGTCGTTTGCGCACAAGACGTACAAAATGAAACCTTTTAATGTTTGATTTGTTCAAGATTTCGTCGGGAAAAGTGTTATTTTTAGTTCGCCAAGTGATTTTTTTGGCTGGGGAGAGTCGATTTTATTTACTGGTATTTTATCATATTTTTTTTTATTTGATGTGAAACATCTATAGGCGCGGGTGAAACTGATTGATAGCGTGGCGACGCAGTCCATGGCGACGCGTCACCACGCTATACGATGGTATATACATATACAGTCTATGCGTAGTAGCATAGATAAAATACTACTGGGTAGTATTTTATCTATGGTAGTACTGTGTACGGTCGTTGTGATTGTTGGTGGTTGTTGCAACCACCAACAATCACAACGACAACAATCACAAATATTAAAATTTTTGTATTCAATAAAAATAAACGTTAAATAAATAAATAAACAGTCATCATTTTATTTCACTCGATGTTTCACATCTACCAGGCGTCCCGTGACGGCTCATTTTTTTATTTTTTTTTATTTTTTTATAAATATTTACATATTTAAATATTGTTCATTTATATTAAAATATAGATAGTAAAATAGCTGAGCCCTCAACTTCGTACGCGTGATATTTGGTATAGCGTGTAACTTTTTTGTGTGTCAACCGTTTCGAATAAATGTTACGAGAAGCTTGCTATGATACATGATATGATATAGGTAGAGAGCTTTAGTTCACGTGGCGATCACAATATTTCAGCAATGGACGAAGTGATACTGGTACTCTAGCAGACAGAAATAGCCACTAAGATAAGATAAGATGATACATCAATGAAAACTGCATTTAAATCGGTTAAGCCGTTTCTGAGGTTAGCGTGCACAAGCGCACAGACAGACAAAAATTCTAAAAACTATTTTTTTGACTTCGGTAACATAAGTAGATACAACGTGTATAAAATTTGTTTTTTTTTTTTTTATTTTTTTTTTAATATTTCATGTACGGACATGGCTCGCTTACGATTTTATTATACCTATGTATTATCGTAAATAGTTAACGCTCTATATTGTCGATGTTTTCTTGAAAAAAGCATGTTTAAAATACCATTATCAATTTGCTGTTATCCATATTATAATGTGGGCGGTTACTTCGTCCGTTCACGATTAATAGTGTTTCCATTTATATTTTCCATTTATTTCCATTTATTTTTATTAATAGTCTTTACAATTACATATACATAACATATATAATATCCTGTTCAGTCAGGGTAAGAAAAGGTTCGTCACCTGAAAGTCGACCTTTGCTTTCACCGGGACAATTATAAAAAAAAGGATAAAAAAAAAGAAAAAAATTATCAGTCATGCCAAAATTTCATTTCAAACGTCTGTCAGTAGTCTTTTTTTATGTTAAGATCGGCAGACAGGCTGACGGTCCACTTGATGGTAGGTGGCTACCGTCGCCTATAACACAAGCAACGCCAAAGCTGCTGCAAGTGCGCTGCAAGTGGATAGGGAAATGGGCTCTGGCATCCCTTACTCACTCACGGAAACACAACAGCACAAGTGCTGTCCTTTCGCGGTGGTCTTCCGTAAGTGGGTGGTTACTGCCGCCAGACGGACTGCCCAAATGACTGCGAAAACTCAGTGTGCCCTGCCACTAAGTACTTTTCAAATACAGACCAGAGCCAAATTTGAAAAGTTAATATTTCAAAGTTGACCCAGCCGGGAATCGAACCCGGGAACCCTAGAACAGAGCGTTAAGGCAAGCACCCTAACCACTCATCCAACTGGGTCGTCTGCTTAGTGCTTTAGTTTCAAAAGGGATTAATGCCCGGTTTACATTTGAATAAGTACAGTAGCGAGTTAAGTTGCCTCATAGGCGAGTTAAGTTAGTATTGTCGTTTGAACGCCAAAAGCGAGTTAAGTAGTAAGTTGTTGATTAAGTCGAGTTGAATAGAATGCGATCCTATTTTTCCAGTGCGAAGTAGCCCCTCTCCCGCGTCTCTCGCACCCCGCCAACTTAACTGACCAGCGTGTGAACCGGCGAGTTTAATTTAGTACAGTACCATATTTGCTAACACCGGTCGCGGACTAATGCGTTTCTTGTTAGTGTAAAAATGAAATGGTCTGATGAAACTACATTTATATTTATACAAAAATACCTCAAACATTAGTGTTTTTTTAATTCAAAACGCAATAATCATCACAACTAGCTAGAGATGCAGCTATTATTAAAATTTTGAGGTTATGATAATTATATATGTAACTATTATTAAAATTTTGAGTTTATGATAATTATATATGTAACTATTATTAAAATTTTTGAGGTTATGATATGTTACACAACTGATTTCGTATCGAAGGAGTTTCGAAAATAAAAGATCGACATAGTCTGGAATTAAAAGAATAATAATGAGTTTGCTGAAATAATGAAAAATGAATTGCTGTTTTGGCCCTTTGAGTCGAGTAAAACAAACGTTGACGCGACTAGTCGTTTTCTTGTTCAGGCAACTTATGACTACTGACTTGCCTACTTTTGAACGCTATTTACTACTCGCTACTTATTACTTAACTGACTGATTTCTTAACTCGCTACTGTACTTATTGAAATCTAAACCGGGCTTAAGAGTCTACGACTTGATAAAGGAATTAATTGAATTGAATTTAATTGAAATACATATATACCTGCATATCGTCTGAGGGAGTGTCCCTTACTCAATGTGCCCTCGGCAAGGACTAGATACAGACAAAATTCTTTCATTGTACGTGCGTGTAGAAACTTCAATAAGTTATCCTCTGAAATTGACCTCTTCTGCACCAGTACGGCATCAATAAGAGGAACACTTGCTGCCAACTTCTTTGGTGCCTAGTAGCCGTGCAGTGTGTATTCAGTGATGTTGACTGTGTAGCTTGTATGTATCTTGTAGTGATGATGTATTTTACTGTGCAGTTCTTTAGTCTCACATTTATCGGTGAAGATTTGTAATAAGCATTGTCATATGTATTGCATTACTCTAAAATCTACTAGTTTGGCTGTAAATCTTCCTAAAATGAATAAATAAATAAATATAATAAAACCGTAAACGGCCGTGTCTGTACATTAAATATTTTAAAAAAATGTATGTGTTGTACTTATAATGTAACCGAAGTGAAAAAAATTGTTTGTACTTTTTTTGTCCCGAGAATTTTTTTAGAATTAACTATTAAAAATGTCCAGTCTAAGCTGAACCTGATCGTACAGATTTAAGGTCACCTTACATTGGATTATTAAAATCACCGGAACTGTCCATTTTTAACTTTATAAAACCTTTCAATCATCATCGTTTCACAGATCAAAAGTTTCAGCGAATTCAACCGAAGAGTTATTTTATTGCATTTTTATCGAAAAAATGTTGGACGTGTGATTCTTTATATTTACATAACTTTTTTGTTTGTTAACCGATTGGAATGAAACTAACACTAAATGTTATGGGAAGCTTTCTACAATATATCAGTGAAAACCGCATTCAAATCGGTTAACCCGTTTCTGAGATTAGCGCGCACAAACGCACAGAGAAACAGACAATTTTTTTGACCTCGCTAACATAAGTAGGAAACATGCACATTTTTTTTAGACACGGCTCGTTTACGTTTTTATTATTTATATGTATATAGATGATAGTCATACGTCATAACCATAATGAGGACTTAACCATAACAGGGTTTCTCCGACTTCCCTCTACTAACATAACTCATGGATGACTAACTAATTATTGGTTTAACTTATAATCCTTGGTTAATTTATTAATTTATTAATATTTGCCATTGATACGTAAACCACAAACCGCATTATTAAATGAGAAAATATGACTAAGAGGATTTATGGCGCCTATGGTGTATTTCGCACATGACTCTGTTACCCACTAATATTGTATTAAAAAACGGGACAAGTGCGAGCTGAACTCGCGTGAAGAGGGTTCCGTACGACATTACCTATCCGCAGAATATTAAGTGATTTACCATGTTATTTTAATATCATGGACTTCTTATAGGTTTTCCTATAATCTATAAGTAGAAAACTAATTTCTGTGTTTTTTTTTTCAAAATTTTAGGTTCAGTAGTTTCGGAGATAAGGGGAGGATGCTCAATTTTCGTCTATTTTCTTGAATAACTTGGAAACAATTTATTTTAAAATTACAAAAAAATACATTTAAGATCTTCACAACAAGACTCCATTTGATATGTCACACGATGCAGTTTTCAAAAAAAATTTTTTTTAATTTTCCATCTTCCCCCCAAAAATGACCTCCCATATACAGACTTCATCTATTCACGTCACACCTCTGCGTTTGGGTCACAGAAATTGATATGTGTACCAAATTTCAACTTTAATCGGTCTAATAGATTCGGAGATAATTGATTGTGAGCGACGGACAGACGGACACACGAGTGATCCTATAAGGGTTCCGGACACACGAGTGATCCTATAAGGGTTCCGTTTTTTTTATTCGGACGTACGGAACCCTAAAATCAATGAAATGTGTCTTTATCTATTTTCTAAGTATATATCTATCTTTATACATACATATATAAAAATCTAGGCGTGTATGTATGTCTCCTGTGGACTCCAAAACCGTTCAACCGAATTTGGTGAAATTTTCCAGGCAATAATCCCGTAGTAGCGATCAGATAAATAGATTTTTTCTGGTTTTTTTTGCTAATTTTGTGTCATGTTTTCCATAAATTGGGAGCTGCATGAGATCATACCTTCCACCTTCTTCTATCGGACACATGCAGACGTACGGCTGGTTACCATCCTCACCTTGTCGAAATCCCTCTAATTCGGACCAAGTGCTTTAAAACATATTTTATAATGCGCACTGCTAAGGATTGGAATTCTGTATTTCCGAGCTCATACACCCCAAATCTTCTCAAGGTTCGAGTGAATAGGCATCGTCTGGGTGAGCTCGCTCCATCGTCGGCCTCATCCTTCCTACATGGATAGATGCTGGTCAAGAGCAAACCCATCTTTAATATATTTAAAAAAAAATCCGAATGCAGCAGAAATTACGCGACCGAAAATGCTCGACTCACAACTCAAAACCAGGGACAGACCCGTTTGGGGCAGTCTGTTATTTTTCCAAATAACAGACAGACACTTTAATTTTATCTATTCGTATAGATGAAAAATGGTAATTTTAAAATATTCTCATTTCGATAAATCGAAAAAGCAAATCAATGTTGATTGGTAAAAGGAAAAAGAAATGTCTAGCGGTTTTGCGGTGAACTCAAAATGGGGTTATCTGACGCACACTGCTGTTATAATATTTTTTTTTGCAATTGAAACCCACTGACTCTGTCTTGGTTAATTCTTGACTAGTTGTATCCCGCGGTGTCACACGCCTTAATTTAAATTGACAAAGGCATGTACATGGCTCTCCTCGGCAATATTAGGCCCGTTGGATGAGTGGTTAGGTGCTGGCCTTTGGATCGGAGTTGTTGCTTCGGCAGAGCCCGACCCACCCCGCTCAAAGGGCAAGGAGACACCGGGGAGTTTTAGTGGGTATTCCCAGTGCCGCTATGATCAGGCGCTGGGCGACCCCCACATACTCCTGCCGGCTAGCCAGCGGCAGGAGATCTGTAAGCGGATTACTCCTCGTCAAAAAAAAAGGGTGCTTGCCTTAATGCTCTGTTCTAGGGTTCCCGGGTTCGATTCCCGGCAGGGTAAACTTTGTAAAATCAACTTTTCAAATTTGGCTCTGGTCTGGATTTGGAAAGTAGTGGCAGCTGGGCACACTGCGTTTTCGCAGTCATTTGGGTAGCTTACAGAAGACAACCGTGAAATAACAGCACGTGTGCTGTTGTGTTTCTGTGAGCGAGTAAGGGATGCCAGAGCCCATTTCCCTATCCACTCCTAATACCTTATCCTTAATTCTACTGCAGTCAGCAGCGCACTTGCAGCAGCTGTGGCGTTGCTTGTGTTATAGGCGACGGTAGCCACCTACTATCAAATGGACCATCAGCCTGTCTGCTGACCTTAACATAAAAAAAACCTCTTTGGATTGCTATACTAAAATTAAAATTATTAAATTGTGTAAGTACATATTAAATTGATTTTTACTGATACCTAGAATTCCACGCGAAACCGCGGGCACAGCTAGTAGGTATATAGATACAATAGTTGTACTCGGTGGTTTTGTCAGCTTTGAATTTTAACATCAAATTATCTTCTTCATGAATAAAATACATTTACATTATACGAGTTAAATCTATTATATAAAAATGAATTCCCGTTTCCCTTGGTCACGGCATCACGCGTGAACGGGTAGACCGATTTTAATTCGGTTTTCACTAATTGAAAGAGATATAAACGGGGAATGTTTTAGGGTATATAAAAATTGCACGCCGGGCGAAGCCGGGGGCGGGCCGCTAGTCTTATACATAAAAATGAATCCCTATTTCTCCTGGTCACGGCATCACGCGTGAACGGGTAGACCGATTTTAATTCGGTTTTCGCTAATGGAAAGAGGTATAAACGGGGAATGTTTTAGGGTATATAAAAATTGCACGCCGGGCGAAGCCGGGGGCGGGCCGCTAGTCTTATATATAAAAATGAATCCCTATTTCTCCTGGTCACGGCATCACGCGTGAACGGGTAGACCGATTTTAATTCGGTTTTCGCTAATGGAAAGAGGTATAAACGGGGAATGTTTTAGGGTATATAAAAATTGCACGCCGGGCGAAGCCGGGGGCGGGCCGCTAGTCTTATATATAAAAATGAATCCCTATTTCTCCTGGTCACGGCATCACGCGTGAACGGGTAAACCGATTTTAATTCGGTTTTCGCTAATGAAAAGAGGGATGAGCGGGGAATGTTTTAGGGTATATAAAAATTGCACGCCGGGCGAAGCCGGGGGCGGGTAGCTAGTAAATAAATAATTACAATCATTATAATACTGAATAGAAGTCGGATAACATAGTAAACATAATATGTAATGTAAATTTTAAAAAAAACCCATTTACTTACTGGTTATCTATAAATAGCTTACTATCAATGCGTACGAAGAGCAGAATTAAGTTAGTATTAATCTTTATAGTCCACGTCATAAGATCCATTTTGCTTTGAATTTCCTATTGCATTTATTACACTTTTGTTGTGAACTACCAGTAATTGTCATGAATAATTATTTAATATACAAGTAATTATTTATAGATTATATCGCAAAATAATACAAGCTTGTTCTTCAAGTATTTGGCTTTTATATATATATATTTTTATTTTACTTTAAGGTCAGACTGTCTTCAGACGTTCCACTTGATGGTAGGTGGCTACCGTCGCCTATAACACAAGCAACGCCAAAGCTGCTGCAACTGCGCTGCCGACTACAGTAGGATTAAGGATAAGTTAGGGAAACCCGCTGGCATCTCACCGAACCACAACAGCACATATGCTGTTACTAGCCGAGCAAGTAACTTCGTACGCGTGGTATTCGGTATAGCGCGCGGTATATACCTAAACTTTCAATCATCAGCCAATTCGGCCGAACAGTTTTTTTTATTGCATTTTTATCGAAATAATGCTGGGCGTGATTCTTTAAATTTACATAACTTTTTTGCTTGTAAACCAATTGGAATGAAAAAAACACTAAATGTTACGGGAAGCTTGCTGCAATACATCAATGAAAACCGCATTCGAATCGGTTAAGCCCTTTCTTAGATTAGCTTTCACAAACGCACAAACAAACAGACAATAAATCTAAAAACTATTTTTTTTACCTCGGTAACATAAAAGTACAACGTGCACAAATTGTTTTTTTTTTTTAATATTTAATGCACAGACAGACACGGCTCGTTTACGATTTTATTATATTATGCTGTTATTTCGTGGTGGTCTTCTGTAAGGGGATGGTTACTGCTACCGGACGGGCTGCCCAAATGACTGCGAAACGCACTGTGTTCTGCAACTGCTTGTCAGAACCAGACCAGAGCCAACTATCGAATAAACTAATCGAACCTGGGACCTCTGAGACAGAGCGTTAAAGCAAGCACCTTACCACTCAACCAAGGGGCTCGCAATAGTCAAATATCAAATAGTACTGTAACTCTTTCCCAGCCCAGCTAAACATGGGAAGTGTTAGCAATTGAACGAAAGAAAATATACATTGGCAAACACTGGCGGCTACTAAATTAAACACAAATTTGATAATAATTAAAATTTAATAACACAAAAAAATAGGTAGGAAATATATATAAAGAATTAATTAAATGAGACTCTAGAGGACGAAGGCAAAAACTCCTAGTCTATGAACATTATACTTTTAAGATTTAACATAGAAAAATACAGAAGAAAATATAGAAGTCAATAAGAAAACACCATTACACTTAACTTATGATCAGGAAGGTCGCAAAAGTCCAAATATGCAATTATTAAGTTCCGTTAGTGTTCTGAAGTAATATGTAATGGTTGCGAAGATCTTCACCTCAAGCTGCTTCCAATTAATAGAGCAATATTGTAATTCGCAAAACGCAAATTTGGTAATCATAAATTTGCTCCCCGAAGGAAGCTAATATTATAGTTATTATTGTTTAAAATATAACATAAGGATTAATTATAACATAAAGAATAACTTTCAAAATAAAAATATGAGGCCGGTTCATCAGCTCTGAGAGACCAATGTCCGTCCCGACAGAAAATCGAAGAAAAAACAAAACGCAATGACAATGTCGAAATTTAAATGTGTATATAAAAAAAAACTAGATTAAGAAAATAAATAAAGAAATAGAACAAATAAACAAAAAAAAAAAAAGGTTGAATAGGTAATGAAATGAATAAAATATACAACGTAAATATAAATAAATGGCTAAATGTATAAAAGAAACTAAAAATATAAATATACTACGTTACAGTACCTAGGTACATTTATTATGTTGAGAGATTTCATACAGCACCGTCTAGCCGCAATCTAAGCAAAGCTTTTATTGGATATTTAATTTTATATTAAATTAAATATCCAATTAATAAAATATGCGAAAATTGCGAGGATGGATGTATGGATGTTTGTTACTCTCTTACGCAAAAACTACTGAACAGGTTTTGATTAAATTTGGCACACATTTAGTTTATTACCTGGCTTAACATATGGGATACTTTTTATGTTGGAAAAATATTACGTTATTGTCTAAAAATCCAAAACTTAATTAGGTTAACTTAACTTAACTTAGGTTAACTTAGTTTTAAGGTTAACTTAACTTTAACTTAACTTAGGTCACCATTAATCTTTCATGTCGCGGGCTCTGAAGATGTTGTCCGCCTCTGTCTGTTTCTCCGCTAAACTTCTAAACCACCCAAAGGATTTTGATACGGTTTTCACCAATAGAAATTGCCATAAAGGGGGAAGGTTTTTGTATATAACTTCAAGAAAAACATCGCATCTGTGCGAAGCGTATAGCGGGTAGCTATTTTAATATAAATAATTGTATTTTTTCAGATAAAAAAAATGCCGAACAACGTCATATATGCAGTCTTATTTATGACAGTTCTACTAGTTGATGTCAGATGTCAATTTTATGGTATGTACTGTGAAATTACTTATTCAAATTATACAAACTTAAGATTAGGTACCAATAGGGGAGCGGACAAATTTTCAGAAAGTATTTTAAATTAATCTTCATAAATATTTATTCTCATAAAAAATACTATTTTATTTATTTATAGCCTTTTAGGTACTCAAAATCATGTTTTAATATTGTTTGTTTGAAAATGCCGCCAAAACGCCACGATAGTTCATCTGAGAGCGCGTAACGTCATTTGTGATCATATCATAACAAAACAGCTGCATTGGCATAAGACAATGATTGCCCACAAATGACGTCACGCACTGTGATTGGTGTTTCAGTATAGATTAAAAATATTGTAAATAATAAAATTTTATTTCTTCATTTAAAAATATTGAAATGAATTATATTAAATTATTATTCGATAAATAATCGTAAAAAATTATATATTTTCTTTCTAAGTACATTTTAGATTTTAATCTGATTACTGTCCGATCCCCTATTAGACGTCATGAACAGATTTATATATACAGGCTGACCACGGAGCATACAAAGAGGAGATGTTGTTATTGAATTTTTCTATAGAGCGGCGCGTGACTACTGCGCGGGGCAAGGAGGAAGTTAGACCCCGCCCAATTATCTTAAATTGCCAATGAAAATTGACTGTAGTCTACAACAAACAAGCGCCGCCACACCGTGACCAGTGCCGACAGCAGACTGACCAAGACCACGCCCACAAAAAATGACGTCAGGACCTAGTTTGAAATCAGTGCACAGTTGTTCAGGCCATCTCCTCTTTGTATATGCTCCGTGAGGCTGACGGTTGACTTGATAGGCTGACAGGCTGACGCTTATAACACAAGCAATGCCAAAGCTGCTGCAAGTGCGCTGCCGTTTACAATAGGATTAAGGATAAGCGATAGGATTAGGGATAGGGAAATGGGCTCAGGCCCCAGCTAGTGCCGTATAAAATAAAAGTGTCTATTATTGATAGTTGCATAAGTATATTATAAATAATATTTTTTATTAATAACTCTTAATAAAAAATTATTAATAATTAGCGACTGGATGAGAGGGGAAAGAAGCCTTGGGAGAGGCCCATATTCAACAGTTGAGAGACACAGGCTGATGATGGTGAGTAAGATAGTTTGTTCTTTTCTGATTATTGTGCGAAATCGTGATCTGGTTTGACCGAAAAGATTTTTAAAGAAAATCAAATTGAATCATATTCAATTAACGGCTTCACTTGGGCAAATGACATTTACATTAGAACTCGCTGGCGGCGGAGACAATTCAACAGGCCCAGAAATTGTGTTTTTTTTTTGTGTTTTTACCATTAGAACAATACACAAAAAAAAATATTTATAAATTTTTTTAAACTGAAATTAACTTATTAATAGGTACAGGATTGATATGCGCGCAATAAGCCGTTTTCGAGAGAATTTTCAAAAAAAAAAGTCAAATTCTTCTTGTGTTCCAACTTTTTTTGTGGAGTTTCTATTACTTTAACGAAAATTTTAATTAATACAATTGGTTCTTCACATGTTTAAGTATAATATTTTTTTTTCAAAGCAATTATCTTGTCTGTTTCTTGTACCATCTTCAATGGATATTTTTAGTATTTAGTGTTTGTCTCCACCTTAAATAGGTTTTTTAAAAACTGTCAAATACTGGTTTAATAAATTCAAATTGCAAATGAGAACTTGTTTTGAAAAAGTTTCTAAAGGTCGTCGCTGACTGACGTAAAGGCTTGGCATGGCACAGCAAAGGATTTTTTCCTAAATCTATTATTTTCAACCTTATTGCAATGATTTTAGCAGTCACACTCCTTTATCGCGCGACGCTATGCTAAAGCCCTGAACACACCTTCGCCGCGAAATTCCAGTAGCGAAACTGCTGCACGAATTCCGCTACGAATTTCGATGTAATTCGATTAGCGGAAACAGGCGCCGAAGTCAGTTGAATTGTGACAATCTGAACAAGATATCGTCGCTATCAGAGTCAGAAGAGGGACAAATATTGTTGTGGTCCTTAATTTTGAAAAAGCGTAAAATTAGCTGCATGAGATTTATGAAAAAAGAAAGAAATTAGGAGAAAACAGATTATGTAAATAACTAGAGTCACATGAAGATCGTTTCTATACATGTTTTAGAATGAGCTCAGATAGCTTTGAAGATTTACCCAACATAATCTTTTGAAGTCACGTATTACAAAGCAAAATACAGAATTTTGGGAATGACTCAATAAATAGAGGATAGGTCTTTTTCTGACCTTAATTGTTTAGTAAAATCGACAATCATTTTATAAAAATTATGTAACATTTTATTATAACATAGACAAAATTGTAAAAATAGGCTACACATTGATAACAAATTAACATGGAAATTTCACATAGATATGTATGTATTTTTGTATGTTGTTTTTTATTATTGAAACTAATATTACATAATTACAATAAATAATTTACATCTAAAACTAAATAAAACCTAAAAAATATGTAAAAAATTGGGCGCCCGCGGCATGGCGCCGAGGATGCTGGCAGCATTTCCTCGCTGTATTGCAATGCTAATGCGTTGCGCGAGGAAGCTGCCAGCTCGTCGGTCACCAGTGGTGTCGGTGAGCCTTTTGGAAATTTCTTTTAGAAGTTGGCGAGCGCTGGGACCCCACGGACCAAGGGTCTCGACTCCGAACGGCATAAAAGTGTATCCGGAACCGAGACCCCGGTATTTGGCCGTCTTTAATTTTTCGGCCGCACATAGATAATGTATGTAAGACATTAAATCAGTATTCCTTTGCTTTAAATAAGTTGAGAAGAGTAGAACAATCTGCAGTAGTTACTGCCTAACATGGCCTAGCGACTGCAATCATAAGATATGCAATCATAAGATTTCGCTGTTATGCTTCCGCGGCGGAGGAATGTGAGTGCTAAAATCATGCCTATAAGGTTGAAAATGATATGTTTATGAAAAAAACCTTTGCTGTGCCGTGCCATGCCATACAGTCAGTCAGCGTTGGCCCTTAAACTGCGACTCGCAAGGGATGACCTCATCCTGTCAGTTGAAAAAAAAATTACTGGCAAAATACGATGACTACCAACTATTGTGGTATATATTACGGTCTCCTGGGATTTTCTTTACCCAAACTGCATATTTAATGAATCAGACCGTGAGTTATTGTTAAACGGTCAAACTGGATTTGGTAAAAATTGGGAGGAAAAGTTGAAATTTTATTTACCTTTCCTGTGGACATTTCGATGTGTCTTTTCTGAATTCGGTTAAAATGTCTTGGCTCATTTGGACATTTTATACTATTTTTTTATGTCAATTTCGGCAGACAACCGATTTCGATGGAATTTTCTGGCAATCTTCAGATTAGTCCAGCGGGTTATACTAAAGTTTAGTGTGAAAATGAAATATTCAATGCCTGAAAAAACATATGAGCAGTAAAGACTACAGATTTTTAAAGCAAAATGTAGTCAATTTGTAAACGCGAAAGTACTGTATTTGTATGTATTGACATTTATTTCTTTTTCGCTCAAAAACTATAAAACTGATTCTGATACTCATCTCTATAAAACTGATCTCACTGATATAAATCACAATATCACCATATACTAATATTATAAAGCTGAAAAGTTTGTTTGTTTGTTTAAACGCACTAATCGCAGGAACTACTGGTTCGAATTGAAAAATTCTTCTTGTTTTTAATAGTCCATTTATCGAGGAAGGCTATAGGCTATATAACATCACGCTACGATAAATAATATTATATATAAGCAGTGTCCAGTACCGCGCTTCCCATGCGCACGCCGCCGCCGTATGGGCCGCAGCGAAGCGTGGCCGAGTTCAGCTAGCAATAATATAAAGATACGCAGACGAAATAGCGAGCAAAAGCTAATTTAAAATAATTATTTTTCAGATTTCTTCGAAGGCCTCCAGCCCCACCAAACTAACAGACAAGCACAAAAACGCGCAAATGCGACCAGACGAATCTCAAACCAAAGACTTAAACAAACTAGTGACACCACTAGAAAATATGATATTCCTTTCTTGGTCTTTGGCGAAGGACTCGACAGAGACAGCAGACAAAGAGCCAAACCTACAAGAAAAGGTGTATATGATATTAATGCTACTACAAGAGCAAGTGTAAAGAAATCAACAAAGAACTCTAGTCATAGGGCCTCAAGTGATAATTCCAATTACGGACGAGGCGATGCTCAACCGCTTATTGATGGAGCCATCAACTTTATTGAATACACAACAAGAACAACAACAACAACACACCCTACAACAAAGAGGAACAAATATGATAGCAGTTCAAACAACAGTGACAATTATAAGCAGAACTATTATGGAAGTGGTAATAATGGAGAGGGTACTAATTATCACTGGTCAACAAAGAATCCCTTTAAATCTGGCCTTAGAACAGCTACCGTGGAAGATCGTCCGCCAATAACAAATAGACCGGCAACAAGAAGACCGACTCTCAATAACAGAGGCGTGGATAAGACTGATACTGAACCAGAAGTTAGAATTGGTGTTGATGTCGATGAAACTATGAGTTATGTGGAAAAGAAGAGGTACATCGAAATTGCTGAGAAAAGTAAGTTACATCGTAAACGAGCCATGTCTGTACATTAAATATTAAAAAAATAACACAACACGACATTAACGAACTTTCAAAGAAGGGATTTGAATGGATTTAATTACAGTTGTTTCTTATATAAGAATAAAGAATAAAACTATAATTATAATAATTATAATAAAACTATAATTATATAATTAAATAAAACTATAATTATTTAATAACATTTAATTAATTAATAACATTTAACATTAAAGTTTTTTAATATACATTAAAAAAATTAAATGTACACTTTGTTATAATATACCTACTTATGTTACCGAGGTAAAGAAATAGTTTTTAGAATTTTTTGTCTCTGTGTCTGTGCGTTTGTGCACGCTAATCTCAGAAGAGGTCTTCCCGTCTCAGTGGAGCGATTGTGACTGATCATACGAAACAATGCACATCGAAGTATGCATGGCATGAGACGAAAGATACTGCATTTCGCGGAATAAAAGTCTTATAAGTGCCAAAAGTATTCAATATTAATTACTCGTAAACTAAAATGTCAAATGAAACATTTATTCTCAAAGCCTTAGATAATCTGTGAAGTGAGATTATTGATAAATTTTTAGGTTTGTAATATGTGTCATTTTGAAAATAAAAACAAAAAACGATAAAAATGAGTGGCAACTTGGTGATTTTGTTCTATTGAGAAAATTTCATTGAATAATGTTTTCTGTCCACATTTCACTTTTATTTATAATGTATTAATCCATTTATAAATATTTTCTTATTTGGACTTTATATACTTACTTAGATAAAATTCAAATCTAGGATTAGCTATTTCTATTTATACGCACTCTTAAGGCTCCGGTCTCGCTTCGCGACTCTACCTTAGCAAACAGAACTAAGCGCACTTTCACACGTCTTTTTTGTTATGAATTGCAATTATTAAAAAGTACATAAAAAAATATTTTTTGTATTTTTTTTTCATTAATTTATTAAAAAATAGGTTATTACTAAGTGGTTTTACGAGCGACTGCATTAAAAAAAAATTTCAACAGAAAAATATATGTATTTGCAGTGGTAAAATTCATGAAAGTACAACTTTTTAAACCTCTTTAAATAAGAAAACTAAAGCGTTTATCAAAAAAGTAACCAGTTTAGATTATTGCTAACGATATGAGAATAAATGTAAACTGAATATATTTCGTATTTTTGTTATAATTTTTACGTAGCATGTGCTTGAATGAGACCTTCAACGCGTTCAACCTAAATAGAGGCATTTTTAACGCCCAATAGAGCTATTAAAATGTGCATCAAAATAAAATTAAAAAAGTGTTTTTGAAATTTCAAATCCATCACTTTCAATAAATGTAAAATATATTTCATTTATTCTTTTGTTAGTAACTGTAAAAAAACATTTATTTTCTGTAAATTATGCAAGAACACTAATTTTTAGGAGACTCGAGCCTTAAGTACGAAGTCAAGCGTGATATAATAATTATATCACGCTCGATTTTGCCCGCGAATAATTATATCACGCTAATTATTGGAAGGCCAATATTTTAACTTCTGTTCTCATCTCGTTACCAGTGTGCGACAAATACAAATCTCTCTCGACGAAACAGCTACAAGCCATTCCCTTGGTCCCGTCGCCGCAGCCTGTAAAAATCAACGTCTCTTCATGTGCGCCAACTACTATACCGCTGATAGTTGGCGGAAAAGTGGTCAGCATCGAGGAGTTCCCTCACATGGCGATGCTGGGTTGGACCAAATTGAAGGTCAGCTATTTTAATTATTCTTTTTTTATTATTAAAGATGGGTTTGCTCTCGGTAAGCATATGTCCGTGTAGGAAAGATGATGCCGACGATGGAGCTCTCACCCAGAAGATGCCTATTCACTCGAACCTTGAAAAGATTTGGGTTTTATGAGCTCGGAAATACAGACTTGTTTGAACGCGCTAATCTCAGGAACTACTGGGTCGAATTGAAAAATTCTTTTTGTTTTGAATAGTCCATTTATCGATGAAGGCTATAGGCTATATAACATTACGCTACGACAAATAGCATATATAAACACTGTCCAGTACCACGCGCCCCATGCGCACGCCGCCGCCGTATGGACGGCAGCGAAGCGTGGCCGAGTTCAGCTAGTATAATAATATATAATTAACCTCCGACGACGTCCGACGGAAAAACGGGGTTATAAGTTTGACATGTGTCATCATAGCTCCCAAACGGATGAACCGATTTTAATTCGGTTGTTTTTTGTTTGAAAGCTGGCGTGATCGAGATGGTTCCTAGCTATAGATTATAAAGATCTGTTCAAGCGTTTAAAGATCATCAGCTTATTTCCTAGTTGACGAAGGGATTTCACTAGCTTCCACAGGTTCGACTGATTTGAAATTTGGTGTGCTGTTACTTCGGTGGTATGACATGGTAACCTTGATCTGATGCTGTAGTATCAAGTAGTCTGCGAGAGCAACTTACAGCAGATATAGCGTGTTTGGGTCCAACAGAAAGTCGGGGTTTAGTTTATACTTTTTAATTATGGCATGTTATTCTACCGAATGAGCGACTTATTATGTATATTGAAATTATTGATTTTTTAGAATCTGATGTGTCATCATTAAATATATACAGTATGGAAATTTATATACAAAATATGCAATGGATGTTACAGGGTGATGGTTACTCGTGGAAGTGCGGGGGTTCCTTGGTGAGCAATCAGCACATAATTACAGCAGCCCATTGCACTTACTACGAGAGGGATAACACCGTAGTGCCGTAAGTGTACAGATACATCATATCATTATTATTGGAAAATAAAAAGAACTTACTAATAATTGAATAAATAATTGAAGTTCCGAGACATTTTCTCATTCAAAATTCCTTTGCCTTAAATCAAAACTTTTCGACCAATGTGTGTTGCCAGTGATGACATATGGCGCTGAAATGTGGTCTCTCACAATAGGTCCCGTAAGAAATCTCAACGAGCTATGGAGAGGGCTATGCTCGGGGTTACACTGCGAGATCGAATTCGAATGGGCAGATCCGTAGACGAACTAAAGTTACCGACATAACCCGGCAGATTAGTAAGATGAAATGGCAGTGGGTAGGACACATAGTACGGAGAGCAGACGGCCACTGGGACCGGAAGGTTCTCGAGTGGAGGCCACAGACGTGGATAGACGACCAGGCTGCTTCTGATAGGTCTTTTTGGAAAATTAGGAGGAGCAATTAGCCTTTGTCCAGCAGTGGACGTCCTACGGCTGAAATGGTGAGGATAAAACATTCAACATATTGCAACATCAGCTCTTCGTACTGTGTCCTGTCTACTTCCACTTAAATTTACTAATCCTCCGGCTTATGTCGGTAACTTTCGTCCGTCTACGATGTCCTCATTCCTGATGCGATCTGGCAGTGTAACCCCGAGCATAGCCCTCTCCATAGCTCGATGAGCGACGTTGAGCTTTATTACGAGGTCCATAGTTATTATTTTTATGTAAACAGTTTTTCTTTTTTCATTTTTTAGTATTTTTTAGTATTTAAGTCAGTTATATCTTGCAATTTGTGGGTGTCAACATTGTGCAACCTGCGGAGTGAGACCCGGTGACCTGTAATACAGGTATTCTTCAATACCTACCACGGGCACCGGGCTCCTACACAGTTACAACCATTACTTGTATGTGTCAATTTAGATTAGATTGTTTATATCATTTGTGTGCTTATGTGATTGTGTGGAGCAAATAAATGCATTATTATTATTATTATTATTTCCAGTGGTTCTCCACGGGTTGTCCAGTTAGGTGCTTCGTACAGAGACGACCCGAACGCGTTGGTTGTGAAGATATCATCAATAACCAAGCATCCGAGATACAAGTCGCCTATATCCTACTACGATCTTGCCATTGTCAAATTGGTCACAACAGTTCGGTGGGTGTTAATCGTATGAAATAATTATTTGTGAGCAAAGTTCAAACAGTCCTCAAACAAGGGATGGATTCGAAGACATGATAAATTTGTTCTTGAGTAGACATACAACTATGTGTGTATATTCAGTTGGTCTGAGAATAGGTCGTAAAGTATTTTTCATCCTCCTACACGCACCCCCCATTTTTTAATCGAGATTTTAGTATTTTTGTATGAAGAATATTCAAATAATTTAACTGACGTTCATTGAAGTGTCGCGTCACTGTGACATATGTTTTGAAAATAAAATTGGACCCGATAGGTGGCACCACAATCGGGTTACAGAATTATTTTCGAGTTTTGGCATGACAACGTCTGCTGGGTCAGCTAGTATACATATGAAATAATGGGCACCATCTTCGTCTTATATACTCAGAATTCTTCATAATGCTTTTCTTGACTCTCTGAGTAAGAGGTCATCATTACTAATCCAACATGGCACGAATAAGATTCAGATTTCAAACCCAGTTGTCCAATAAAATTTGGGACCTTACATTGGGTACTTTAAAATAATCGGTGTTGTTATCAGTTTTTCAGATGTGATAAAACCAGCCTGCCTCGGTGTTCCACCGTCCATCGGGAAATCTATTATAGCCACGGGATGGGGTCAAACTCAATATGGTATAATATTATATATTAATTATTAATACTAGGTCCATAGTATTAGTAATGAAAGAAAGAAAGAAAGCAACTTTTATTCCTCAAGTAGGTACATAATAGGTATCATCCAAATACTAACACTATATGAACGAATTAAATGTAATTACAAACAAGGTGCTTGCCTTAACACTCTGTTCTAGGGTACCTGGGTTCGATTCCCGGTAGGGTCAACTTTGAAAAATGAACTTTTCAAGCTTGGCTCTGATCTAGATGTGGAAAGTAGTGGCAGGGCACACTGCGTTTCGTAATCATTTGGGCAGCCCGTCTGGCGGCAGTAACCACCCACTTACAGGAGACCACCGTAAAACAATAGCATGTGTGCTGTTATGGTTCGGCGGGTGAGTAAGGGATGCCTGAGCCCATTTCCGTATGCCTTCCTAATCCTACTGTAGTCGGCAACGCACTTGCAGCAGCTTTGGCGTTGCTTGTGTTATAGGCGACGGTAGCCACCTACCATCAAGTGGACCGTCAGCCTGTCTACCGGTCTTAAGATAAAAAAAACACTGGCTCTGTATACAGTTGTGGTGCAGACCACACAACAATGATATTCCGCCAGCGACCAGATATTCAAAGAAAAAACTTTTCGCGAGACAATTCAAAACAAGATTATACAATCAGTAGCTGAGACTATCGCAATGATTTTAAAAACTACTGAACTGATTTTCATACGGTTTTTATCAATCAACAGAGTGATTCCTGACGAAGGCATAGATGCATAATACACTAATGTTTCGATATAGTATTATTCATTATCAAATTCAATACGTTAGTTACCGTAAGCATTTCATAGTACTAGCTGTTAATAGTGTATCAACGAGCTTTGAAGAGGCTTTGAAGAGAGGAATGTAGAGCCGCAGACAAGCGAAAATTACCGACATAAGCCTGCGGATCAGAAAGTTGAAATGACACCTTGTGGCGTCCACCCACAAGGCGGCAGAAGATTTGATAAGGCTGCGAGTCGACAGAGGTTTTAGGCTTTTTTTATATTAAGGTCGACAGACAGGCTGATGGTCCACTTGATGGTAGGTGGCTACCGTCATCTATAACACAAGCAACGCCCAAGCTGCTGCAAGTGCGCTGCCGACTACAGTAGGATTGGATAAGGGATTAGGAAGGGATAAGGAAATTGACGGCCCGTTGGATGAGTGGCAAGGGTGCTTGCCTAAGGTCTCAGGGGCCCGGGTTCGATTCCCGGCGGGGTCAAGTTTGGAAATTTTAATGTAATTTTCAAAAATTGCTCTGTTCTGGATTTGAAAAGTAGTGGTAGGGCATACTGCGTTTCGCAGTCATTTGGGCAGCCCGCCTGGCGGCAGTAACTTCCCCCTTACAGAATACCACCGTGAAATAACAGCATATACGTGCTGTTGTATTTCGGTGAGTGAGTAAGAGGTTTTAGGCTGCTTCTGATTTTAAAAATCATAGAAGAGGCCTTCCTAAGGCTGAAACGATTTCTAGTGTGGTCGCGTTGGTAGAATAGAATATGTTTTACGATAATGTCATATAGTGGCAATCGCAGTTGTGTCGTACGAGTATATGATTCGTTAAAATATGTTCAGGTGGCGAACAAAGCAAAGAACTCCGCAGTGTGTCACTGCCTTTATGGAATATGGACGAATGCAGGAATGTGTTGGGTGTCTCTCGAAGAATACCCGATGGACCGTCCAGGGACAGTCAGATTTGTGCTGGTGAGAGGAGTGGCGGAAAAGACACTTGTCAGGTAAGAGACAGTTGTAAAAGGTTTTCGTGTGTGAATAAGAAATAATTCAAAAGAAAGAAAGAATAAAAGTAATTTAAAAGAAAGAAAGTCTTTTCAAATATTAGAAAGAAAGAAAGAAAACACGTTTTATTTGTTTATTTATTTACAATAATTAAAATCTAGATTTGAACAATATGAATAACTATGAATATGTAGGTATAAAATATTTATAAAAAGAAAAAAAAAACATAATAATTTTGATTATTTACAATTCTATACATACAAATATTATAAAGCTGAAGAGTTTGTTTGTTTGAACGCGCTAATCTCAGGAACTACTGGTTCGAATTGAAAAATTCTTTTTGTTTTGAATAGTCCATTTATCGAGGAAGGCTATAGGCTATATAACATCACGCTATGATAAATAGTATATATGTATAAGCAGTGTCCAGTACCGCGCGCCCCATGCGCACGCACGCCGCCGCCGCCGCCGTATGGGCCGCAGCGAAGCTCAGCTAAAGTAGTGTATAAAATTAAGCTTCGGTCTCTTAGGCAGGGTCTTAAGTATGTTAACTGCATTAACTCGTATTGCAAAGCTAATTTGCTGACTGAGGAAATAGCCAGTCATGTTGACCAAGCGTTTAGATAAAATGTAAAAAATTTAAGCCCATTGGGACCCAGAGATTCGACATCGAAGGAAATGAAAATATAGCCGGTACCGACATCCTTGTATTTTTGATTTTGCGCTTCTCGGCCCCAACTGCAGCAGCACCAGCTCTGGCAACTGTTCCATATATATAGGACGCTGCCAAAGTGTCGACACAGGTGGCATCCCACACTAGTGGACGACCAATGCTCCATAGAACTGGTGAAACAAACAAACAACATTTTATTTGAAACAAACACCAAGTACACACAAAACAATGGGGTTCTTGAGATTTTGTGAGAGTTTTTGTGTGCCTACACTCTATTTTGTTAATTTTAACAATTTTTTTTGTTACTAAACAAAAAAAATGTTAAATAACCATGACATAACGATATAACCTAACGTATAAAAATATTTAAAAAATATGCATATTCCCTATTCCATATACAAAGGTCTTTTACTCTGGTTTCAATTATGCTCATATTTGAAATTCCAGGGAGACTCGGGAGGGCCAGCGCAGATCCAAGATGGCTGCATTTGGCGTGTAGTCGGTGTGACATCACTGGGGCGAGCGTGTGGCGCCGCGTATACCCCTGGAATCTACTCCATAGTGAACAGGGCGTTTGTCGCTGCCGAAATCTTCGGAAATAATGTTAGAAGCAACAACAACAATCGCAATGAGAACGACAATAACAGTTATGACAATTACGGTGATAGAGTGTCAAAAAGAAGAGACAGTTATGAGGATATTGAGAAGCGAAATAATAATCACAAAACTACAGAAAGAAGTTATAATTACAATAGTCACCGTAGTGATGGCAACAACAACAATTATAAAAACAGTGATAACAGTGATTATAACAATCGACAAAGTAGTATAAATTACGACAACAATTATAATAATCGCGGACAAAACTCTAATAACAACCGTAGAACAGTGACGGAAAGGAACAATAATTATGACAGTATAAATTTAAACAGTAATTATGGTAGTCAGGATTATTATAGAACAACAGAAAACAACTACAATCATGGTGGCAATTACAACAGTCAACGTAGTGATGTTGGCAACAACAATTATAAAAATACAGAAAGACATGATTATAACAATCAGTACGGTAGTGTAAATGGTAATTACGACAGAAATTACAATGATCGCAACAACAGTTATGAAAGTTTAAATAACAATTATAACGTAAACAGTAATCGTAACAGACAACAACAGAATAGTTATAATAGCAACAATAACAATGGGCGCTATAATAATGACGAAATTTATTGGACAAGGTGATACCGAATTTATTTAAAATATGATTACAGCCTTTGGCATTATAAAACATATCGTCTCGCATTTTTGTTATTAAAAGAAGTTAATAACATTTTTGTTATAAGAAAGATAAAGTTAGGAAAGTGCTAAGATTTAAAAAAAAAACAAATAATATATACATACTTCCATAACTAATATTATAAAGAGAAAAATTTTGTATGTATTTACGTATGTTTGTAATGAACTACTGGACCGATTTTAAAAATTCTTTCACCTATAGGAAGCTAAATTATCAGCGAGTAACATAGACTACTTACCGTCCCCCTATCTCCGCCACCTTCCTCCCCTCCACACAAATGTATGTTTGTAATGAATAAACTCAAAGACTACTGGACCGATTTTAAAAATTCTTTCACCCATAGATAGCTACATTATCGCACGAGCAAAAGCTAGTAATAATGAAAATGATTTATTATGTAACATACAAATTTAAATAAAATTTAAAATTAGGATATGTATAATGTATAATAATAATAATATTTATTTTCGAGATCATGGGTATTGTACCTGAGATAACATTTTTATTGTCCCGCTCCTACATGACCTTACCGACAATCATTCGGTGTGAAAAATACCAATAACTTAAAACTATAGCCATCTACACACAATAATAATACCCAAAAATTACACCTTGCACAATGTATAACATTATTTTGTTTTCGAGGGAAATATCTAGTTTATTTCTTATATCTATTTACGATTATTATTTGAGATCGAATTGGTTTTATATTACTTTTATTTATTCATTTATAAGTTATTTATTTATAATAGCAACCTGTCCTCGAGGAAATCACAAATTTTATAGTAACATTTGTCTAGTAGTATTTTTTAAGTTTAGTTTTGAATAAATGTATAGGTAGATCTTTACAATTTTCAGGAATGTTATTATAAATCATGGGTGCCATGCATAGTATGCTGTTGCGGATTAATTTTGTTTTGGAAGGGTGTAAACAAAGTCTATCCCCGTTTCGTCGATTTCGAGATACTTTTTGGTTTAAGGTCGGAAATAAATGCATATTACTTTTAACAAATAAAGCTATTTCCAATATATAAAGAGAAGGGAGAGTCAAAATTTTATATTTGATAAATAGTGGCTTACAGCTATCCATAGTTCTTAATTTAAACATAGCACGTATACACCGCTTTTGCATCTTAAATATTATATCATTATCTGTAGAATTACCCCAAAATATGACACCAAACCTAAGAACTGATTCTACCATACCATAATAAGCAGTAATTATAACATCTGTATTTACTATTGGGGCCAGTTTATAAAGAGCATAAGCGGAACTGCTGATCTTTTTACTAAGGTCGTTTATGTGGATTTTCCAGTTTAATTTTTTGTCTATTGATAAGCCAAGAAATTTGACAGTATCAACATCATTAATGATGCTGTCACCGTAAGCTATTGTAATATTGGTTGGATTTCGGGATCTTTGACTAAAATGCATAACATTAGTTTTATTTAGATTAATTTTTAAATTGTTATTTTCAAGCCATTGTATTATTAATGATAATGTATTATTTATGTCCGACTCATAAGAATTTTTATCATCACAAGTCACAGTTACTGTACTATCATCAGCAAACAGTGTCATAGGATGATCAATGACATTTGGCAAATCATTTATGTAAATAATAAAAAGTATGTAAAGGATATAAAGGATAATGTAACTTTCTTTACGTTACATTCGTCAGATAGGCTAACAATCCACTTGCCGTCGCCACAGATGCTACTAGTGCCGTTGCTTGTGTTATAGATGAAGATAGCCACCTACCATCAAGTTGACCATCAGTCTGACAATCTTTACATTAAAAAATGTAGGTATAGTGAAGGTAACACAGGAATGAGCAAGTTTTACTTAGACGACATTTTAGTTATTTATTTTATTTTTGCGAGGACATGTCACGCAGTGCCATCTAGTCCCAAACTAATCAGAGCTTGTAAGACAACTAATAAATATTTATTAGTTGTCTTACAAGCTCTGATTAGCTCTACTTATATACTTTTTATTTGAATATACATAGAAAACATATAAAACACTCAGACAAAGACAAAATTCATGCATACAACTGTTTGTCTTGAGCGGGGATCGAACCCGCGAACTCTGGCACAGCAAGCAGAGCTACTACCGCTGAGCCAATCTAGTCGACCACCAGTCTGAGCAGTTCTACTTAACGACATTTTATTATTTATTTTATTTTTGCGAGGACATGTCACACGGTGCCATCTAGCACCAAACTAATCAGAGCTTGTACTATGGGTGTCAGACAACTAATAAATACACTTATATACTTTTTATTTGAATATACATAGAAAAAACTCAGACCAATACAAACAGACACATTCATGCATACAAATGTTTTTCTTGAGCGGGGATCGAACCCGCGAACTCTGGCACAGCAGGCAGAGCTACTACCGCTGAGCCAATCAAGTCGTCAAGTTCAAAATAATGTTATAGATAAGTTTGGTGTTAAAACTTGAATTCTTTTTTTAACTTAAAAACAATTACAATGCTTTAATACTTATGTATATGAATGTATCGAATATGTTAAGTAAATATATAAAAAAAACTTAAATGTTATTTTTAATCTTAAATTATTACAGTTACTATTGAATTGTATAAATATATAAATATTTTTTTATGTTTGGAATGTTTTATTTAAGGTGACGCACCAATAAACAATGGGATAAAAAACTGCCTTTTGCTCACTTCAGATGGCAGCACTGTTGGTTGTTCCCTAAATCTGACAAGTAGCTGTCATTTTCCATAGTAATTTTGTAAACGAACAAAAAGAACTGAATTTATTCAATAACATGACGCTTATGTTCAGCTTTGGATTGCAAAAAGAGGGAATCCATATATTCCCTAAAGATTTCAAAAGAAAAAAAAACAATGGATAAAAGCTTTACGAAGAAAAAATTGGAAGCAGACTAAATATTCAAGATTATGTGCAGTAGATGCTTATCTTTTCCTCAACTGTTCTTTTAACTGCTTAACACTCTATGTCGAATACATTTTTGTAGAAATAAAGGCAAATTCGCTGATAAATACAGGGAACCAAAAACACAATATGGTGGCGATTAGGATCACTCAACAGTGGCGCCACCTACGATTAGCTTTCAGTTTTTAACCCCATTAATACGGCTGTGATTGCTTACGAAAACGAGAGCGCGCTTGCTTATGCCGTAAGGTCGTATGCGACAAAACGATTTTTATTAAAAAAAAGTATAATGTATTTTAAGTTTAACTGTAAAATTAAATGTAAATTAATGTTTATACTAATGTACATAGAAAATTTGGAGGTATAAATTGGAAATGAATGTAAATCTGTGTTTTAAAAGAGGTTTCTTTGAATTTTTTTTTCCCTGTTATAAAAGTTTACCAATCGTGTAATCCAACTGAAAATGAAGTCAGTAACATGAAGAAACAGATAACCAAACATCACTTTCATATATTTTGTCATTGCTGAGAAAAATCTAAATCTCTGCCACCAAAATTTCCAATTCGTCGCCAGGAAATCTTTTTTTGCAGTGATTAAATATACTTCTTGTCTAACTATCTTGTCGCAGCTTGATGTCAATACCACGTGGGGAATTTTAAAAACAATATAATACCTATAGGTAGCTGATCTCATTATAATCTATACTAATATTATAAAACTGAAGTTTTATAATAATATATAAACTTTGTTTGTTTGTTTGAACGCGCTAATCTCAGGAACTACTGGTTCGAATTGAAAAATTCTTTTTGTGTTGGATAGTCCATTTATCGAGGAAGGCTATAGTCTATATAAAATCACGCTACGATAAATAGTATTATGTATGTATAAGCAGTTTCCAGTACCGCGCGCCCCATGCGCACGCCGCCGCCGTATGGGCCGCAGCGAAGCGTGGCCGAGTTCAGCTAGTGTTATATATACATATATGTATATAATGAATATTATGCATACCAATAAAACGCTTTAAACTCTGGACCAGCAGTCGGATTTTAAAAAATATTTTTTTATGTTAAGGTCGACAGACAGGCTGACAGTCCACTTGATGGTAGGTGGCTACCGTCGCCTATAACGCAAGCAACGCCAAAGCTGCTGCAAGTGCGCTGCCGATTAGGAAGGGATAGGGAAATGGGCTCTGGCGTCCCTTACTCACTCACCGAAACAGAGCAGCACACATGCTGTTATTTCACGGTGGTCTACTGTAAGGGGGTGGTTACTGCCGCCAGACGGGCTGCCCAAATGACTGCGAAAATGCAGTGTGCCCTGCCACTACTTTCCAAATCCAGACGAGAACCAAATTTGAAAAGTTGATTTTTCAAAGTTGACCCTGCCGGGAATCAAACCCGGGAACCTTTGAACAGAGCGTTAAGGCAAGCACCCTAAACACTCATCCAATGGGCTCGTAGATACATTGATAAATAAATTACATAATGAAGCATTTTTAGTACTTGGAGCCTATAACTATTGCGTGGACAGATTTATTGAGGAACACTTTCCCTACTTTCTTAATAGCTTACCTGACATATTCAGGAGTAATTGTCCAGTTACTGTAGAAGACCACCGACTTGAAGGTAGGTGGATACCGTTGCTTATTAAAATAACCAATTCCACAGGTGCTACAAGTGCGCTGCCGACCTTTGTAGTATTAAGCCTTCTGAAGAAGACGCTAGTCTTTATCAGAAGTTCGGAATAAACTTGTATTTTTTTATGTTAAGCTTGACAGACAGGCTGACGGTCCACTTGATGGTATGCGACTAAAACAAAAAACGCCAAAAACATAAGCAATACCACAGGTGCTGCAAGTGCGCTGCCGATCATATTAGAGAAGGGATAGGGAAATGGGCTTTGGCTCACTCACTAAAATATAACAGCACACATGCTGTTTTTTCACTGTGGTTTTTTATAAGGGGGTGGTTACTGCCGCCAGATGGGCTGACCCATTTATGACTGCGAGATTCGGTCATAAGTCCGAGCGCTAAAACAAGCATCCAATTTTTTTTGCTTCTATCTAGGTTGAAGATTAAATGTGCTTTTCTTGGGAACGACCAGTAGGATTTGAAAAATTTGTTTTCCATTAGATGGTCAATTATTGAAGAAGACCATTTAAAGGTAAGCGAAAGAAAAAAAATTAAATAATATTAATTCTCTGTGTTATGTGCTGTCTCACTCCCAACATAATATATGTGTGTCACTACCGCAAGCCGGGCGACCGGCCATTTTATGAAATTGCATCAGTGTAAGAAAAACATGGCAACAATAACACGCGTAGACTCATCCGCCGATCTCGACTCGCAAGATTTGAATTTATTTCATCCGCTAATGTTATAAGGCAATTTGCTTGTAGGAAATTTGCAATTTGTCTATTTGGTCACGCTTCCCACTCCGCGAGTGTAATCATTGAGGTGTCGAAGTGCTGAAGCTTTTGGACTGTGTGACGGGCCCGTTGCAAACTTCGCCGTCGGAGGACCAATGACTTGGTGATTCACGAGGCATTTCCTCGTCGTTTGATTACATATATCACCAATGAAAAATACGGTCCACTTTTATAATTTCTTGGCGTAATGAGAAAGAAAGCTAAGCGAAAACGAAGCGATGGCGAACGATGTGATGCGATGGACCGAGGACAACCGCCAGACAAGAACCGAGCATTACCGAGAAGAGTCGAAACATGTATGCCTTTGTCAATCCATACTCTATAATAATAACATATAAAACTGAAGAGTTTGTTTGTTTGGTTGGTTGAACGCGATAATATCAGGAACTACTGGTTCGGATTGAAAAATTATTTTTGTGTTGAATAGTCCGTTTATCGAGGAAGGCTATAGGCTATATAACATCACGCTACGATAAATAATATTATATACAAGCAGTGTCCTGTACCGCGCGTCCCATGCGCACGTCGCCACCGCCGCCGTATGGGCCGCATCGAAACTTGGCCGAGTTAAGTTAGTTAAGTTAGTAATATATAAAGCTGAAGAGTTTGTTTGTTTGTTTGGTGGGTTGAACGCACAAATCTCAGGAACTACTGGTTCAAATTGAAAAATTCTTTTTGTTTTGAATAGTCCATTTATTGAGGAAGGCTATAGGCTATATAACATCACGCTACGCTTAATAATATTGTATGTACATAAGCAGTGTCCAGTACCGCGCGCTCCACGCGCACGCCGCCGCCATATGGGCCGCAGCGAAGCGTGGCCGAGTTCAGCTAGTTTAAAATAAAGGTGAGTGAAACCCCTCCGTGGTTTATTGTTTTAATCACATGGAATTGTAAACAATCAGAGCCTTAGATCTAATCGTATCTTCGATATGTTTTAATCTTATCGTATCGCACACGTGTGCTACGTCATTAAATCACACCACCTTTCAAGTTAATTTACCTTCACGTAATTAATTACGAATTCGCAGTAGGTTTTTAACATTATCTATACTAATAATACGTATTATAAACAGAAAGGATTTGAATGTATGTATGTTTGTAATGAATAAACTCAAAAACTACTGTACCGATTTTAAAAATTCTTTTACCTATAGGAAGCTGCATTATCAGCGAGTAACATAGGCTACTTATCCTCCCTCCATCTCAACGCAACACCCCCCCCCCCCCATAGAAATGTATGTTTGTAATGAATAAACTCAAAGACTGCTGAACCAATTTTAAAAATTCTTTCACCTATAGAAAGCTACATTATCAGCGAGTAACATAGGCTACTCACCCTCCCCCATCTACCCCCTTTACCCCCCCTCGTTACAAATGTATGTTTGTAATGAATAAACTCAAAGAATACTGGACCGATTTTAAAAGTTCTTTCACCTATAGAAAGCTACATTATCAGCGAGTAACATAGGCTACTCCCCCTCTCCCATCTCTCCCCCTTTACCCCCTTTGAACTCTTGGCGTAACATTTGTTTCATTCCAATAGGTTTACAAACAAAAAAGTTAAAAAATTACATCCAACATTTTATCGTTAAAAATGCTATAAAATAACTCGTCGGTTGAATTGGCTAAAACTTTAGTTGACTATAAATTATCATCTGTAAAACGACGATGATTGAAAGTTTATATAAATCTAAATAGTCAGTTTAGGTGATTTTGTTGTCCAATGTCAGTTTACCTCAGATCTATATGAGCACTCATATTAAATAGGGTTCAGCTTAGGCTGGTACCTCTTCATCTTTTTTTCCCTGAAAAAAAAAATCCCTGTTTCCCTTGGTCACACGGCATCACGCGTGAACGAGTAGACCGATTTTAATTCGGTTTTCTCTAATGGAAAGAGGGATAAACGGGGAATCTTCATATATATAAATTGCACCACGGGCGAAGCCGGGGGCGAGCCGCTAGTTAGCTTATAAAAGTGTTGTGTGTTGAACTCTTGACTTTCATTTGTCCTAAGTCCACCCTCAAGTAGTTGGCGCCCTCGAGATAAGACAGGTCTCATGTAATCTCTGCCCCTGGGTTTCGGTCGGTGAGTAATGGTTGGAACGCCTGCGGAGCCCTAACGCCCCGCAGAGGTTTCACGGTATTGTTTTAATTACTTTCATAAAATTTCTGTCAATTATTAAAAGTTAAAAAGTAGGTATGTACTTACACTTATCTTGCATCATTAAAAAATTGACAACACAAAACAGATTAATCAATCAATAAAAATGATTATCGTAAGTCTTATCGCCTAATTCGTTTGTGATTTATATTATAAGGTAACGTCTTTTGGTACCGTTGTTGGTAATAGATCGTCACCGAAGATGGCCATCAAGTTCGCTCTAATCCTATTTTCGTTGGCTGTTGCTTCAGGTAAACACTTAAAAATTTTAAACTTAACTCAGGTAACTTTAACATTTAACTTACCCTTTAGATAACCCATGAAAGTTACTTTGTTTTGAGGACCTTAGTTAATATGTAGAAACAAGAAATCATAATATACTTTTTAAGAACTTTTCTTAATTCTCTTAAAAACTTCTGAGGTTGCCTGTAAAATTATTACTAACTATTTTCCGTGACTTCGTCTGCGTCCCTCGGGAACAGTACTTTTTTCTAGATCCTTTTTTGTACTTTTGACAACTTATATGCAAAATTTTATGATATTCAAAATTCATTGTTCATATAAAATCTTTGTCAGGCGTTGAATTTGTTATTTTTATATTTAGATGGTCTCTCGTAAACTGTATTTTTTTCTGGATGAGAGATACCCTATATCCTTTTCTGTACTTCTGACAACTTATGTGCAAAATTTTATGATATTCAATATATAGCCTTCCTCGATAAATGGACTATTCAAAACAAAAAAAAATTTTCGATTCGAACCAGTAGTTCCTGAGATTAGCGCGTTCAAACAAACAAACTCTTCAGCTTTATAATATTAGTATAGATATTAAACTCTTTATTTATACTATAAACATAATAGAAACGAATAAAACAATATTATATACTAGCGACCCGATCCCGGCTTCGTCCGGGGTGCAATTTTTATATATATAGAATATTCCCCGTTTATCCCTCTTTCAATTAGTGAAAACCGAATTAAAATCGGTCTACCTGTTCACGCGTGATGCCGTGACCAAGGGAAATAGGGATAAGGGAAACAGGGACCAAGGGAAAGATATAGATGTATATGTATAAGTATTAACCATGGCTTGGTAGTATTTGTTACCATGTAGATTTGTTACGTCTTCCGCAGCCGCTCCGACCCTTGACTATGACCCCGTGATTCGCAAGGAACCGGGGCCTCGTTACCAGTATATGCAGAGATCTGACGGATCCTTGCACCTGGTCGACCTTTGGTTGAAGGCGAGTAATCTGGCCGAAGCTGCACGCTTTGATCCCGACAGGCAGAATGTTTACCACTTATTCACGAGGTATGGTTTAAATTTGTTTTTCATAGCAAAAAAATTGATTTTCACTTGAAGATATGTGGTTACGCCCTTACAAATTCCATACTAATAGTAAGTAATTCTATGATTACTCCTTCGTTATTATTGGTAGCAATAAAAAAGACTAAATATACAGAATATAAAATAACTCGTTATTTAAGCTTAAACAATACTATTTACAATTAACTACAGATAAATATAATTTTAACAACAATACAAAAATAGTTATAAAAAAGTAATACTAATTATTATTGTCTTGAAGTAGTTGAGGAGTCTGAAGTGTACGTTGGGCGTCAACTGAAGGTTTATTTAAATTTTCTGTAATCGGCACATGGTGTACGGTAAAACTCTAATGAGTTTTTGTTTACACCAATGTTAAGTCAAATGAAACACTATTGTATTAATAAATAATAAATAAAAAAAAAATAAAAAAAATAAAAAAAAAGAGGAGGCATTGGGAAAATTTTCCTACAAAAATATTGATCCTGTTCGCCATAATGAGGATGGCCATGGCGTATCTAAATAGCGATGGACTGAGCGATTTTGTACCACGTGGTTCTAAATGTCACATTACGGATTCTTTCGTCTTGCCCGATCTAAAGTTGTCTAAGTTGAAAATTTTGGGTTATAATGCAACCAAAGATTCATTTTCATGGCCCTACACAACAATATCTGTCTACTGAGTTAGGTCTTAAGGTACTTTTGAAGTATTTTCTTTACGTTAGACCGTCAGCCTGTCTGCCGATCTTAATATAAAAAAGTACTTTCGAAAATTTTCAGTTTTGAACAAACAAACATTAAATTCATTACATAATATGTTATCATATTAATTTATAGATTATGAAATTTTATTACATATTAGATTATTACCCGATAGAGCAGATAGTTTATTATCTGGGTAAATATATGGGATCTAAAAAAAATCTAGACAAAATGTTGATTACCGAGGGTCGAAAAATATAAAAAAAATGGGCGTCACCGTTGTCATAGCGACAAAGATATCGGGCGTTATTTTTTCAACGCAGACGAAGTCAAAGAAAATGACATTTTTCTATTCCATGAATTTGTTTAACATTATTCTTATCGCAAACGTATCAGTTATTGAATTAAATTTTATCTCTCTTATATTTAATCTTCATATCAGTAACTAATTAAGATTGCATTTAGTTTACAAAACCGATTAAAAAACAACAAATACGCAGGTATTTGTTACGTAGCTACGTATTCGCAGATACGTAGCTACTAACATTTCCGGGGATTTTTCTTTCGCTGAAATACATATTTGATTAAAACATTTTAATATTTATTACACAAGAATAATTGTTTTTAAAAATTCACTTACAGCGCCCTCGGGGGGTACAATACAATAATGCTTTTGGGCTGGTCTTGGGATTACCCAGATTTTGCAGCGCCTTTTACGCATGTAACAATGCGCCTCCCTACGCACCAGGGACGCCTCTAGATATGCAGCATATGCTAATATAATATGCTCTAATAACCATATTTAGAACCAACAGCATCCTAAATATGGTCGCAAGCAGGTTGGATTGTAGGCACATTAGCAGGGCACACTGCGTTTCGCAGTAATTTGGGCAGTCCGTATGGCTACAGTAACCACCCCTCACAGAAAACCACCGTGAAATAACAGCACGTGTGCCGTTCTGTTCGGTGAGTGAGTAAGGGATGCCAGAGCCGAATACCCTATCCCCTCCTAATCCCTTATCCTTAATGTTACTGTAGTCGGCAACACACTTGCAGCAACTTTGGCGTTGTTTCTTGTAGGCGATGGTGGCCATCTACGATCAAGTGGACCGTCAGCCTGCCTGCCTATCTTAACATTAAAAAAGGAAAATAATAGATTTGTGTATTACATTATAGAAGAATATAGATATGCCACTAACTGTGCCCGCGGCTTCCCTCGCGGATATTGCCACGACCACGAGGAGCACGATTAGAGAGAGAGAGAGAGAATGAATTTTAATTTGTGTTTATTAAAAGACGATAGACAGATATATAAAATTGGTATAACTAACTGTTATACCAAAGGAGGCGTTGAAATTTTTTTTTTTTTTTAATTTACTTCATGCATAATTCATGTAGGGCATTTAATGCCCTACATGAATTATCTAAAACTGTAAGGATTGAGGTTCTCTTATTAGCATATTATGGCCTCGTCGAATCTGTGCTAAGGTATGGACTTCTGTTCTGGGGAAACTCGACTGACAATAATTTTGTTTTCAACGCACAAAAGAGATGTATTAGAGCAATGTTCAAATTAAAAGTAACAGATAGTTGTATGCCCTATTTTAAAAAACATAGAATATTAACACTTCCTTCACTTTTTATATATGAGGTTGTTTTATACGTAAAGGCGAACCCTACCTTGTTTAGACGTGTTTCAGAGAATAGTAAAAGAGCGCAAAGAGATCCAAATAGACTATGCATTCGCAAATCACACACAGCCCTTATGCATAAAAGAGTTTTTTGTTTAGCGCCAGTGATATATAACAAGATTCCGGACGACATTAACGAGCTTAATATGAATGTATTTAAGAAGAAAATAAAACAATTGCTGGCTGATAAAAATGTTACTACAATTTGAAAGATAACTTAGTGTCTAGTCATTAATTTAGTGTTGGTAGATTATAATATTCTTAAAATATTTGCACACCCCAAAGGGTAGAATGTAGCGAGCCTTATTCGTTGTAAAACCATTGTAATTACCTATATTCAGCAAATAAATCATTATTATGATTATTATTATTATTATTATTCAGCAACAGCTTTATACAACATTAATGGTCCAGTGTGCAAGCCAATTAAAGCAGAACTCGTCGTTTCTGTTTTGTGTACAAACCTATATTATTATATCTTATATTAACTTTTATATCAAACTTATATTGGCAAAATATTAACAATTTGGAAAAATAAAGGAATTTTAACAGAAATTATTACAATTAATAATAGGACACGATACACAATTTTTTACAACAAATATTATCAAAATGTTGGAATCAGTAACAACAATATAAATGTCTCTATATTAAAAAAAGGGCAGTAGTCGATAAAAGGTTGGGAACCTATGTTTTTAGACCTTATCCCTCAAAAATCTAACCTTTTTCCAAGATAAAAAGTATCATGTTATGTTAATCCATCTAATAAAGTATGTGCCTCACAAACTTTCGTATTAAGTAATATTGGTAAGATGGTAAGAAGTATCAACACCGTTGGGCGCTTCTTCATTGAGACGACACGGCACCGACACGGCTCGAGTGGTTGCAAATTTCTATGAATTTGTATGGCACGCGGTCTCACATCCCGTTGATGGCGACGACATGTCGGCGGGAAGCAAGCCCGGCATAGTGTCGTGTCGTGTCGTGTCGTGTCGTGTCGTGTCGTCCCGACATAGTGTCGTCCCGACATAGTGTCGTGTCGTGTCGTCTCGTCCCGTCTCGTCCCGACATAGTGTCGTGTGGTCCCGACATAGTGTCGTGTCGTGTCGTCCCGACATAGAGTCGTGTCGTCCCGACATAGAGTCGTGTCGTCCCGACATAGAGTCGTGTCGTCCCGACATAGTTATGCATGTGTTGTGTACAGATGGCGCGTGCGGAAGTAAAATTAATAACATGGCCTTTAAATACGAAATAATTACTCTTATTGAAATCGTAGAATCAAAACCCTGTCTTTGGGATAAACCGTGACACTTCTTTTTTGCGTCTTAAATACAATAAATATAACAAATACAATCGGTTATTATAGGCTGCCATCGCTCCTGCTTGCCCACGTCCTACTGTAAATAAAGCCGTCGCGTCGTGTCGTTGCCGGGCTTGGCCGTGTCGGGCTAACGAAGAAGCGTTTTGCCGGCGTCTTGCCGGCGAGTGCTGTCGTGTCGGTGCCGTTCCGGGGTCGTGTCGTCTCAATGAAGAAACGCCCATCCCTAGAATCTCCACAAACGTTATGATAACTATGGTATTCAACAATAGCATTCATGTAGGAAATCACCCAACCTTTTTTTTTTTCGTTTCACCCTTTGAAGTGTTTTGCTTACTCTTAAAATGTCACAAATAACAAATTTTCTTTCGTCATTTTTCTTCCAGACAAAACCCCACAGTCAGTCAACCTCTGTTGATGGGTAACAATGGATTGATTGGCCTGACGAATTACAATGCGAACAGAAGAACTGTATTGCTCCTTCATGGATGGTTCGGTGATGCCTTTTCGCCAATAAATACTGTACTTGTCCCTGGTAAGAAATCATTTAAAAATCGGGTGTGCCAAATAAATCTGCACTAGAATGGAGGCAGCGAGGTTGTCGCTTTGTAACGCAATCTGTCCTTAAGGCGACGCCAGCCCTTAATGATAAAAAATCCACTTATTTTTAAATTTCTTTTTTCTTTTTAAATTATCATAATAATTATAATTTAAAAAATACTTAAATTATCTGCAGGATATATGAAAGGGGATCATCATAATTATTTTTTAAATTATATTTAATTATATATATAAAAAAATTACTAATTTGCGGTCTAATATCGATGTTGTAACCGTGCGATTTGCTTAATAATCAATATTTTAAATAGCTAATTCTTAAGATAAATTTTAAGATCCACTATCTGAAGTCTCATCGAAAGAAAAATTTGAATTATACTTTATTTAATTTTTAAATAGATATTTCCGAGATTTGCAAGTAGCGACTCCCCCTCAGCAGTCCCGTCAATTCAGTGCGGGACGAGTTTTGCGGCTGGAGTCGCCTTAAGGCTGCTCAATCTAAAAATTTCACATACATGATCATGTTTTTCTAAGAAGCGCTAATATTTCTAGATGTGAATAAAATAAATGTGAATATTTCACCTGTAAAAGGACAACTTTTACAGGTGATACGCGATCTATAATACACTGGCCTTCAAAACTAAGTATCATATTTTCAAAATTGCAATTTCTTTTAAAATTTCTCCTTCTTTTATGGACTGGCTTAAAAAAACCTTATAAAAAAACACTCCTATTCAAATTGCCGTTTTACTTTAGATTTTTTTTGTTTTTGTCATTTATTTCTTGATCGATTTTTGATACAAAAGCCAAGTTGTCTACAGTATGTAAACATCAGTCATCATGCCTCTTTCACCTGAAGAATGTGTAAGAATACATGTGCGCTGCCGATCCTGCAAGAATTAGTTTACTGCTCGCTTGAAGAAGTCCATATTGTAGCCAGATGGAAACACCTTAGAAGGAATATTGTTTCAAAATTCGCGCGTCCGTGGGATAAAGTTCATCCGAATGCACAGCGGCGCCTTATCCAAGTAATGCGGATGAACTTGGCATCTATGGCGCGCAGTGCGATGGTAAAAGTTTTAGGTAGGCATTAATTGGAACAACCACTCACCATTGTACAGGCCGGTAAAACACACAAAGAGAAGTCAAATGTCTTCTAAAACTAAGGCGTTCTAATCATCATCAACAATTCGAACAATTCAAGCTGCAAGGTGTCAAATGGATCTAGCTGGGACTTAGGCGCGCCAGCCCAGAGGTGAAAGCAGTACCTACTCCATGTGGGGCGTAATTTGAGCCTTATAAAGAATAAGATGAGAAATACTTCTTTGCTTTGTTCTGCACGCCAATTCACAGTTTAGGAGAAATTGCAATTTTAAAAGTATGGTACTATCTTCTGAAGACCAGTGTTCTTCACTCGATATAATTAAATCCTAAAGTAATCTCTAAGGGTAATTTCAAACATTTTTGATCTTATTTCCAGTATGAAACTTTAAAAAACATATATGTAGGTTAAAAAACACATAGGTAAAAACATTAAATATATGTAGGTAATGAATCTAAAAATATAATTGTGAATAAATCAAAAACCATAAAATTTTGTACAATAGGGGATCGGACAGTAATCAGATTAAAATCTAAAAATAATAATTTAATATAATTCATTTAAATATTTTTAAATGAAGAAATAAAATTTCATTATTTACAATATTTTTAATCTATACTGAAACACCAATCACAGTGCGTGACGTCATTTGTGGGCAATCATTGTCTTATGCCAATGCGGCTGTTTTGTTATGATATGACCACAAATGACGTTACGCGCTCTCAGATGAACTATCGTGGTGTTTTGGTGGCATTTTCAAATAAACAATATTAAAACATGATTTTTAGTACCTAAAAGGCTATAAATAAATAAAATAGTATTTTTTATGGGAATAAATATCCATGAAGATTAATTTAAAACACTTTCCGAAAATTTGTCCGATCCCCTCTATTGGACGATTCAAAACAATACGCATAGGATCGAATTATATGCGTTCGCTGGACCAAGCGGCCGGCCGCGCCGCTGCTCATATAATTTGACATGAACATTTTCATACAAATTCACAGCGAAACGCTATATCTGCTGTATGTTAAGGAGTTATGTATCCCGCAAACTACTTGCTGCAGCAGAACCTGTATGAAAGTTATTGAGATCTATTCGTGAACTAGGAAAGCGAGGATAAAATAAATCTTCATTTTGAGTTGTAGGTTTCCGGGATGTTGGCCCAGGTCTTTTGGAAGAATTTCCAAATCATCATCCCGGAAACCTACAACTCAATGGATACGGGCCGAGAAAACCTACATTCAAATCTTTATTTTATCCTCGTTTATCATTTATTTTATCATCTCTAGTAGATAATATAAAATAAATCTTTATGGGATTAACCTATAGTAATCTTAGCATTAAAAAAATAAATCAAGAAAGGAATTTCTAATATTGAACCACAATATCAGATTGTGAATTTGTTTTCACGCTAATGGTATTATTTAAGGGGTTTTCTTTTGCAGCTTTTCTAGCAGCTGAGGACGTCAATGTAATCGTGGTTGATTGGAGTAATGGTGCCAGTAATGTCAACTATTTCACATCTGTGGTCAACACTTTAAATTCTGGTAACATTGTTTTTTTTTTTTTTATTATAGCTAGAACACAATTTTTAAGCACAATTTTTAAATGAGCCCTCGCCCGCGCGTTACAGGGGCGCGGGGGTATGACGACAAAGGGGACCGGGAGATCTTGTGTAGACGTCCGCCGCCCGCACTTCTCTCTGTACCGCGCGGGCGAGGACTCACTTAAACGGTCTGTGGCTCTAGCATGAGTTTACGATACTACACCAATACTACACTCGCTAGCGAGAGCGTAAAACATTTATATGGAAAATTGATAATTTGACATTGACAGTTCAAGATTTCCCATACAAAAGTTTTACGCTAGCGAGTGTAGTATTGGTGTAGTATCGTAAACTCATACTAGAGCCTCTGATCTGATATCCCTTCCTCTTTATCCAACCATATCGTACGATGGTCGGCATCCATTCTGGTATTTCTCGTGTTCCAAAGCGAAGATAAAGCCACATAAACTCAAATAAATCGCTAATCGCCCTTAATTAGAATAAAGTTAAAATAAACTTGTCTATTTCTAGGTATCAGTGTTGCCAATTTTATCAATTGGCTGAATTCAGTAACTGGGGCGTCTCCGTCACATTATCATCTCATCGGGCATAGCCTTGGCGCTCATCAAGTCGGCATCATCGGAAGACATGTCAATGGAAACATAGCTTACATAACCGGTAAGTAGTGCGTAAAATCATTGAACAGTCTATAATCTAGATTTTTCAAAATTAAGACAGGCATATCAATTATTAAAAAAATAATTCTGAATTGGTACTAGTATTTTTTGAGTCTACCTACTGAATTCAATCTCTATATGTAAAAATGAATCCCCATTTCCCTTGGTCACGGCATCACGCGTGAACGGGTAGACCGATTTGAATTCGGTTTTCACTAATGGAAAGAGGGATAAACGAAGCCGGGGGCGAGTCGCTAGTACCAATAGATATTGATATTCGCCATATTTAGGTTACTTCTAGAAAGAAGTAACTTTAGATTACGAAAATGTCTTACCATTACAATAGGGTATTTGCATGTATTTTTTTTTTAAATCTCTTGATTACATCGTCCAAGCATGGAAAAAAGTACTGTTAAATTTTGAAAACAATATTTAAAACGGAGAAAAAAATTTTGACGTGTAAACACCGCCGTTTTGTTACCCGTGATGACACATGGCGCTAAAACGTGGTCTCTAACAATGGTCATCGTAAGAAAGCTCAACGTATCTCAATGAGCTATGGAGTGGAGAGGACTATGCTCTGGATTACACTGCGAGAATCCGGGGTATAATCCGGGGGATTACTAAGCGGGCAGGACACAGTACAGAGAGCCGACGGCCGCTGAGACTGGAGGGTTCTCGAGTGGAGGCCATGGACCGACAAGGGCAGCGTAGGATGTCCAATTGTCCATCCACAAAGTGGACAGACGACTTGATAAGGGCCGCGGGTCGACGGTGGATCCAGGTTGCATCTGATCGGTCCTTTTGGAAAATTAAGGGGGAGGCCTTTGTCTAGCAGTCCTATGACGATAGCTTAAAAATCAGCAATTCTATAATAGCCTTTCCAATAGGCCGGAACGGCCTGTTACGGTTGGCCATAGAACCTTCTCGAAGGAGCGCGAGTGTCTTTAGGGGCATAGAACATTCAGGAAGAAGAGGTAATGTTTACCAATACATGGTGACTACGCCCCTTTAAACAAGTGCAAGAGGAAATTGGCCTTTACGGCTACGGCATAGGATTTTTTCAGGAAACAAAGCGCCATTCTAGAACCGATCAAATAATCGACGCTCGATGTTTAATTGTTTAAAAGTTCGAGTACTCTCTACGACTATCCAGATTGTCTTTACGCGAATATAAAAACGGGCATGGGCTCTTGAGGAACAGTGTGCTACACGATACGGAAGCGACAGTTGAGAGTTTTTTGCGAAGACATCTGCGATAGTCAGTTAGCGACACATTGAACGAATTAGCGACGACATTTGCGAATTTAACGGTTTAATCGGTAAGCCTTGTGATATTTGGAATAAATCTTTGTCCGTAGGAATAAATAATAAATTAGGTACTTCTCTTATGGTCTCAATAAGTTGCCTTTTGTAAAACAATATCATTAAGCAAGAAGTAAAATCTTTATTAGTTTTGTAAATAAATTCTCTTTTCCACAGGCCTGGATGCTGCTTTGCCTGGCTGGATCACGAACGATAACAAATTCAGACCCACCGACGGTGCTTATACTGAAGTTATTCACACCAACGCTGGCCTCCTCGGATACCTTGGGACCCAGGGTCATGTCGACTTCTACCCCAACGGTGGCGTCAACATGCCAGGATGCAATTCACAGCAATGCGACCATAACAGGTACTTTTACATTCGTTCCATGTTTTGCAAATATCAGGAGTCTCTTCTTATCTGATACATAACAGATATGATAATGATACACAATGATATGATACAATGATATGATAATGATAAATAATGATACACGAATTATTTCGATTCGCTTCAATAGCGAATTACATTCATTTCAATGTAATTATCCTAATCCCTTATCCTTAATCCTACTGTAGTCGGCAGCGCACTTGCAGCAGCTTTGGCGTTGTTTGTGTTATAGGCGACGGTAGCCACCTATCATCAAGTGGACCGTCAGCCTGTCTGTCGACATAACATTTAAAAAAAAAGATTTATTTTTGATTTTTGTATAAATTCCTTTTCATACATTTATGGAAGGAATTTAATTTAATTCAGCTAATAAGTTAATACAATATTTATATTGATTTTGAGGCGGTACGAAGTTTGCCGGGTCAGCTACATGTATATGTATAGTCAGTGCCGGATTTATACTTTTCTTGAGTACAGGCCCCTTCACTTTGTGCCGCCTCTTCCTCGTGGCCTAGGTAGATACTTAGGCCTTTATTAGATTATTATTATTATTATTGCATTTATTATCGCACAAGAATTTGATGGCTTCCGAAAGCGTGTAAAAACCATCTGAAATCCGCCGCCCTTAGGCCGCGGCCTATACGGCCTATTAACAAATCCAGGGCTGTGTATAGTATAGCTTTAAATGGTAACTTCGTTTGTTTAAGAATTTTTTACCAGAGCCCATTTTCATATCCCCTCCTAACTACTGTAGTCGACAGCGCACTTGCAGCAGCTGTGGCGTTGCTTGTGTTATAGGCGACGGTAGCCACCTACCATCAAGTGGACCGTCAGCCTGTCTGCCGATCTTAACATAAAAAAGGAAGATATTCATACTAATATTATAAGGGTTTTTAAGTTTGTTTGTTTGTCTGTATGTAGGAGGTAAACGAAACTACTCATACGATTTAAAAAATTCTTTCACCAATAGCTTAGGCATAAGCTCCAATAGACATAAGCTATATATTCCACACGGGCAAAATCTATATAAAAAATAAAGATTTTTTTTGTTATATTAAGCAGACAGGCTGACGGTCCACTTGATGGTAGGTGGGTACCGTCGCCTATAACACAAGCAACGCCGCTATAGTAGGATTAAGGATAAGGGATTAGGAGGGGACAGGTAAATGGGCTCTGGCATCCCTTACTCACCCACCGAAATACACATGCTGTTATTTCATGGTGGTCTTCATGGTAAGGGGATGATTATTGCCGCCAGACGGTCTGCCCAAATGACTGCGAAACGAAGTGTGTTCCAAAGTTAGCCCTGCCGGGAATCGAACCCTGGACCCCTGCCAAAGAGCGTTAATTTAAGCTTGGCCACTCGACTGTTCCCGAATTATCACCTAAAAATTAAAAAAAAAAATTCAACGTCTGACATATGAGCAATAATTGTTCAGTTATTATTGTTATCTGAACAAATTTTCCTATCTAAATGCGCCGGTAATTGACATGACACTGACTGACACTTTTTTGTTTACACAACCGTATGACGTAAATATGGCGGCTACTATTTCATTGTGTTTAAGAACAGACTAAAAATTCTGAAAACTTTGAATTTAATTTTAAAATTTATTTTGTTATTTTACGAACTAAAACTAACATTTTCCGATTGCTTTTTGCCTAAGCTATCTCAATAATATACTTTTAGATTTTTTTTTCATATAGACTAAAATACCCTATTCAGTGCGGGACGAATTTTGCGGCTGGAGTCGCCTTAAGAATGAACCGCCTTATTTAATTTCAGATGCATCTACTACTTGGCTGAATCATTAACGAGCGGAGGCTTCCGTGGAACCCGCTGCCTCACGTTCCCTGGAGCTATGTTGGGCCAGTGCTACTTACCCGGTAGATTAAACATGGGCGGACTTGTCCCTAAAACTGGGTAAGGCGTTTTTTTTAATATCAATATCAACTAGCAGTTTACTCCATTATCTCAATTATTATAATTACAGATACGGTATTTATTTATTTAAAGAAGTACACAAACAGAATGCAATAAAAAAAAACTAAAAAGTGTACATATGTGTAAAAATTAATTGCAAAATTGCACTCCTAACTAGTTTACATAGCATAGTTTAAGGTAAATTGTTCTAACTTATAATAATAATATGATAGTAAAATACAGAATAAACTAATATTCCGTACTAGCTTCCATACGAAGCATGGCCGAGCCATGCTTATATATCTACAATATATCTATTTCGGCCTTATGTCCGACAACCAGGTCATCATAGGCTCGACACATCCTGATCAATGATGAAAGGAAAAGGGTATTATGTTAAAGCGGCACTTTCAATATCTTCAATTACCTATTATTATTATTATTATTTTAATTTCAGATCATCCGGAATTTACTATCTTCAGACAAACGCGGAACCACCCTTCTCTAGGGGTTAAAAAATATCAGAAGAAATCAAAACGAGAACACCAGATACACAAAAATACACGCCTACCACAGATATTTAAACGTAATCGCAAACCTTTAATATTTTTTATATTAAATACTAAATGTGCCCTGTAAATAAAATAAATAAATAAATAAAATGTTTTTGTTCACTGAAAACTCGTTTACAAATTAAGCTGAGATAGAAGACTCCTTTTAAGCGGAAGCACAAAAAGGCTTTCCCATTCACATATCCTGCAGATGATTTGAGTATTTTTTTAAATATAATTATTATGATAATTTAAAAGGAAAACGGTTACAAATAAGTGGATTTTTTTATCATTAGGGGCTGGCGTCGCCTTAAAAGATGCAAGTCTTTAAGATCTTAATACTGTAGCAATTAATACTACGCCAGAGTCTGCGCACTCAGCTCCAGTTTGGGTGGAGACGTAAAAAGTTACACTTTGTTGGTGTGAAAAAAATAAACAATTTTATTTATTCATATTAATTTCCATTTTTTTTTATTATTAAAGGTCTGACGGCTGACGGTCCACTTGATGGTAGGTGGCTACCGTCGCCTAAGGACATAAGCAGTACCAGGTTGGGTACGTGTGCGCTGCCGACCTTGCAGGAATTTTACTGCTCGCTTGAAGAAGCCCATATTGTACATAGCTAGATGGAAACATCTTAGAAGGGAGACTGTTCCAAAGATCGCGCGTCCGTCGGATAAAGTTTTTACTCATCCGAACTGTGCGCAGCGGCACTTTATCCAAGTAATGCGGATAAACTTCGCATCTATGGCGCGATAACTTATTCCAAGCAGGGCCCATCTTTAACCTACTTGGTGGCTCTGGGCCCTAATTCACTAACGCCACTTAGCGATTCCACGCGATTCCTTACTTCAAAAGCACGGCATATCCTCAAATTGTTATGATATCTGTTAAAAAGTCATTCTCTTACAATATATAAATGTCATGACAAGACATTACGTGTTTTGATAAGGTAAGACAAGAGCGTGAAATCATAATTGCAATACAGAATCAAGGCCCTGGGCACTTTTGATTAATGGGGCTTCTATGACTATGATAGAGGATAATTTTATAGGCAAATAGAATTTTCTCCATCTCCATTACTGCTTCACTTATCATTTTCAAAATAATACTTGTAGGTAAAATTGGTAATCGAATGATGATTTGACAGGAACTAGGGTGCCACATCGATGGTGGAGCCCTGGGCACTTGCACAGAGTACCCAATGGAAAAGAGGGGCCTGCACACAGGTAGACATCAGGACGGAATAATCAATACACACTAGAGAAATTAGTTGTCAAACATCTGGTACTATTTTTTGTTAGACGGACCGGTGGTATTAGTGGCAGGGCACACTGCGTTTCGCAGTCATTTCGGCAGTCCGTCTGGCGGCAGTAACCAGCGCACTTGCAGCAGCTGTGGCGTTGCTTGTGTTATAGGCGACGGTAGCCACCTACCACCAAGTGGACCGTCAGGCTCCATCCAACGGGCTCGTACTATGCATTTTGCAAAAAAAAAAAGAAAAGTAAAAATAAAGGATTCATTTAAGAACACAAAACAACAATTCGATTTTATGCATTTTATTTTCAAACGTTCGTCAAGCATACTTTTACACATTTATTTTTTCTATCAAAGTAATAAACGCAGGCGTTAAGCGCAGGCGCAGACGGGCACGTTTCTTCACGGAACACAACAATCCCCGATTTTTTTATGTTAAGGTCGACAGACAGGCTGACGGTCCACTTGATGGTAGGTGTTTTAATATTTTTTACTTATGTATTTATTTATTCGATGATATACGGTGCTGGCTGAAAATCAGCTCTGTAGATGTTTGTCTAGCACCTCAGCACAATGCTGAGCCAGTATCCGATACGCTGCCGCGAGGACACACACATGTAAGTTTTAACGTTTACTGTAATTACCAAATTTATTATTGATTCCTTTAGAATTTCCTTATTATTTCCGCGCCTTTTCTCTGTCATTGAAGCAGTGCATTGTGTATAGATTGTATATGTATTTTGTTATAACTTTTTATATTATTTCTTGCCTATGTATTTTTCGATGTATTTACATGTCTACATGTAGTATGCATATGCATATGCATATGTATAATTATGTATATAGTAATTTATAAAGTATGTTTGTATGGTGTTCAATGAGTCACATATGGTGCTGGCTGAAAATCAGCGCTGTAGGTGTTTGTCTAGCACCTCAGCACAATGCTGAGTCAGTATCCGATTCGCTGCCGCGAGGACACACACACGTTTTTTTTTTTTATTATTCTCTGTCCTGTTTTGTATATAATGTCAGTGTCTTTCGTGCAGTGAATGAAAGTCTTTCTTTCTTTCTATATTTTATTCTAGTTTTTTTTTTTTTTTTTTTTTTTTTTTTATTATTATAAATGGGTTTGCTCTTGACCAGCATCTATCCCTGTAGGAAGGATGAGGCCGAAGATGGAGCGAGGTCACCCAGAAGATGCCTATTCACTCGAACCTTGAAAAGATTTGGGTTATACGAGTCAATTTTCAAAAAGAAAAATTAATAGAAAATCCAGTGGACGGTTGTATTTGAGCTCTCAAAATGCCTACACAGGAGCAGTGGCTCCTGTGTGAGACTTACCACTCGTCTACCCCCTCCGAGAAATTCGCGTAAGCCCACAACTAACGGCGCCGTGTTATTATAGACTGGGAGACAAATTTTTCGGTCCCATCGAAATTTTGAGAACTTCAGCCGCTCTGGTCTTTCGGTAAATTCGATGCGACTCGTAGGTACATGTTTGTAATTATTTAAGAGGTCTCTAGTAGACTAATCTTCGGACCTCAACGGGATTTCAAAATTCGACCGGTAAAATCTCGCTAACAGTGCGACTCAGCCCCCCAAGTGTTTGTACTCATTCAAGAGGTTTCAGGGAAATTTCTGGCCCTGGTCAAATTTTCCTTAATTTAGTTAGACGCTGCAATCACTTTACTTAGTATCAAGGATAGATGGCGTAAAACAAGATATTTATTTACAACTTTTAACTTTCAACAAGTTAGTAGCAATAAAAGAAAAGTCACAGATCAAATGAATTTATTTACCTCAAAAACTTTTATGTAAATTTGGCAGGTAAGTCGATTGTTGATGGACATTCAGATTGTTTGTAGGTTTTTTTCTGTGAGGGCCTTTATCATACCAAAAAATAAAAACATTTTTTTTAGTTGTTATCGGGAAAATAATGCATAAATTACGTAAAGAATATAATATACTGCTGACATATTAACCTTTTATTATACGACAATATGGACGTGACAAGTAAACAACAAAGTTATACATATAACATGTTATTTAATTTGAACGTAAATGTCATCACAATTCACGAGATTTGGTTTTCTTTACTCTGTGGCGTGATTAAGTAACCGCGTTACTATTTCGACTGTGCCCCACGTACACGCCACTAAAAATGTAGACTTGCATAGTTTATTACTTTGCTAGGAAAGAACATTTTCAGAGAAGACTTACGCTTTACAAAAAGTTTCTGTTTATTTGGACAGTTTTCGTACATAGAACATTAAAAATAACATTAAATTAAAACTACACATTTTGAGTTGGCAACTCTTTGCTGTGCACAAACCGTGGACAATAGATGTAAGGAGGACCAAACTGTATACATTAGAAAGTGTCACTCGATCATAATTAAATATGAGGCGCTGTAGTAGCATTTTACAATATATTTAATACTCCTATATTACTAGTCCCCGTAAGTGGCAGCGTTGCCGAGCAAGAGAGATATTTTCTCTCACTCGTTGATACTTGATGAGTTATGCGCATGCGTTGCGACAGTAGTGGGAGAAGCCCTCATCTCTCGCAGCTTATAAGATGCTTTATAAGGTAGTTCTCGGGCATGCGCACAACGTTTGAAGTCTTCATGAGGGAGACAGACATATATATGTCTGCACCGTTCGGTCGGCATCTATTTCAAGACATATAGGAGTACTAAAATGCATTTTACTGTCGGTGGTTTCATGAACTACCTACGCAACCAACAAATCATATCAAACACCAATACTACACTAGCGCCATTCTGGCCAATTTATGAACCAGTTTTTCAGTTTAAAGGTCAAACCGCACTTGAGCAGCGCTGCGTTGCGTTGCACGTAACAACGCGGTTCTTTATAGCCGCACTTGCACGGCGCGACATTTTCTGAACCCAGAATACTTCATAAAATCACAGAACAATATATACCTACTCACAAGGAGTCATATAGTGTTCTGTGATATTATAATTATTTTTAAATCGTATAATTTCGAGTAATTGCTAACCAGATTAATTAATATTTTTAGTGTCGCGCAGCGCAAGTGCGATTTGACCTTAACACCCATGTGGTCCTTCTTATCTCCATTCTCTATGACACAAATCTTGCCGCTCTGTTATTTAGAGCAATAATATTAACAGAGTTAACAATATAATGCTATTTTGACTGGTAATATTCTCTAATAGAGTCAATTGAAGAGTGACATTTAATTAATTAAATAATTTTACATATTTAATTATTATAATTGAGGAAATAGTTTTGATTATAAACAACAGTTGAGTTAAATAGTCGTAACAATGTGTTGAATAAAAAAGTTCGAATTAATTCACTGTGAATTGAATAAATTTTTGAAGAATTTAAAAATTAAAAATTTAAATTTTCAAAAAAATGGAACTGAAATTTTGTTCTGATAAATGATCCAAATTGTCTTCGGAGTATGCTGAAAGAGCTACAATACCTCTGTCATTATTATTGCTTAAAAGATATTCAGATTGAATTTCTATTCACTATCATTTTTTGATCTTAAAGTATGCCATATGTATAAGCCCCGCAAATTACTAAAGCGCCTGGCAGACATTTTGGTGACGCAATCTCGTGACACACTCAGTACTGTTAGCAATACTAGCCGGCGAGTGTTTAGTTTCGCATGACGTCACTTGGATGTTAATGTGACAAAGTTCCTGCGCATTAACAATACGGGGGATTATAAATAAGTCAAATCAATATGAGAAAAATTGACTACTTGCTCCGAGACCTTCGATCTTTGAGCGATCATGAGATTTCGCAGTTAGAAGGTAAATATTTTTATGGAAATTTTTTAGTAGTTGCTTTCTATTTCAGCATTTCATTTATATAATTGTTACTGATGAAAAATTCATATTATTAGGGTAGTTGTCAAAGATTAGTACTGATTACGATTAGTACTGATTAGATTATTACTGATAGTTTAGTACTGATTACAAGATTACGATTAATACTGCAACGTTGTAAAAGTTTTGATAGTGATTACAAATTCGCCTTACACAATACTGTGACGTCATTGATCCTTCGATCCGATTAAACTCTGACTAGACCTTTGAAGTCCTACCCGCTACTGGTCGGAATAATTAATTTTGATAGTTCTAAAGTACAAAAAGTCACATTGTAAAAATTTTTAAGCTACAAAAATATACAAAAGTCATTTTTGGTCACGAGTAGAAATTTTTCTAAAACGACACGTCACCTATTTTTTTTTGACAAATCCTTTTTTTTAATACGTCGATTTAAATATATCATAGAGTTAGACACGTCATTTTTTTTAATTCAAAGACAAGAGAGAAATCGCTCTAATGTTACTGCTGTACGTACATATATGGAGTGAAATAATTAATTAAATCCTTTTAGCAAACATCACATGACGTCACACGGCCCTTGACGAGCCCGTTGGATAAGTGGTCAGGGTGCGTGCCTTAGCGCTCTCTCTTAGGGGTCCCAGGGCCAATTTTGGAAATGAACTTTTTAACTACATTACAATTAACTACTTACACATAAATATAATTTTAACAACAATACAAAAATAAGTTATAAACAAGTAAGTAAGATTGTAAGATATTTCAATTCATAATATGACACAAAATAAGATATTATTTATCTTAAAGTAATTGAAGAGTCTGAAGTGTACGTGGGCGTCAACTGAAGGTTTATTTAAATTTTCTGTAATCGGCACATGGTGTACGGTAAAACTCTAATGAGTTTTTGTTTACACCAATGTTAAGTCAAATGAAACACTATTGTATTAATAAATAATAATAATAATAAAAAGTTGATTTTAGTCTGAATTTGGAAAGCAGTGGCAGGGCATACTGCGTTTCGCAGTCATTTGGGCAGTCCGTCTGGCGGCAGTAACCACCCCCTTACAGAAGACCACCGTGAAATAACAGCACGTGTGCTGTTGTGTTTCGGTGAGTGAGTGAGGGATGCCAGGGCCCATTTCCCTATCCACTCCTTAATCCCCTATCCTGAATCCAAATTTGAAAAGTTGATTTTTCAAAGTTGACCCTGCCGGGAATCGAACCCGGGAACCCTAGAACAGAGCGTTAAGGCACGCACCCTAACCACTCATCCAACGGGCTCGTTATATTATAATTTATATTATTTGTCAGTAAATATGTGAGTAATAAAGGACCAATAACAATTACACTTGTATTATCAATATAGATTTGAAATAGGGATGTGTGAGACCTATACTAGTTAATAACTGTTAATTAACAGTTAATTCACAAGTGTTAATTTCAGTTAACGTTAAAGGTTGATATGAAACTAATACGTTTCGATGTTTTCACACAATCTGTTCTAGTCACTAAACTATAATGAAAAAAAGTGGTTTCTAAGATATTTTTGAATTAATAAAAACCAGAAATAAATCTATTACAAAGTGAATTGAAAACAGTTGGCAAAATGCTTTGCTGCCGAAACAGCATCTGTCGAGTCTGATGCTCGGATTAACTAGCAACCAGCCCCCGGCTTCTCACGGGGAAAATATTTTCTTCGTTGATTACGTTATAAAATAAAGCTATACTCCAAATTTCAGCTTTTTAGGCTTAGTAGTTTTAGCTGTGTGTAGTCAATCAGGAAAAACGATTTTATAAGTATAGATTATCACTTGCTATATCGCTATTGCTATAGTTTTCAATTTATGCTATAGTCTATGCTATAGTCTATATAGTTGACGTGTCTATTCTATGTACAGTTAAATCAACGTTTCATTTTGTTTTTTTTTTTTTCAAATACATTTATTAACTCATTAATTCTAATGTCACGATTTTATGGAAGGATTAATATACAATGTATTATGTAATGATGATATCGTTCAAGTCCTACAACAATGAAGAGAATTTTACGAAAAACCATAGAGAACACTGTCTACTCCAGTGGTGCTCAAACGGTCGATTGCGATAGACCGGTCGATTGGGAGAGCTTTTTGAGTCAATCTCGGGTAATATTGGCCGTTCAATTCAAATTTAAGCCAGAATAAGCCCTTATTACTTTTCTTATGTTCGAATAACCCCTGCCAGCGACGAAAGGCAGCTTAATCATAGGAACGTGCGATATTTGTCAGAGAAAAACCGCGGCACGCAACATCTTTGTTTCTCGCCGATACTTTTGGAAACTTCTGGCAGGGACCCACACCTATGACCTACCTACCCCATGATACACCCTATCTATCTACACTACTTAAGTACCTATGTGCGACACACATAATTGCGACATTTATAGAGTCTAAGATTTTTGCGATCGATCGTCAGCAGTCCAAGTTTGAGCACCACAGGCCTACTCTATTGGAATTATCTACTAAGGCAAAATCACGTTAATTTAGCGATGCCAATATGGCGTCATTCTAAATGACAAAGTGTCATTTTTTTAATCGCTTCAAAGTTGTAGCAAGTGAGCTTTTATACTCGCATTAAGAATAAGATCAATTTGTTTAACTTAAAAATAAAAAATATATAATACGGAATACTCTAAACACAGAAAACATTTTTTCGATATACATTTGATTGAAAAGGCAACGGAATTATTTGAAAACTGTAACAGAACGTCTTTTAAAAGTATAATGGCAACACAGAGCTTACGAGTAGCAGATTCAATTATGAACTTCAGATTAATATTAGAATTAGGATAGAATTCTATATCATATTAGAACATTCAAACATTAAGCAAAGTTGCCATAAAAAAATTCATATTTGAAGTTCTATATTTGAAGCACATGAACTAACGACGAAAAGCTAGAGCTAAAACAAATTAAATCTTATTTTCCATTGGATAAATTATATTTTGTGCGCAAATAACTGTGATAAATTCTTATACATATTATAAGTACTTTTTATATATTTTAAATTAAAGTATAGATAATACTGAAATAATATAAATATATCATAAACGACCATCCATATAACGGTGGGTCAAATTTTTCTTAAGATAATCACTATAGTAGATGCATTCTGAGTCGTTGAGTAATAAAAGCAACCTCTCCTACACAAGCGAAATAGTCAGATAAAAATGTTTATTACTCGACGACTCAGTTGATAATGCGTATACTATACTATGTTCTTTTTCAGACAGCATGAGTTCGGTGAAGTTTGTCATTTGAAACTCATAGTCATGAACTTCAAGAAGATCGAAAGATGATTTTAAAGTCTTCTTGGTTTTCTTCTTTTTATAGAAGTTTAGAATTAGAACGTACATGAATTGGAATCATTCAAATGTTACCGTACATATGCTGAGTGAACAAGTTTTGACAAGAAATTTAGGTATGACGTTATATATGTCAAATCAAATAAATTCTGACATTTTCACTTCGATATTTTTACAAAAAGACCAATTTTTATAACTATGCATCTGCCAGACACGTGTTTTAATATGCCAGAGACGGAAATAGCTTCTCAAAAGAGATTCAAACAATAATGAAAATGATTTTATTGTATTGATCACTGTCTCCTTTAGACATTAATATTAGTAGCCCTCGTATAATTAAAATAATACTCGATTTTGGACCATGGAGAGTAGATGTAAGGAGGACCAACTCTATTCACGAGAAAGTGTCCGTCGATCACCATAAAATAGGAGGCGCTGTAGTAGCATTTTATTCCATACATACCAATTCCACAATGCTGTACAATTATAGCCAATTTATGAATCACTATTTAAAAGTTGTAGTCTCCTTACCTCTATACTCTATGTTTAAAGCAAAAAGTCAAACTGTCAACTTGACGTCTGACTTTGACACAATTACAAAAATTGAATTCATTGGCAATTTTGGAATGAAAAATTAGCGTTAACAGTCGATATTAACTGTTGATTGTTATTAACAGTTTCTAAAGTTGACATCATTACTATAATGTACAATTTAGTAAGTACCATGTCAATTTAAGTACTGATTAAGGTAAACAGTTGGTTTAAGGAATAACTACAATTATTCAGCTTCATTCGCGTTTCGCTTGATGCTGTTTTATATATAGGAATAAATATTTTGATCAACAAAATATTTTGATCAGCAACTTTTTTTGGCTGACCTAGTACTTGCTGCCCAAATAGGTTTCTTGGCTGATCAATCGTTAATTGGTTAGGTTAGGTTAGTTTTTTTTTGCTGATCGATTAAATAACAGCCTTTATATATTACTAGCGACTCGCCCCGGCTTCGCCCGGGGTGCAATTTTTATATATATTTAAACATTCCCCGTTTATCCCTCTTTCTATTAGTGAAAACCGAATTAAAATCGGTCTACCGGTTCGCGCGTGATGCCGTGACCAAGGGAAATAGGGATTCTATATATTAAAAGAAATTCGGGCTAGGTTATATAACTCGAGAATGGCTGGACCGATTTCAATGATCTTTGATTTGTTGAATTTGTCTCCGCCCCTTGATAGCAGAATAAGTATTGAAACATCTATTCATATAATAAAATCATAAACGGGCCGTGTCTGTGGGTACATTAAAGATTTTTTTTTTTTTTCAAAAAACTATTTCTACACGTCACGTACTTATGTTACCGAGGTTAAAAAATAATTTTTAGGACTTTCGCCTGTTTGTCTGTGCGCTTGTGCACGCTAATCTGAAACGTCTTAACCGATTTGAATGCGGTTTTCACTGATGTTTGTTTTGTTCCAATCAGTTTACAAACAAAAAAGTCACGTGCTATACAGAATACCACGCATACTAAGTTGTAGTATGCGTGGTATTCTGTAACGCGAGGCAGAAGAAACACCAATGCATATCCTGTGCGAGTGTGGCCCTCTGATGCACAAGCGCAGTCACATCCTAGGAAGCCACACAATGGCTTGTGAAGATGTGAAGAATGCCTCTATCAAAAAAGTACTACAGTTCCTTAACGTGGTAGGTATAGGTAGAGAGCTTTAGTTCACGTGGCGATCACAATATTTCAGCAATGGACGACGTGATACTGGTACTCTAGCAGACAGAAATAGCCACTAACACAGGATAAAGATAAAGATAAAGTTGCGCGCTCAGCTAGTCAGTCTGAAATATTCAAGATAAAACAATTTCTCGTACATTTTGTAAGGAACGGTTTTAATAAAATAAATAAAATTGAAGTGTCTGTTCTGTTTGCAATTTCAAAATAACTGCTCTTCACTAAATGCTTATCAATGTATATAGTTATACGGTACTTAAAACAAAAAATAAAGCATTTTAAAATTTTTTGTCTGTTCGCTGTTCTCGCCGGCTAATCTCCGAAACGGCTGGACCGATTTTGACGGGACTATCACTGGCAGATAGGCTACTTTTATATGTACAAAACTTTTTTACATATGAAATTGCTCTTTTTTATGTACAAAAGCTGAATTGAGCCGAATATTTATGTAGTTATTCATACATTAAATAATTTAAAGACATCTCTTAAAACACTATCATACCAATTTGGTATTAACACTCCTTCGGCCAAGGCTAATTTGCTCTACTATCATACCCGTTCAATGTTCGAGCCTGCGAACTGTGGCTCTAGCATGAGTTTACGATACTACACTCGCTAGCGAGAGCGTAAAACATTTATATGAAAAATTGATAATTTGACATTGACAGTTCACGATTTCCCATACAAAAGTTTTACGTTCTCGCTAGCGAGTGTAGTATTGGTGTAGTATCGTAAACTCATACTAGAGCCTCTGAAGCGAGTTCGCCGAACCTTGCTCCACGCAAGTACATTCGTTGCCTAACTGTATGACGTAAGTATGGTTACACTGTGGTTGTGACAGATCGCCTGGAACTGGTATGATCAAATCTTGTCCAGATCAATTTAGGCTTTAAGTATCCGCGGTTAGAGCAAAACTAGCCTTGGCCGAAGGAGTGCTGTAACACAGCAAGATACTGACTTTTGTGAACTCAGAAACAGAGAAACTATTGCTGAGACAAATACAACTGATGTAATTTTAATTATTTTAACACGATGTAAGCCTAGATGAGTAGAAAATTTGTTTTTTCTATATATTTTGTGTCAATTTATTTGTACAGGTACCTCTTAAAGTTTACTTATAGCACTGAAGTATCTATTTAAGTCGGAATCAGCTCTGAGTACCCAAGCCGCGTTCAGTGCTATGGTGTCCAATGCTGTGTTCACGCCGCGATGATCGGCGAAAAGTTCTTTAAACTGAAATAAAAGAACGAAAAAAAAAAAAGTTAAAGTTTTTCCACTATTTATCTATATCTACTAGCTGACCCAGCAGACATTGTCCTGCCAGAACCCGAAAATAATTCCGTAACCCGATTATGGCGCCACCTAACGGGTCAAATTTTATTTTCAAACCATATGTTAAGGTGACTCGTCACTTCACGTCAATCAACGAAGGAATTATTTGAATATTCTTCATACAAAAATACTAAAATCCCGATTAAAAAATGGGTGACGCGGGTGGAAGGATGAAAAATAGAATTTTTATCCTAAGAACGAGTTAACTGATTTGAATGCGGTTTTCACTGATGTATAGTAAACGAAAATACTGTGTGTGTGTCAGCTCCGATAGTTACATTCGGTATACGCAGACATCACTACGTTTTATAATAATTCATTTTTTCGACGACAGATGTCGCTGCGCCGGCAGGTTATAACGCGCTATCGTTTCGTTCCTCAATGTGGACTACACTTTTCATATAATATTTCGACGTTTGCTTTTATAAGCCCAGAGAATAGAATTAGGGAACATGCGTCAGCGGTCGGGGCACGGACAGGGCCCGGTGACGCATGAATAGGGGATCGTACAAATTTTCAGAAAGTGTTTTAAATTAATCTTCATGGATATTTATTCCCATAAAAAATAACTATTTTATTTATTTATAGCCTTTTAGATACTCAAAATCATGTTTTAATATTGTTTGTTTGAAAATGCCGCCAAAACGCCACGATAGTTCATCTGAGAGCGCGTAACGTAACGTCATTTGTTGTCATATCATAACAAAACAGAGGCTCTAGTATGAGTTTACGATACTACACCAATACTACACTCGCTAGCGAGAACGTAAAACTTTTGTATGGGAAATCGTGAACTGTCAATGTCAAATTGTCAATTTTCCATATAAATGTTTTACGCCCTCGCTAGCGAGTGTAGTATCGTAAACTCATGCTAGAGCCACAGCTGCATTGGCATAAGACAACGATTGCCCACAAATGACGTCACGCACTGTGATTGGTGTTTCAGTATAGATTAAAAATATTGTAAATAATAAAATTTTATTTCTTCATTTAAAAATATTGAAATGAATTATATTAAATTATTATTCGATAAATAATCGTAAAAAAATATATATTTTCTTTCTAAGTACATTTTAGATTTTAATCTGATTACTGTCCGATCCCCTATTGGTTCATACAAAAGCATACTATGAATATCTTGAACGGGCCCCGGCCGAGACGTGGGCCCGGTGTAATATAAATCTACCTTTACTCCAGTCCGGACGTTTTGCCGGCGCTCTGTAATGACAAAACACCCAGCAAAAATGCCGAGCTCGACGTTTTTGGCGTGTAAACAGTTTCTCATGTAAATTGTACAGCCACTAGACTTTCCGACAATTTAACCAGCCCGGCAAATACTAGCCGTTTTTGTTTTTTTTTTTTCTTCGAGGAGAAACCCATTTACAGATTTCTTACCGCTGGTTAGGCGGTAGCGGTATGTGGGGGTCACCAGTGTTCCACGCTATACTAGGTCATAGCGGCACTGGCACTACCTACTCAAACTCTCCGGTGTCTCCTTGCCCTTCGAGAGGGATGGACCGGGCTCTGCCGAGGCGACAACTCCGATCCACCTCAGGGCAACCTAGCCATTGCTGGCTAGGCTAACTCCAATGGGGGATTGCCCAGAGGCACCAGGGCAATTCCGAGACGGGACCTTGTGCAAGCACACACAGCTAGCCAGCCATGTGTGCAGGTCCCCTAGGACATTTGAAGACGGTCTTCTGCCCGCCTTCTGCTGCCCAACCGCCTACGTCTGAGGGAAGCGTGACTGGCCTCTTCCTCTCGCTCCCTCTCAGCTTCCTCCTTCTCCGCAGAAGGAGGCAACCGCGTTCCAGGTGGTCTCTCAATCATGGCTTTTACCATGATTGGCAGTGTGACCTCTCCACCTCCCAGCGCCGGGAGTTGAGGGCGGCGCCTAGTACTCCACCTAGCCTTACTGAATTTGTTTGGTAACAAAATTACAAAGCAAAGTAACCACTTTTTGCACTATAAAGGACATGAATAATCAATTTACCGTGTAATAATCGTGCGGCTGGTGCAAACAGCGGGCTGCCGCGTGTAGGGCGGATGGCGGCCATGTTTGTGACGTCTTCAAGACGCGCCACACGTCGCCACTGCCGCGCCATCTGTGTACCAAAATTATTTAATGCGGAGAGTGGTTTAACAATTCGAATTGTTCGAATTGTTGTGCATATAATGTTACACTACAACGGTTAGAACGCCTATGGTGAGAGCTCGGATGAGTTGTTCCAATTAATGGCTATCCATTTACCATTATAATGCGCGTGGAGTAGATGCGGAGTTCATGCGCATTACTTGGATAAAATGTCACTGCACACGGTCCGGGTGAGAAACTTGGAACAATCTCCATTCTGAGGTGTTTCCACCTCAGAATTTGTTTATGGCTTGAAGAAGCCCATATTGTAGCTACAATATGGGCTTCTTCAAGCCATAAACAAATTCCTGCTGAGTCGAAAGAAAGAAAGGAAGAAAGAAAGACTTTTATTCACTGCACGAAAGACACTGACATTATATACATTATATTATATACACTGACATTATATATTATTAGGCGACGGTAACCACTTACCATCAAGTGGACCGTCAGACTGCCTACCACCTTTTATAACATAAAAAAACAGTAGAGGTTGTGATTGCGAAAGTAAAACTTAAAAAATATATTTCGAGTAAACTATCCTTACATATTATAAAACAAAGTCCCCCGCCGTGTCTGTCTGTCTGTCTGTTCGCAATAAACTCAAAAAGTACTAAACGGTTTTTCTGCGGTTGTCATCTATAAACAGAGTGATTCCTGAGGAATTTATAGGTGCATAATTCATTGAGGTTTTATCCTTAGGTTCCCGAGGGTTTGCAAATTGGAGCATACTATGCACAGGTGTATCACCAAGCAGTTCTACTCAAATCCGATAGATGTCGCCGCTTCACCTAATTCTATTGTAGTTTAATAGATGGCGCCATCAATAGTGTTATATGTATTTTATTTTTCAACACAGCCACAGGTTTTAAAAAACATGTCAGTTTATCATAGGAAATCAACAATTGAAGAGTTAAAACAAATTATATTATTATACTAGCTTCGTATGCGTGGTATTCGGTATAGGGTGTAACTTTTTATTTGTGAACCGATTGGAATGAAACAACCACTAAATGTTACGGGGTGTTTTTTTATTTATTTATTTATTTATTATCTCATACATGATTCAATACACAATGTTTACAATGTCTGTAAACCATTATTGGTTTGTCTAGACATTTACTTCACGCCAATACAACATTACACTATAAATCATATATACAAGAAATTACAATAACAATGTTACAACTCATTTTAAAAGATGCAAAATCGGCCGACCGAATCATCGGCACACATCGGTATGCTTTGTGCGTGTGCAACTCGCTACACACATGAGTGTATTGCTCATGTATTGCTACAATACATGAGTGAAAATCGCATTCAAATCGGTTAAGCCGTTTCAGAGATTAGCCTGAACGAATGCACAGTAAAACAGACAAAAATTTTAAAAACTATTTTACATAAGTGCAACAGGTACAAATTGTTTTTTTTTTTTTAAATTGTAATGTATACAAACACGGCTCGTTTACGATATGTATAGATAGATTTGCGAAATAATATAAACACAGCATACCTGCAAGCGCCTGTTACTAACGCAGTAGCCCACAATCTCCATTCACGACTTCGCTGCGCTTCGCTAGACAGAGCCGTGAATGCGAACCTGCAAAATATTTATTTTAATTAATTATTTATTTAGTTATTTATAACAATGATAACCTAGTGGGTAAAACAGACAGACACGGGTTCCAATCCCTTTGGGGCCGTCCATTATTATTACGAGAGGTGGTTCTTACTGTTGAAAAAATACGCGAATATTTTTTTTTTTTTTTTTTATGTTAGGTCGGCAGACAGGCTGACGGTCCACTTGATGGTAGGTGGCTACCGTCGCCTATAACACAAGCAACGCCAAAGCTGCTGCAAGTGTGCTGCCAACTGCAGTAGGATTAAGGATAGGGGATTAGGAGTGGATAGGGAAATGGGCCCTGGCATCCCTCACTCACTCACCGAAACACAACAGCACACGTGCTGTTATTTGACGGTGGTCTTCTGTAAGGGGGTGGTTACTGCCGCCAGACGGGCTGCCCAAATGATTGCGAAACGCAGTGTATAATAACATTCATTTTTAAATATTAGAAGAACAAGAAAATTTACAATAGATTTAATCATAAATCAACTAGAAATATTTGCATGCTCTTGTCGGGTAGAACACTCTTTGTACTGTAACCACAGAATAAATAATAGTACTAGCTTAGTAGTATTGTATATAGTAATAATAGTAGGTACTATTGTATATGAATTAAGATCTTGTAGACATGTATGTACAAACTTCGAACATGTTGTTAGCGTGTCACATAATATTTATTCAAAATATTTTTTCAAAAAAACAATTTGTGCACGTTGTACTTATGTTACCGAGGTCAAAAAAATAGCTTTTACAATTTTTTGTCTCTTTATCTGTGCATTTGTGAACGCTAATCTCAAAAATGGCTTGACCGATTTGAATGCAGTCTTTACTGAAGTAATGTAGCAAGCCTCTCGTAATATAGGGTTTGTTTCATTCCAATCGGTTCACAAACAAAAAATTTATGCGCTATATCGTACCTATATAACGCGCACGAAGTTCATAATATAAGTATTTGAACTCAAACGGTGAACTTCCGTAGCTCTAGCTTGACGGTAAGTGGGTATAGCATGAGTTTATAAGGATCTCACTCGCTTGCGAGAACGTAAAACGTTTATAATGGAAAATTGACAAATGTCTCTGTCAAATAGATAATTTTACATATAAAGGTTTTAGCTCTTGCTAGCGAGTGCGTTCCTTATAAACTCATGCTAGAGCTTGTAATATTGATGGTAAGCATGAGTTTATAATGACCGCTCTTGCTAGGAAGTGCGTTCATTATAAACTCATGCTAGACCCACTGGAATAAGGCTTCTACTGTAATTTCAAGTTTTTTTTAATCTAGGTCATAATTGTATACCTGTAAAACAACCACTGATCCTTAGCACTAGCCAAAGCTGCCAATGCTGCTCTGTGGTCCAGTAGTGGGCGTGGGGCGGCATACGAGGCCAATAACGCGCCCCAACAGGCACGCCAACCCCGTTCTCCGTGGACTCTTACTCCCGCCGTCAAAGCTGCCTGGAATAAACGTCACTGTCTTTAGTATTGCAGTGGGATAGACATTATTACTGTAATTTTACATGAGATTTTTTGTATAAAGCTGTAATATTCAATACTAGTTAATAACTAGTTTAATACTAGTCGATGCGCGCGCGCAGCCGGGGGCGTTTCGCTAGTTAAAGGTTTAATAAGCCCGTTGGTTCAATAAGCCGTTAGGGCGCTAGCCTTAACGCTCTGTTCTACGGTTCCCAGGTTCGATTCCCAGCAGGATCAACTTTGAAAAAGAGACTTTTCAAACTGGCTCTGGTCTGTATCTGAAAAGCAGTGGCAGGGCCCGCATTCATTTGGGCAGCCCATCTGGCGGCAGTAACCACCCCCTTACAGAAGACCACCGTGAAATAACAGCACGTGTGCTGTTGTGTTTCGGGGAGTGAGTAAGGGATCCAGAGCCCATTTTCCTATTCAATCCCATATCCTTAATCCCACTGTAGGTGGCAGCGCACTTGCAGCAGCTGTAGCGTTGCTCGTGTTATAGACGACGGTAGCCACTTACCATCAAGTGGACCGTTACCTGTCTACCGATCTTAACATAATCTCAACTATGAAAGTTGAATATAGTATATGAAAGCATAGTATGAACTCAGCTTAACATTTCAAGCAGGCTCAATTTTCATACTGAATCTGCAGTACTGCATATTACAATTTACCTACCCAACGCTGCAAACAGTGGTTTCGTAAGGACATACATACCTCCTGATATATATCGGGTATCGTCTCGTTCCTGATGAGCCAAGAGTCGAAGAGTTCAACCGCTTGTTTAGTTACTTCTTCATTTTCCCACTCGACACCAGCCGTCAATAATGCACCGCTCAGCCATCTTGAAAATTTAAAATTTAGGTTCATATTTTAGTATATAGTGTATATATATATACACTATATATATACAACGTTGTAACTCATATATACAACGTTGCTCAACGAGATATGGAGAAGGCTATGCTTGGGGTTACACTCGGGGATCCGTAGATGAACGAATGTTACCGACATAATATAATTCGGCGGATTGGTGAGTTGAAGTAGCAGTGGGCAGGACACATAATGCGGAGAGCCGACGACCGCAAGGGCCGAAAGGGCCGAAAGATTCTCAAATGGAAGTTACAGACTGGCAAGCGCAAAGTAAGACATCAACTCACAATTAAGGTGAACAGATGATCTGAAAAGGGCCGCGGATCTGAAAAGGGATTAGTGAGTTGAAATGGCATTGGGCAGGACACATAGTAAGGAGAGCCGACGGCCGCAGGGCCGAAAGGTTCTTAAATGGGGGTCACAGACAGAGGCGAATCTAGCTCATGTAGCGACCGTGTGCAATCAATACCCTGGCGCCCTCTCCATCAGTATGGTGAAACTCGTTTAATGTCTTATTTTTGGTTTTATAACATTTTAAATGCTTTTAACTGTTGGCGCGCCTTGCTTTGCTACCACGCCCGGCGTTGGTCATAACATGGAGACAGTCTTTGAGAGCGACGTTACCGCGAGCGACACAAGCTCTTTGAAGGTGTTGCGGGCGGGAGCGGCGGCGCTTGCTCGGCGCCCCATAAGAGCCTACGTCATTACAACACCGGGCAACGAGGGGAGACGTGCGTTGTGTTTCCGGCACGTTACTACTTCTCTCCGCGGCGCGGAGATCAAACTCTGGGGAGAGCAGATGCGGGGGAGGCAGATGCATGTTGCCATCATCCCTTATCAGCCGCCCATAGACAACGCGAGGAAACACTGTGGGTTTTCACTTATGGCATTGCTTGTGTTTATATCATCAAGTGGACCGTCATCCTAATTGTTAACCTTTACATTTTAAAAAATTCAATAATCGACCAACCTTGCTTTGAACCTGCAACAGCCAGCGATCGAGCCACTGGGCAATAACTTGAATAATGGCAATATCTTGAATACTTAAGTATAGAACGCCATTTTTTTTACTACTTAGTTCCGATGGCGTGATTTTTGAAAATCTCAAAATCACTACTAAAAGAAATACACCTTTCACTACGAAGACTGTACTTACAATTGGTCTTCTGTGAGTCCTTTGGCAGTTAGCTGTTTCTGAGTATACACCTTGACGGTCTTCGGATGGAGGGTCTTTAGTAGAGCGTTGAGATGTGGCGCTGACGAAGAAAGACGGAGCAGTTCCCTCCACCAGGATAGATGGTTCAGTACCACTCTCCACGGAGCCCAGTGAGTTTCTTTACTGAGACGTGCTGAAATGGTACACAATATAACAACACTGGTAACAGAATAATGTAACACAATATACGGCCACAGTTTCAACATCCATTGTTGCAAAGGCAAATGACCTAGTGCGAAGCGTCGCGATTAATTGCGCAAAGAGCATAGTGTGGCAGAAGGGTTAGTATTAGGCACCAAACGAGAAGCTTGATTCTTAGCACTAAGCTATGCTCTTCGCAATGTGACCCTAGCCTTAAGTTTAAGCATACAACGTACCAGCAGCCGCAATAGCCCTGCTGGCAGGCAGCCTGCCCGCCCTGCTGAGTACAAAGGCGTCGTCCAGCATCAAAGCTCTTTCGGCAGGAGCTCCGTCGTCGTATAATTCTGCTGCCCGTTTGGCTACGGATTCTGCTGTCTGAAATTAGTGTAATTCTTGACTCATACATATGACCCATTGAGTATTATTCTCGTTTCACGACCCCATTGGTCGGAGTGGTTAAAGAGCTTCCCTTGGCCTTGATTCAGGCATCCCGGGTTCGATTAACTGCAGGGCCAACTTTGAAATAATCTTTTCAAAGTTAGCTCTGATCTGTTTGCTTCGCTTCGTTTGGATGAGTGGTTAGGGTGCTTGCCTTAACGCTCTGTTCTAGGGTTCCCAGGTTCGATTCCCAGCAGGGTCAACTTTGAAAAATCAACTTTTCAAAATTGGCTCTGGTCTGGAGCTGGAAAGTAGTGGCAGGGCACACTGCGTTTCGCAGTCATTTGGGCAGCCCGTCTAGCGGCAGTAACCATCCCCTTACAGAAGACCGCCGTGAAATAATAGCACGTGTGCCGTTGTGTTTCGGTGAGTGAGTAAGGGATGCCGGAGCCCATTCCCCTAACCCCTCCTAATACAGTAGGTGTAGGAGGCAGCGCACTTGCAGCAGCTTTGGCGCTGCCGACTTCAGTAGGTATAAGGATAAGGGATTAGGACAGGATAGGGAAATGGAAAGGAAAGGATACCGAAACACAACAGCACGCGTGCTGTTATTACACGGTGGTTTGCTGTAAGGGGGTGGTTACTGCCGCCAGACGAGCTACCCAATGACTGAGAAACGCAGTGTGCCCTGCCACTGCTTTCCAAATCCAGACCAGAGCCAAATTTGAAAAGTTGATTTTTCAAAGTTGACCCTGCCGGAAATCGAACCCGGGAACCTTATAACAGAGCGTTAAGGCAAGCACCCTAACCACTCATCCAACGGGCTCCATCTGATTGCAAGAGAGACATATATAAAATCGTAAACGAGCCGTGTCACATTAAAGATTTTCAAAAAAAAATTCAAAAAAATAAAAAAAAAAAATTATACACGTCGTACTTATATTACCGAGGTTAAAAAATAGTTTTTAGATTTTTTTTGTCTGTTTGTCTGTGCGTTTGTGCACGCTAATCTCAAAAACTGTTTAACCGATTTGAATGCAGTTTTCACTGACGTATTGTAGCAAGCTTCCCGTAACATTTAGTGTTTGTTTCATTCCAATCGGTTTACAAACAAAAAATTTACGCGCTATACCAAATACCACGCATACGAAGTTGCGGGTTCACCTAGTTACTAATAAGAACAGAGTGAGTAGGCTACTAATGAGCAAGCGAACTCCATCTTCGACCTCATCTTCACTTACCATCAGGTGAGATTGAGATCAGTCGTTAACCCGTATACAAATGAAAAAAATTAGTTACCTCTCCAGCCAAAGGATCTTGAGGGGCGACGCGGTACAGCCCGCGGGCACCAACGTTGTATCTGACCCACTTATGCTTCCGAAGCTCTGGTATGACCACTGGAATCATACAAAGTTATTTTTTACTAGCATAAGTATATGTTATTCCGACGTATAAACTACATTACTACTATAAAGTTTCGTCAAAATTTGTTCGGTATTTTTCCGTGAAAATACCTATGACGTATTTACGATACGAGTTGTCAAGTTTCGAGTTCTTAATAATAATAATTAATTAATAAATAAATTAATATTTTAAGGACGTAATTACATTTTTGACGCGCTCGAATTCAGCTAACTGCGCCAGCACACTACAGCAAAGTGCCCACACACACATTGAAGCCGCACGGTGTACTTTGGAACTTCGTCGTTCTAATTATTTAGAAAAAAAGGCGATACACCCGTGCCTCCATGACCGCGTCTGAGCGGGGAATGGCGAACGAAACCTACGGCGAAAGAGGTCGCAGTGCGATCCCTTAGAAAAATGTATGGAGAAAATATAGTGCGTTTTTTAGTGACTATTCTTTCTCAGATATGAAAAAGTAATTTATCTGAGTACAAAATAATAAGCTAGACGTATAGAAGACTGTATAAGCTACAATTTCTTATTATTTTCACGTTAAAATATGCAGCGGATTTAGCTATTTATGTACCTATCCAGACACCATTTTTCGATATTTTTAGCGATTCTTGCGGTGGTAAAAATTTATTTATGTGAAAATTTTGTATTGGGCTGCCCAGTTTTTATTAGCTATCTTTAGAGATGAATACATTACCTTTTATTTTATACCATGGTATCTCTACAGTTGTGCTTCCTGGATATATAAATGGTACCGAAAAACCATTGATATTTGTGAATACGTCCTTAAACAGACTGCATTGTATTCTATAATTTATTTAAGATAAACTGTTTCTTAAGATTTAAGAATTTATTTCTAAATCTGAAAATCTAAAACCAGAACTAAAATATCGAATCTAAACTGATTCGATATTTTCAAAGAATCGATTTAAATATGTCGTTAGGTTGCATCACTAAAATTGTCAGTTACGAACTGTCACGCATATCATCATACAGTGAAAATACTATAATACGTAGGGCTGTTCGCTCACACCCCACCATTTTTTATACTCTTAGCATTTTCATACCCGTCGTAACTTATGTCACCGAGAACAAAAAAATAGTTATTAGTTTTTTTTTTCTGTTTGTCTGTAAGTTTGTGCACGCTAATCTCAGAAACGGGTTAACCGATTTGAATGCGGTTTTCACTGATGTATTGTAGCAAGCTTCCCGTAAGATTTAGTGTTTGTTTAATTCCAATCGGTTTACAAACAAAAAAGTTGCGGGCTCAGCATTGTATAATATAACTTACTTTCTGTATCGTTCATCCATATCAAGTGCGTTACGTTTTCCGCCCATCGAGAGCCGCGAGCTTTAGTATCGTTTATTACGTCATACCTGAAATTATTAAGAAACTATTATTAGAGGCTTGTTTCTGTAAGAAAAAAAAGTGCGTGTGTTAACTCCGAAGCAGGACTGGAATTTATTCCCTTAAACCTTATTCTAGAAATATCAGTGATCATACCACGTCCCGTTCTGCAGGATGCTCTCGGTGATGTTCTTCCAGAGCCTCGTGATGTTCTCAACTTCGTCTTCGAACTCTTGCTCCAACGGACCGACTATGAAGGTGACTGGGATAATCCATTTGGGGGCCGGCGGTGGTTTGGTAGTCTTAACAGTCGGTTTCTTGGTCGTGGTAGTCGGCACTGGGGTGGTCGTAGTGGAATTCAGATCGTCGTCTATGATTTCCGTGAAGTTCTCTGAAAGACAATTTTTTTATTTAATAAGACGTGTTAGTAGTAGCCATGCACATTTCATTCCGCAGTAAGAGACTGGGCAAACCGACTGGTGGTAGTGTTACGGTTGGCCATAGAACCTTCTCAAAGGAACGCGGGTTGGCGTTGGAGGCGTGGAACACTGCGGGAGTAGATGTAATATTTACAAACGCTCGATGTTTACTTGTTTAAAAGTTCGAGTATTGTCTAAGATTTTAGTTCTCAAAGTGGTCCAGCTCGATCCCCAGGGGTCCACGGGAGGCTCAATGGAGGTCTACGTTGGCGTGACAAAAAAAATGGGGTGATAAAAAAAAAACAATCAATTCTTACTTGATTTCATTTAGAAAACTCCCCATTCGTAGTTGGAATTAAGCCGCAACGCAAATTTCCATAGTTAGATCTAATCTTCACATATTTTGTCGAGTTTTGGGAATAAAAATGTAGCTGCAAGGGGTCTATCGGAACCAGCTACATTTTGAAAGTAGTCTACGAGAAAAAAGTCTGCTCTAAGACTATCCAGACTGTCGTCGCGGATATAAAATCGGGGATCGGCGCTCGAGGCGGCAGTGTGCGATACGGAAGCGACAGTTGATAATTTTTATGAAGCGATCTACGACAGTGAATCGTCACAACTGAACGAGTTAGCGACGACATTGGCGAGTTTAACGGTTTAATCGAGAAGCTTTGTGTTATTTGGAAAAATCTTAGTCTGCAGGAATAAATTGACTCCTTTCACCCTTACACGGCATTTTTACTCACCGCGCACGTAACAGTAGGAACCAAGCCGTTACAAAAATTCCCTGTGAAATAACAGCACGTTATTTTCTGTTCTATGCTCAAAACCTAGAATGTGAGATGCCATTCCTGCATTTTTACTGGTTTTTTTAATGTAAAATTCGACGAAAACAGGTGGTTGGTTCATAATTCGTTTTGGTTTTGCGATAAACATCGATTTTATAAATTTTTTATTCCTCACCTGGCTCAAAGAACAATTCATCCAAGTCCGCTCTCAGGTCAAGGGTCAGTAGGTAATTGACCATTGGAGGATCCGGTTCGGGAGGTTCTGCGGACATCACGAACCTGACAAGGGTATAGAGGCATCTATGATTATTGGGTTAAAGTAGCAGTTGTATAATTAAACTTGGAAAAATTAACTTTTCAAATTTGGCTCTGGTCTGGATCTGGGAAGTAGTGGCAAGGCACGCTGCGTTTCGCAGTCATTTAGGCAGTCCGTCTGACGGCAGGAACCACCCTGTTACAGACGACCACCGTGAAATAACAGCAAGTGTGTTGTGTTTTGGTGAGTGAATAAGGAATGCCAGAGCTCATTTTCCTATCCAATCCCTTATCGTTAATCCCATCTGTATTCGTCTGCGCATCTGCAGCAGCTGTGGCGTTGCTTATGTTATAGGCGACGGTAGCCACCTACCATCAAGTGGACCGTCAGCCTGTCTGCCGATCTTAAAATAAAAAAATATTATTATTATTATACGTTGGTGGTAGCAGGGCACAATGCGTTTCGCAATCATAAATTAGAGAGACCGTCTAGAGACAGCAGTCTTCTTCATCATGTGTGAATAACATGCATTTCCTTCCTATCCCTTCTTAAACGCTTATCCTTAATTCTACTAAGATCGGCAACTCACTTACAGCACCTGTGATTGCTTGTGGTAATAGGCGACGTTACCATATATTTTGTCAGTCTGTCTGACGAAAGATATGCTAAAGAGAACCAGTCTAAGTGATGCTAACATTTGGCCTGCAAATGTCAACTATTGAATAAAGGCATTCGATATGGCCTCCACTCCAAGACTTATTTATCCTAAAACCATGACACGACCTACACGACCGCAATGTAGGTAACATTGCAGTCCACTCCTATTTAATGTTTAAAACCAGGTTTGTTGCGGATATTCGCATCCTCGGCCGCAAATGCGGAAATTCTGCATCGATTTAGACATCCGCATTCGCATAATCAATGCGAATCTTTTGCGAACGCAGATATGAAGCAAGTCCTAAATCTCGCAGTTTTCTCCAGGATGAACTATGGATATGTTTCAGTTTTTTCAATTTTCTACTAAAATTTTCATTGCTTAATAAGAATTCATTAAAATTATAATTTTCAATCATTTACTTCTGCTTTTAAACCTCAATTTTGCAATATAAAATTAAATCTATTACAAAAAATTTTAAATCCGCATTTGCGGTTGTTAAAATATATTTAAAACCTCACCTCTCCTGTTTAAGAACTATGTCGGCTCCTTGCGGCACAGCATACAGTAGAGGGTACCCAGGCTTCTCACACCAGCCGTCCCACGCGTGAGGCGGTGCGCCACCTGACGTGGGCCTCTGTAAGGCTCTCCATAAATCCCTGAAATTCCATCGGCCATCAATAAATATAGTCATAAGATACTCTTCATCTTGTGGAATGAATACTGCAATACTTTAGTTCTCAAATACTATGTCCATTTGGACAGCATATAAAACCACATTGGTCGAGATACTTGCCCTAGCGTTCTGACTCAGGGTCTCCGAGTTCGATTACTATCAGGTCCAACTTTGGCAATGAGCACTAGGGCGGAGTGATAAGTCTGGTAAAAGTCTATTTTGGATTAAAATTATCACAAATTGCATGGAACATCCTTGTTAACAACTCTTTTGAAGGACTAAATTAAAATTTTCAGCCAGTACCGCTCGCCGGTTAGTTTTTTTGTGACAGCCATTAAAGGAAAATAATTGAACAAATTTTTGCAAAGATGGAGAAAAGTTAATTTCGTGTCTTGATTAAACATTATTTTTTACGCAAAAGAACTATTACGGAAACGAAAAAAACAACTTGATAAATATTATGGGGACTCTGCTCCGTCGATTAAAATGATTCATAAGTGGTTTACTGATTTTCGCTGTGGTCGTACAACCACAAGTGATGCTGTGCGTCCAGGATGCCCAGTTGAGGTCACTACTCCAGAGATGATCGCTAAAATCCACGACATAGTGTTGAACGACCGAAGAGTAAAAGTGAGGGAGATAGTCGAGATAGTAGGCATCTCAGACGAACGTGTGCGCAATATCTTACACCAACATTTAGATATGAAGAAGCTCTCCCCTCGATGGGTGCCGCGGTTACTGACTGTTGATCAAAAACGTATGCGTGTGACCACTTCGCGAGGCGGGTTTGGCGTTATTTCAACGAGATAAAACTGAATTTTTGCGTCGTTGTATAACAATAGACGAAACATGGATCCACCACCATACCCCAGAAACCAAACAACAATCGAAACAGTGGATTGCTACCAGCGAACCAGCTCCGAAGAAGGCCAAAACAGTTTTATCGGCCAATAAAGTAATGGCTACAGTTTTTTGGGATGCACGTGGAGTAATCCATATTGACTACCTAGAGAAGGGTAAAACGATTAATGACGAATATTATGCCAATTTATTGAACCAATTTAACACAATTTTACGTGAAAAACGACCACATTTGGCTAAGAAGGAAATCCTATTCCACCAAGACAACGCAAAAGTGCACACCTGCGTGATTGCCATGGAAAAACTTCATGACTTGCGCTATGAGATGCTTCCTCACCCACCGTATTCGCCAGATTTAGCTCCTTGTGACTATTTTCTGTTTCTAAATTTAAAAAAATGTTTGGCTCCAACGAAGAGGTCATGCACAAAACCAATGCCTATTTTGAAGGGTTGCCTAAGTCCATAAGTATTTTATGGAAGGGATCGAAAAGCTAGAGAAACGCTGGGTGAAGTGAATTGAGCTTCACGGAGACTACGTTGAAAAATAAATAATAATAATTTAATTAATTTTACTCATTGTTAAATTTTTACCAGACTTATCACTCCACCCTCGTATTCACTGTTAAAAGTGGTAAAGTTTACTTTTAACACTGGTAAATAAGTAAAAAATAGGCGTATTCATATTATTGTGGGGAAAATGTAATTTTTGCTTGGTCATACGGAACAATTTATACCTGGCATCTGCGCTGGCGGTTCGATGGTCGCGTAAAAGACGCGCAAGAGCCGCGCGTCCTGCCGCTTCGCCTGCAGCTTCGATTGCCATACTCACTATTGCAGCACCCTGGATAAATAAACAAACATATATATCCCTTCAATCTATTATTTATCAATACATTTAATGAAATCATAAACGAGCTGTGTTTACGATTTCATATATTTTAGCAAAAAACACATTGTACTTATTTCACCGAGGTAAAAAAAGGTTTTGTCTGTTTTTCTGTGCACGCTATCTCAGAAACGACTCAATCTATTTGAATGCGGTTTTCACTGACGTATTGTAGCAACCTTCCCGTAACATTTAGTGTTTGTTTCATTCCAATAGGTTAACAAACAAAAAAGTTATTCCGAATACCGATGAAGTAGCGGGCACAGCTAGTCTCTATATAAAAATGAATCCCCATTTCCCTTGGTCACGGCATCACGCGTGAACGGGTAGACCGATTTTAATTCGGTTTTCACTAATGGAAAGAGGGATAAACGGGGAATGTTCATATATATAAAAATTGCACGTCGGGCGAAGCCGGGGGAGGGTCGTTAGTACAATATATTAATAAATATATCGTACTAAACACAACGACTCTATGGTCCGCACTTGTGTTATGGGATAACCATACAACTTCACAGCCGGGAATCGCACTCGGGACCCTTGAGACCGAGCGTTAAATCAAGCACCTTAACCACTCGACTAATGTACTCGTCAGTATATAGTAACTTGCTTCTGATTATGGGTGATGGTAGCCACGAACTATCTTGTTGTAGTCTTTATGGTCTTCTCACAAATAAAAGACATTACTAACATTGATACTATAGCGGCCCTTTGTTGTGGGATGAATCACAGGCTCGAACACGCATTGAAAGGACGGACTCTCGACACGTCAATTCTCGCAGATGACTCGCGTCTACTAAACGTGGTGCGCACGAGAGAGTGTTATAAAAAAAAAAAAAAAAAAAAAACTAATTATACCTTATGTAAAGACAATTCATCGGCTGCAGCTTCTATGTCAGCTCTCTCCAGCCTTGGAGACGCCACTGCTCTCACTGAATTGCTTGAATCCAACCTAAAAATATAACATGTCATTACATAGATACATACAGTTGTATAGAGGAGGTAACCGCATGCCACTCGTAAGCATAGCAGTTCTTATCATCTCCTCGTTCTTTCCGTGCACTCGAAAGCTCTACAAGCCAAAGATTACGAGAACCGAGCCAGGAAACGAGTTTTTAAGATACCATTACCAGCAGCGAAGTCAATGTTTGGAAGACGCTTCGGCCCCTATCTGCCAATCTATATTTATAATGATGTGGTTAAATTATGTCCCATTAAATCTTGCTCAGTAGCGGAATCCAAAATCAAACTTGGGTCCTGGTTGACGGGACTCTCATATGAATCCACCGAGGTACTCCTAACCAACGTACACTGACTCATTGTTTTGCAAGCACTAACTACACACTAACACACTTAATCGAGCAATTGTACTTATAAGAACTGTTACTTGGATCACAAGTCCTTTGTTTTAAAATTGTAATTCTATAGTACGGGACCCCACGATACAGGCTAGCCTAGTGTGGGGACCGGGGTTTATTCTAGAAAGTGTAATGTGTTATGGTCTTTAATAAATTATTTGAATTTGAAATTTGAATTTGAATTTGAATGGATCCATATTATCTTCTACACTTTCGTAATTACTCTGGCTAATATAAATTAGAAAATGAGTTTGGTTGTTTACTTGTTAGTTACTCAACCAATCATAATGAAAGGACATCGTTCAGAACTATATTTCAGACTATATTTTTTTTTAATTTTTTTTTTATGTTATATCGACACACAGGCTGACGGTCCACTTGATGGTAGGTGGCTACCGTCGCCTATAACACAAGCAACGCTACAGGTGCTGCAAGTGCGCTGCCGACTACAGTAGGATTAAGGATAAGGGATTAGGAGGGGATAAGGAAATGGGCTCTGGCATCCCTTACTCACACACCGAAACACAACAGCACGTATATGCTGTTATTTCACGGTGGTCTTCTGTAACTGTTTCTGTCACTGCCGCCAGGCGGGCTGCCCAAATGACTGCGAAACGCAGTGTGCCCTACCACTACTTTTCAAATCCAAACCAGAGTCAATTTTGAAAATTACATTAAAATTTCCAAACTTGACCCCGCCGGGAATCGAACCCGGGGCCCCTGAGACGTTAGGCAAGCATCCTTGCCACTCATCCAACGAGCGGTCAAAAATACTTATACTTATACTTTACTCAAATACTTATACTTTATAATAAAATCGTAAACGAGCCGAGTCTGTACATTAAATATTTTTTTCAAAAATCTTGTGGACCGTCAGCCTGTCTGAAAATCTTTACATAAAAAATTACAGTATTATGCACCACCTCACCTCAATGCCGGCAATACATGGTGTAGTAGAAGTGCGTCGTCCTGTTTCTCTGGGGCTGTGTCCCCCATTGGAGGGGCTTTCTGTCCTAACACCGATGTGAGGGCCTCCATCAACCACTGAGAGCTCCACCAGCGCGGAGACACAAGACCCCCAAACCACTGAAACAAATCATTCCAAATATGGTAAGTGACACTTAGCATGATGTTATAATTTTAGAAATTTTGTCTGTTTGTCTGTGCGTTTGTGCACGTTAATCTCAGAATTTGTTTAACCGATTTGAATGCAGTTTTCACTGAAGTATTGTAGCAAGCTTCCCGTAACATTTAGGCAGTGTTTGTTTCATTCCAATCGATTTACAAGCAACAAGTGACTGAGCCCAGCTCAGTGGCCCAGGTAGTAAATATAAAAGTTACCTGTTGTGCCAAAAGTCTGGCAATAGTCTTGGTGTCCGACAGTGTGGCTGGCGACAGTGTTATCAGGCCCCAGCCCTCCGAATACGGACTACCCCCTTCGACTACAACTATATCTGAAATTTAAAATTGCATAGGGTAAATTCGACGTGATAAATGAACTTAAATTAAATTATACAACCATGTCACATAAATATTGCTCTTCAATTATACTAGATGGCGTAAATTCACTCCTTCTAATGAAGTAGACATTTCCATAATGTAACAATACTTAATCTAAGTAAATGCACTTTTATGCCGTTCGGAGACGAGACCCTCGGTCCGTGGGGTCACCGACACCACTGGTGACCGACGAGCTGGCAGCTTCCTCGTGCTACGCATTAGCATTGCAGCCAGCATCCATACCGCGGGCACCCAATTTTTAGGTTTATTTAATTTTAGATGTAAATTATTTACATCTTTACATAATTAATAAGATAGATTAGATAATAAAACTTCTAGAACTTAAAATGAATTTTACCCATTTATTTCTCAATTATAAACTTGAAAAAATATATCTAATACCTAGTTATGTACATCGCTACTAATCGAATTCATTTTTATTTAAATTTAAATACTAAAAACTAAAATTATCTAATCTAAAAATAAATTAATATTAAATTGGTTAAAAACTAATAATATAGAAATGGACCCTGCGGCATTGTACCAAGTGCGCTGGCAGCATTTCCTCGTTGAATGGCCAAACTAATACGTTGGCCGAGGAAAGTGCCAGCTCTTCGGTCTCCCGTCGCATCAATAAGCCTCTTCGAGATGTCTTTGAAGAGGCTCATTGCTGCAGGGCCCCACGGACCGAGTGTCTCGACTCCGAATGGTACAAAACCATATTCGGCGCCGAGGCCACTATATTTAGAGATTTTATTTTTTTAAAACTTCTTAGTTCGTTAATTAAATTGTAGACCTCAGTAAATGTAAAAATAAAAGTAAATGTAAATTTTAAAATGTTGATATTATTCCTTAATTCATAATAGAATTGACAGTATGAATAAAATAAAATGGCGGCCGTCTTCTGATCTAAATAGTTGGTCGCGCTTCGGTAATCCATTTTGTCAAACTGTCCAGTAATTTCTATTCTTGACTAACAGTAATTCTTGAACATCGCCGGCGTGCGGACAAGAGAGTCGCACGACATATCATATAAGGCCCTCGGTATGGAAATTTTACCGAGGAATAAAAATAATGCAGGCGTTAACTAAAACAGTTACGATAGCTGTCACTTTGAAATTTGTGCGACAGCTGACGCATGTATTTATGTTCCCTAATTCTATTCTTGTATGAATGGTGTAGTCCGCGTTGAGGAACGAAACGATAGCGAACCTGCCGGCGTAGCGACATCTGTCGTCGAAAAAATGAACTATTTGAACTTATAAAACGTAGTGACATCTGTATATACCGAAAGTAACTTGCATAACTTTTGTTGGAACACGTGACATCTGAGTATGTAGAATGTAACTAAATAATATATAGGAAATTTTTATGGACTTAATTTTACACGTTTAAAGGTGTAAACTCCCGTCGAGCGCCGGAGCTAACACACACACTTATTTTTAAAAATTTCCAAGCAAATGGGAGAAAAATAACTTCTAAACGTGGTAAAAGACATCTAATAACACTACTTAAAAACTCACCCAATTTCGGCAAAGGATACGACGTGTTTAGTTCAAATGAGTACTGCTGAATCGTCTTCTGAATCCACTCCAGGAAAGGTCTGAAAAATTAATAAAATCCTATTAATTCATTTAAATTAAGCAGTTTTTCATTTCTTCTTTCAGTTACCTGTTTTTTTATTTCATCAATCATCATTAAAAGCCTATTATATTATGTCACCACTGCAGGGGCACAGGATGGCCACAGGCCTACCATCTCAACAAGGGCGTATGGTCCACCACGCTGGCCCAGTACGGGTTGGTGAAATTCATATGTCTTAGAATTTCTTCTTTGGCGTATGCAGATTTCCTCACGATGTTTTCCTTCACTGTTCGAGAGCAATCAGTAAAATGTACCTAAGATTCGGGGATCGAACTCGGACCTCACGGCATGATAGGCCGCGGCTTTCTCGCTGCACCACCGACGCTCTCGTTATTTTATTTATATTAATCAAACAATATTAGCAGTTCAGGAAGCTCCGAGACATCTTCTCGTCCAAAATTCCTCAGTATTATCACAGTCTAACCATACTTACTTCATACAGTCAGGCAACGAATGTACTTGCGTAGAACAACGTTGGGTGAACTCGCTTCTTGCAGGCTAGAACAATGAGCGCAGTCAGGCAACGAATGTACTTGCGTAAAGCAAGGTTCGGCGAAATCGCTTCAGTTTGCAGGCTCGAACATTGAGCGTTGCCCGACTGTATGACCCATGTATGGTTAGAGTGTGGCCTCGTAAAACAGTTCAACGTCGCTCAACGAGCTATGGAGAGGGCTATGCTCGGGGTTACATTGCGAGATCCAATCAGGAATGAGAACAGTGTAGTAGTGGTAGGGCACACTGCGTTTCGCAGTCATTTGGGCAGCCCGCCTGGCGGCAGTGACCACCCCCTTACAGAAGACCACCGTGAAATAACAGCATATACGTGCTGTTGTGTTTCGGTGAATGAGTAAGGGATGCCAGAGCCCATTTCCTTATCCCCTCCTAATCCCTTACCCTTAATCCTACTGTAGTCGGCAGCGCACTTGCAGCACCAGTAGCGTTGCTTGTGTTATAGGCGACGGTAGCCACCTACCATCAAGTGGACCGTCAGCCTGTCTGTCGACATAACATAAAAAAAAAAAAAAAAGAGAACAACCGTAGACGAACGAAAGTTACCGACATTAACCCGGAGGATTAGTAAGTCGAAGTGACATTGGGCATGGCAGGGCAGAAAGTTTTCCGAAACCGACAACTAGAAGTGTTTATTTGAAACCTATTTAACGACTAAATTACTGTTCCACTATGACACTTACCCAGATTCATCCAATATAACTTGCTGATCACTGTATAGACTGATTTCGGGGGGCGGCATAGAGTAATCTTCGCTGTCTTCATCAGGTAAAAGGGTGGTTGTTTGTGGGGTGACTTCGTTGGTCGCGTCTGTCGGCAACGGGGGAGCAGCCCTTCTTTGCAACCGGCAAACAGTCACTGACATCATATGGGGAGGCATTGGCGGGGACGACGCAAACTCGTCTTGTAACTGGAAATCGGTAAAAACATGATTAATTCATCTCAGACGTTCCTGTTGGTTTTATTTTCAAATTATAACCTATGCCCAATAGTGCATGTCCCACTTTGTCGTGACGACAGATAGTCGTGCAGTTTAAAGCGTCGTGGCTTGTATATTTAAATGGAGGTGTTCACATATAGGACGACACGATTAACTGTCGTCTACGATTTTTTTTTTGTTGTGACGACAAATTATCAAGACAATGAGAACGTCTAGTACGACAGTCGTAAAACATATTATATCGTAGCCACGATAAAAAAATATCGTCTCTTTGTTTACACGTGTTTTCCCCACAACTCGGCGTTGTGCGTCCAATTTACTCGGGAGCAAACACACACCACTGATCTCCAAAAAAATGTATAGACGACTGATTTATTTATTTATTTATTTATTATTACACGGCCTCCAACGAGGCAAGCACCGAAAAAAACACACAATAAGGAATAGGAAAAAATAACATGGCAGATACCGCCGCAATTAAAGGAGGCACAGCCTACGCCAATAAAAGTCCAAGTAGCATCCCGGCAATAAAGTTAGAAAAAAAAATAAAAACAAAAAAAAATGATCAAAAAAGTTATGAAAATTTATCAAAAAATGTATCAAAAATTTATAAAAAAAATCATACATAGAAATATAATTAAATCGGAAATTTGGAATAAATGTGAAAAATAAACTAATGTTAATTATCTGAACCACGGACAAGGATGAGTCTTTTAATTTTGGAAAATGCGTCGTTAAACAGGTCAACATCGTGACTCAGGGAGTTGGCAACATCCATAATACGATTTAATGGGGAAAAACGGCCTAAGTTGGTTTTGAAATAATTTAGTCGAAATGGTGTGTATCTGCCCGGTCTGGGCGCTCGACTAGGAACCCCAAAGTTTATACGCGACAAGAGCTCGGGCGAATCAACTCCACCTCTGAGCAGTTTGCAGAAAAACAAAACGTCGAGCATAAGCCTCCGGGACTGTAGTGAATCAACATTGAAGTGATACATTCTGACTGGGTAGCTAGAAGGATTTGCAAACAACAAGGCCAATGTCGTGAACCGATAAAATGTCGTCCAGTCCAATGGGATCCATTGATATTATATTGTACATTATCATTATCAGCCCGCGTCTCTCTACTGGTGGATGTAGACCTTTCCCAAGGCTCGCCGTGAAGACTTTCAGGTCATCTATTCATGAAGATCTGGCCGCAAGGCGTCCCACGCTGCGCTTTCATATAATTTGCATACTACAGTGAAATTTTAAAGGTTGGCCTCGATTAGATTGATATGTTTCGATGTGTGAGTAAGGGATGCCAGAGCCTGTTCCCTATCCCGTCCCAATCCCTAATCCTTGGTCTTACTATGGTCGGCAGGGTACTTGCAGCACCTGTAGCAATGCTTGCGGTGGCCGCCTACTGGGTTCACCACCCCCAAATAGCGTATTAAAATAACTTACCAATCTATGTCCTAAGTAGAAACCGGCTTCTTCTGTAGCAACAATTGGCATATTTGTCAATGACACATGGAACCTGAAACATAAAGAGGTATGTTATGATGAGTGGTTAGGGTGCTTGCCTTAACGCTCTGTTCTAGGGTCCCCGGGTTCGATTCTGTTCTGGAAAGTAGTGGCAGGCAAGAGACTGAGTAAGAGATGCCAAGGTTCATTTCCATATCCCTTCCTAATTCCTTATCGTTAATTGGATAGGGAAATGGGCTCCGGCATCCCTTATTTGCTCACTGAAACACAACAGCACACGTGCTGTTATTTCACGGTGGTCTTCTGTAAGGTGGTTACTGCCGCCAAAATATTACTAAAACTAAAACTAATATAAAAATTGCATAAAACTAATAGGGAAATGGGCTCCGGCATCCCTTATTCGCTCACTGAAACACAACACGTGCTGTTATTTTACGGTGACTGTCGGTGGTTACTGCCGCCAGAATGTTACTAAAACTAATTTATTTTATTTTATTTATTTATTTATTTTTGTTACATATTATATTGTTAATATGTATATATTATATTATATTATTTATATTGTTTTCTTAAAGTAATTTATAAGATCGCGAATCATGCATGTCCGTGTGATTCTGGCCGCTGCGGGGTTAACCAAATCCTGACAAAAGCCGGACAAGCCGGACTTTTATATATTTGGCCGGACACGACTGTAAAAAGCCGGACATGTCCCGCTAAAGCTGGACACCTGGCAACCCTATATGCGGCATCGCAGCTCCCAAACGAATGGAACGATTTTGGTGCAGTTCTTTTTTTTATTTCTTTGAAATCTGACGTGACGTTCCTTGTCCTTGTCGAGGAAGGTATCTCAACAAATTCTACAGGATCGATTGGTTTGAAATTTGGTGTTCTGTTACTTCGGTGGAATTTCCATGAGACGGTCACCTTGACGAGATGCTGCAGCTTCAAGTAGACTGCGAGATATCCAACTCCTCAACAACTTAGAGCAGATATAGCGTGTTTGGGCTCATTAGAATGGTCTCAATTGAATGTCGGGGTTAGTTTATTATTTTAATTACAGCTTGTCTGGCGAACGCCTTTGATTTTTTTTTTTTTATTATAGATGGGTTTGCTCTTGACCAGCATCCATGTAGGAAGGATCAGGCCGAAGATGGAGCGAGCTCACCCAGAAGATGCCTATTCACTCGAACCTTGAAAAGATTTGGGTTATATGAGCTCGGAAATACAGACGCCGGCAGGGAGTTCCAATCCTTAGCAGTGCGCATCACAAAAGATGTTTTAAAGCGCTTACATTACTAGTCAATACTAGTCGTCGCGAGCAAAACTATCGAGCACAGTGAGTCGTTGCTCGAACTAGTGTCGAGCACGACTATCAAGCACAGTGGGACGTTGCTCGAACTATGTTTCGAGCACCGAGCACAACTATCGAGCACAGTGTGTCGTTGCTCGAACTATGTATCGAGCACATAGATCGAAACGAGCAACGATGCAGTTAGTCAACAAAAGCCGTAACGTAAAACTCGCCCCGATTGTTACGTTACGGCCACATTTTCAGGTGAGAATTCGGATACGATGGCAAATTAGTAAGGTATTTGATTACCTGTCTCTTACAATGGTGAGTTTTATTGTCGCTCTGAAGTGAGGCTCGTCGAGGCAAGGGAACGCTGATCGGGCGTGAGTCAACCAAAAACGGGAGATTGCGCAGCGGCTGAAATAAAAAAAAATGCACTCTCAGCTCCTTGCATAAAATTTTCCTCGTGTCAAACTGGATACCTAATCTTATATTTAAAAATGAATCCCCATTTCTCCTGGTCACGGCATCACGCGTGAACGGGTAGACAGATTTTAATTCGGTTTTCACTAATGGAAAGAGGGATAAACGGGGAATGTTTTAGGGTATATAAAAATTGCACGCCGGACGAAGCCGGGGGCGGGCCGCTAGTTACTTTATATTATTTATTTACATTCTGCATACTCAGATATCACGGGTTCCAACAAAAGTTATGTTAGTTACGTTCGGTATACACAGATGTCACTACGTTTTATAGGTTCAAATAGTTCACTCTTTCGAGTATACATTTTTATATATAGAGAAGATTTCGACGTTTGCTTTTATAAGCTCAGAGAATAGAATTAGGGAACATAAATACACGCGTCAGCTGTCGCAAAGTTGTCAAAGTGACAGATAACGTAACGCTTTTTAATTAACGCTTGCATTAATTTGACTCCTCATAAAATTATATACCGGGGGCCTTATCTAGTAAACTCCAAAATGGGAGTTGTAAATTTCAATTGTTTTATTGGGATGTTGTGTTTCGGTGACTGATTAAAAGTGTTTCAACCAGGGGTTTCGAGGTTCGCATCGGATCTAATCGATCGCTTATCAGACCAGAGCCATCTTTGTAAAGTTCATTTTCAAGATTTCTTGTCTGATGAGCACACCATAAAAAAATGCAAATCTTATGTAAGTCGCTTTCAATTAGATTTCTCTCAATTAAAAATTAAAAAATACATTATTACTATTACAATACAGTTAAAAAAGTAATACTTACTGCCTATGATTACCGGCAAGGAAGAAGCCTCGTTGTTTATCGCTTCGCTCTAGCTTAGTGATGAAACGCAGGCTTAAAGTGTAGTTGTATTTCCGACGAAGCTTATCCTGGAAACCACCACCAATCCAAATATTGTAATGTGCATTATTATTTTTTATGTTAAGATCGGCAGACAGGCTGACGGTCCACTTGATGGTAGGTGGCTACTGTCGCCTATAACATAAGCAACGCCAAAGATGCTGCAAGTGCGCTGCCGACTACAGTAGGATTAAGGATAAGAGATTGGGAGGGGATAGGGAAATGGGCTCTGGCATCCCTTACTCACAACAGCAGAGGTGTTGTTATTTCACGGTAAGGGGGTGGTTACTGCCGCCATACGGCTGCTCAAATGACTGCGAAACGCTGTGTGCCCTGCTACTACTTTAGGGATACAAACCAAAGCCAAATTTGAAAAGTTTATTTTTCAAAGTTCACCTCGCCGGGTATCGAACCCGGGAACGCTAGAACAGAGCGTTAAGCACCCTAATCACTCATCCAAGGGGCTTGTCAAAAATTTCAAGTGCTTTCAATATAATTCATGGCATCAATCAGCGTGCTACAAAATTTCGCCACTTTGAATGCGGTTTTCACTGATGTATTGTAGCAAGCTTCCCGTAACAGTTAATGTTTGTTTCATTCCAATCGGTTTAGAAACAAAAAAAGTTACGCGCTATACCGAATACCATGCGTACGAAGTTGCGGGCGCAACTAGTCTTTTTTTTTAATGTTAAGTTCGTCAGACAGGCTTACGGTCCACTTGATGGTAGGTGGCTACCGTCGCCTATAACACAAGCAACGCTAAAGCTGCTGCAAGTGCGCTGCCGACTACAGTAGGATTAAGGATAAGGGATTAGGAGGGGCATAGGGAAATGGGCTCTGGCATCCCTTACTCACTCGCCGAAACACAACAGCACACGTGCTGTTATTTCACGGTGGTTTTCTGTAAGGGGGTGATTACCGCCGCCAGACGGGCTGTCCAAATGACTGCGAAACGCAGTGTGCCCCTGCCACTACTTTCCAGAGTCAAATTTGAAAAGTTAATTTTTCAAAGTTGACCCTGCCGGGAATCGAACCCGGGAACCCTAGAACAGAGCGTTAAGGCAAGCACCCTAACCACTCATCCAACGGGCTCGTCTGGAATAAGTGTGTTATTAGATTACATAATAGTGATAGGTACTATACTCATACCAATAGTTACCACAAATTAATTACTTAATTTGATAAAATTTCATTAAAATACCTTAAACTCAATGTAAGTCTGATCAGCCGCAGGGTAGTCTAAAGTTTTCGCAATTTTGGGTCCCAAAGAACCACCGGACTTGAACAAAGCTCGTTCTGTCACATTCATATCACGGACATTCAACACGACGAATGTTGTGTCACGATCCACTTTGAAGTCTATTGATACTTCCCCTGAAAAGAGAAAGAGAAATGTTTGGGTAAGTTGAAGTGGCAGTGGGCAAGAGATAGAGTACGGAAAGCCAACCACCGCTGAGGCCGGAAGCTTCTCGAGTGGAGGCCACAGCGGAGGAAGTGACCCACAAGGTGGTCAGATGATCTGTCAATCTCGTTTCGTGCTTGTACTGATATTGAACAAACAGTAACCCCCCGAACACGCTGGATTTTTATGAAAAGCTTTGACCATACCGTCTCTGATTCATAATAACAGGAATTCACTTTTTTTAAGTTGGCAATACTGTCTGTTATTAAAATATTATAAATCAACACATAATCTTTTAACATTTTTTTATCAGCAGCTAATTATAATAAAGACCAATAAAAACAGTTGGCCATAAAACCTTCTCGAAGAAACTCGAGTTGGCATTAGGGGAATAGAACATTCAGGAAGAAGAAGAGGTAATGTTTACCAATACATTGTGACCACGCCCCTTTAAACAAGTGCAAAAGGAAATTGGTCTTTACGGTTACGATATAGGGTTCATATTCCAGGAACCGAAGCACCATTCTAGATCCGATAGAATAATCGACGCTCGATGTTTACTTGTTTAAAAATTCGAATACTTTCTACGACTATCCAGACTGTCTTTGCGCGAATATAAAAACGGGCCTGGGTGCTTGAGGAGCAGTGTGCAACGGTATGGGATATGATAGCGAAATTGAGAGTTATTTTTTGCGAAGACATCTGCAATAGTGGGTAAGCGACACATTAAACGAATTAGCGACGACATTGGCGAGTTTAAAGGTTTAACCGGGAAGCCTTGTGATATTTGGAATAAATCTTGGTCCGCAGTAATAAGTTGATCCCACGCATGTAACAATAAAAAGGCCTTTTACTCGTATTAGATAAACTTACCCCTCAAGTCTCCCGTGGTCAAATTCGGATGAAGCCATATATTGTAATGCTTCGGTATAACGAAGGTCGGCAGTCTTGCTCCGCGCCATGGAAATACTTGTCCGTTTGTAGCTAGCCGTTCCCTGTGAAGATATCATATCATATTACACTAAATTAACAATAAGAAAACAGAGCGTTTTGTTGGACAACATGGAGAATAGATGTAAGGAGGACCTACTCCATACATAAGAAAGTGTCCGAGGCGTTGTAGTAGCATTTTACTTACGGTAGTTTCGTGAATTAAAATAATAATATTAATAATAATATTTATTTATTTCGGATAATTTACAATCCATATACAAAAAGGGGAACTTAATTTAGAATTAATAACAAGTGTTGATTATATGGTACATCTTTATGGCAACACTACAGACTACATTATGGTATGTCTTTGTCTATATTCTCTCTGCCTGTTCCGTGTAAAAATATATAGGAGAAACTTTGAATAATTGAAATGTAAGGAAATTGTGTTTGTAATTAATAAAAGGGATAAGTACAAAAGTGAAATCATTTATTGTGTTAAAAGTATGAAACAAGTACAAAATTATTCTAACAACAAGAACAAAAATTAAAGTTAAAATTAAAGTGAAATATTAGTATCTCTGGGCATCCCGACCCCAGGACATCCATCCAGCAGCATGCAGCCGAATCCAACGCCCCAGTATCGGAGAGTCCCACCTATCAGTGAATACGTTCAGGATGGTATAGTTGGTAGCGCGCAAGCGTCTCAGGGCAGAAGCGCAACGCTTACGAATTATAGCTGCGAAGTCATCGACATGCGCTTCGGCAAACATACCCGAGGCGCTGCAAAATCTTGGCAGACCCAAAATCATCCTGAACGCATTATTGTATTGCACGCGCAGATCACTAAATGCCCAACGCCCAAATAACGCAACAAATCTTACTAATTATTATAAACACAGACATAGATGGTATAGATGACGCAAGTTCATCAAACTGTATGAAAACCAAGCGTGCCACATTTTTAGTGCCTACCATGACATCACGAGCACAATTTAGTGATGTTAACACACAAACTAAATTGTTTCCCCTCACCCCGCAATGCAACGACGAGACGACTAGTCTATCGAATGTTAACGCCCAACTCTACGGACGCCAATTTAGTCTCCCCTCACTCGACAAACCACTTTTGACGTATTTTTACAATTAACAACAGGGCAATTAGAAATTTTTCGTTTTTCGAAAGTCGACTTTCCGCGAACACAGTCGAAAGCGAACTGAGGCCGTATTTGAGCATTGCTCAAATTGCGAACGGCTTGCAGTATCTATACTATCTACGTCTTTTCTGTGATTATAAATGAGAAAGTTTTGTGAGGATGGATGTTACTTTTTATTTTTTGTTACACTTTTTCATAAAAACTACTGAACGGATTTGAATGTTTGGCACACATACAGTTTACTACCTGGATTAATATGTGGATTACTTTTTGATCCTGGAAAAATGATAAGTTCCCGAGGGATCATCTAAAAATTACTTATAATTGCAAAAGTTTGTAAGGATGGATGGATGTTTGGTTACTTTTTCACGTAAAAACTACTGAACGGATTTAGAATGTAAAATGCTGGAAATCAACCACTAATTTGCTTACTTGTTAGCTGATGCTGTGGCGTCTACCCCTGTAGGAGGTTGGCCAGGTATCAAAGTGTTTTCGCCGGCACACGGGCATTCTGGAAAAAATATACATAGTAGGTAGGTTAGGTACCTAAGAAAAATGTAAAATTTGCGATGCCGCTTCAATGGTCGGCTGAAGCATCTAACCTCGAGTTTACACTCAGCCCTTGCCACTGCTCATGCTGCTACCGGGAGAGCGTTGAGACCCAGCCCTCATGCTTCATTAGCTAATAACTCGCAACGATGGCTGACGTCGACATTGTTGTTTAAGTTTAAGATTTTAAAAAGAACCAAAGAATAAAAAAGCGCTGTCGTCAAAGAATTGTGAATGGTAAAAATCAGTGATTTCTTCTTACATTTTAATTTCTGTTATTTAAACTATCCCCCTTCGTGTACTTTGTGTTTATAATTAGTACTAGTTCGAGTACTTTCTAAAACTATCTATGAGTAGACTGTCTTTGTTTGAATATAAAAACGGGGATCGACGCTCGAGGCAGCAGTGTGCTGCGGTACGCGATACAGAAGCGACAGTTGAGAGCTTTTTTGCGAAGACATCTGCGACAGTGAGTTAGCGACACATTGAACGAATTAGCGACGACATTGGCGTGTTTAACGGTTTAATCGAGAAGCCTTGTGATATTTGGATTAAATCTAGGTCTGCCTCCTTTCACTCTTACACGGCACTTTTGCTCACCCCGCACGTAATAAAAATATTATAAAACAAAGTCCCCGCCGCGTCTGTCTGTAGGTATGTTCGCGATAATCTCAAAAATTACTGAACGAATTTTCATGCGGTTTTCATCTATCAACAGAGTGTTTTCTAAGAAATCTGTAGGTGTATAATTCGTTAAGGTTTTATCCTTAAGTTCCCGAGGGTTTGCAAATGGTGCATTCTATGCACAGGTTATCACCAAGTAGTTCTACCCAAATCCGACAGATGTCGCCGCTTCCCCTAATTCTATTGTAGTGTAATAGATGACGACATCAATAGTATTATATTTTTATTTTTCAAGTCGGACGAACTGTCGGGCACCAGCTAGTTCCCGATATAAACCTTGGAGTCTGAATATGTATAAAAATGTTTCCACCTCGACTGACCTGGTTGAGGAGTAGCATACACTACGAGCAAGGCGCTCGCGAACATAGCCGAGAAGACGAGTGCCGCCAAACACAAAGCCCTTCGTTGGGAGCATACTGCTACTGGCGCGTCACGGAGCTCGCGAGCTTCTCTCGCCTTGTCTGTATCTGAAATATGAACAACATGTTTAAGGATCATTAGGGTATCCATAAATACTGAAGCTTCGTGGGATACAAACAACTAAATGAGGAGTTTAGGAATTAGAATTTAAATATTTTGGTAATTGAGCTTCTCCTTGAGCATCTGCTTGAGCAGATTGGGTTCTGTGTCTCCTATAGCTATCAAAGATGCCCCATTTCTAAAACCTTTAACTTGTCTCCACGCCTAACTAATCTGGATTGGCAACGTCCTAACTAAGACTTTGCCCGGGGTGTGTTCCAGCACTCCTTCAGCTAAGACTAATTTTGTTCTACTGTCATTAGCTCTGATATTAGCTTTGACAGGTCACCCGGAACGGGTATGATCAAAATTTGTCCAGATCAAGTTATACTCGAATGGAGTACTAAAACGAGGTGTATCCGCGGTTAGAGCAAAATTAGCCTTGGCCGAAGGAGTCCTGGAACACACCCGTGTGCTATAATGATATGAACAATACAGGTCCGTTTTAATTTTAATTATTTAATTAATCTTAATTTTAATTTAAAAAATAAACTTTATTATGTAAAACAAAATTCTCTACAATATTTGTATAAAACTTTTTTTCTCACTCTTGCTATTTGTATAATTTGGAAAAAAACACCTATTTTTTATACCCCTTTTACAGGGGTTGAATCAAAAATTTTGATATAAGCTTCTGGAAGATATGTATATATAGATTAGTGAAAGACTAATCTATATTATACATATCTTCCAGAAGCTATCAAAAATGCCCCTGAGGGACTTAAATTTTAATTTTTAATTAAATTTTCCTAGACTATAACATGACATCTTAGATGACATTGTTATTTTTGCACTGTCATTTTAATGTGCAAAATCTTATTTTATGTTCTTAAATAATGTGGACTGTTATACAACAAAGTTATGAACATGTTTTTTAATTTGGATAAAGAAAAAAGTGTGTTTCGTTTACTCACCAGCAAGAAATGCTACGTCATCTAAATCTTGGTCGACCATGTTACGCCAAGCAGCTGCTGGAAACACAAGAATTGTCCCATAATTACATAGGCCGCACTGAAACTTTTCAGAACTGGCCAGAAAGTAAAGAAAGAAATAAAAAATAAATTGTAATTTCGAATTAAGAACTCTTTGAGAACCTGTCGATGTAATTTCACTCAGTTGACGTTTTGTTTTTACAAATTTGTGTTCGTTTAAAAAATGTGTGTCGCGCGAAAAAAAAATTTGACCAGAGAAAAATTGCGCTCTACGATTTATTATGACTTTCGTTGGGGTCTTAATAGGGGATCGGACAAATTTTCAGAAAGTGTTTTAAATTAATCTTCATGGATATTTATTCCCATAAAAAATACTATTTTATTTATTTATAGCCTTTTAGGTACTCAAAATCATGTTTTAATATTGTTTGTTTGAAAATGCCGCCAAAACGCCACGATAGTTCATCTGAGAGCGCGTAACGTCATTTGTGGTCATATCATAACAAAACAGCTGCATTGGCATAAGACAATGATTGCCCACAAATGACGTCACGCACTGTGATTGGTGTTTCAGTATAGATTAAAAATATTGTAAATAATAAAATTTTATTTCTTCATTTAAAAATATTTAAATGAATTATAACAAATTATTATTCGGTAAATAATTGTAAAAAATTATATATTTTCTTTCTAAGTACATTTTAGATTTTAATCTGATTACTGTCCGATCCCCTATTACAACAAAGTTATGAAAGACTTCGATTGACATTTCATGACGAAGACCCACCCCGTGCCACTGTTTACAACTGGTTCAGTGAGTTTAAACGTGGTCGTAGCAATCTCACTGATGATTTTCGTCAAAGACGTCCCAACTAAGGCGACAAATAACTTGAGTGCTATGCGGCTCATGATTGATTCAGTCAAGTTTAGGCATTGGCATGAGTCAAGTGCATATACTCTTACACGAACATCTAGGCGTGAAGAAGATTTGCGCTAGATGGATACCCTCATAATTTGACAGAAAATCAAAAACGCCGTCGTTCAGATTGACGAGCCTGTTGGATGAGTGGTTAGGATGCCTGCCTTTAACGCTCTGTTCTAGGGTTCCCGGGTTCGATTCCCGGCAGGGTAAACTTTGAAAAATGAACTTTTCAAATTCGGCTTTGGTCTGGATCTGGAAGTAGTGGCAGGGCACACTGTGTCATTGTGGCACACGCAGTCATTTGGCCAGCCCGTCTGGCAGCAGTAACTACCGTGAAATAATAGCACGTGTGCTGTGTGTTTCGGAAAAGAGTAAAGCTCATTTCCCTATCCCCCCTCCTAATCACTATAACACAAGCAACACCAAAGCTACTGCAAGTGCGCTGTGCCAACCATAGTAGGATTAAGGATAGAATCCCTTACTAACTCACCGAAACACAACAGCACACATGCTGTTTAATGTGATTGTTTGTGTAGCAGAGTCAAACAACTTACCCTTAGCAGATCCGTTCCTATCGGCTTTGTATTTGCCGATTGGCTCCATTTGTATGCCGTCCATCTCACGCCCGCCACGGCATGCCGAAAGGTATCTGAATAGACAACGCGCAATGCATTATAAAATCATTAAAGGTAGTTTTAGAAGTCAATGCTCAGCAGTCAATTTATTTAAATTTGTTTTTTTATATAATAATATCCATGGAAGTTACGCTCATTACACGGAATGCGCGATTGCTTCGCCCCCGATCAACTGATCGTATTTTTTAAACCAGATTACTGGTGACTCCAGAGCTGGCTATTACTTCAGTCAGAAACTTAACCGTGAAGTCAGCATGCTAAAGGGGCATAAATTAGATCCTTACATATTATAAAACGAAGTCCCGTCTGTCTGTATATGTATGTTCGCAATTATCTCAAAAACTACTGAACTGATTTTCATGCGGTTACCATCCATCAACAGAGCGATTTCTGAGGAATCTGTAGGTCTGTTCTAACATTAATACGTTGTTTTATCCTTATGTTCCCGAGGCTTTGCAAATTACAGCATGCTATCATCATTGGTGTATACTTACCTATTACTTATACTTATACCTACTTATACTTATACTTATACTTATACTTATACTTATACTTAATTACTTATTTACTTTACTTATCTATACCATCTATACTATCTAATAGTTTATATCTTGTTAAATTCTGGCCTTTACAATTCAAGCTATACTTAGTGTAAAGGTCACCGAATAACTATATCTGTAAATTTTAAAATAAATAAATAAATAATACTAATATTTGTATGAACGCACTAATCTCAGGAACTACTGGTTCGAATTGAAAAATTCTTTTTGTGTTGAATAGTCCATTTATCGAGAAAGGCTATAGGCTATATAACATCACGCTAAGACCAATAGGAGCGGAGCTTAAATGTTGCAAAAACGGGAAAATCATCCCTTTTGAGAGCTTCCGTTGCGTGACGTAAACGGTTAAAGTTACGCAAAAAAAATACTCGTATATCTATTCTGTACAAAACAATTTGTACACGTAGTACTTATGTTACAGAGGTTAAAAAATAGTTTTTAAATTTTTTTGTCTATTTGTCTGTACGTTTGTGCACGCTAATCTCTGAAACGGCTTAACCGATTTGAATGCGGTTTTCACTCGTATATTGCAGCAACCCTCCAGTAAAATTTAGTGTTTGTTTCATTCCAATCGGATCACAAACAAAAAAGTTACGCGCTATACCGAATACCACGCGTACGAAGTTGAGGGAAGTTGAGGCTAGTGAGTAATAAAGATTGAATAAATGTTTTAATATTTTAGAAATTGAAGTCGCGAGAAAAAGCTAGTAACATAATTATTATATACACAAGTTTAAATTAAAATAATACTCATATATTCACCTTAACTCACCTACCGACCCTAACTGCAGACGAATAATGCTTGCTTCGCTAGAAGATTGCTAATATCCGTCAGAGAGACGGCAATCAGGAAATTGCCGACATCTCTAAAAGATTTTTACTATATTTTTTTACTACTTTTTACTATTTTTTTTTTGTATAATAAATTGTATTATTTGATAGTTTAAAAAATTAGTTATTATTAAGAGTTATTTTTGAACCAATAAATATTATTATTATAATATTATTTGACTTTTAAAATTAATGCAGTGCACATATTTTATGAATTTGTAGCTTGCTACCTCATCACAATCAGCGCGAAAAATTTTTGAATGAAGACACCTGTATCTATGGGCCAGTTGGCCTCGACACATTCGGGCGTTGTAAGTTGATCCTACGCCATCAGTTTCCGCTCTGCGATAGATGTGACCGGTCCATTGCCATTTAAACTTGCTAATTCTCTTGGCTATGTCAACAACCTTGAATCGCCGACGAATCTCAGAATTTCTGATCCAAAAAAGAAACTCCGAGCAAAGCTCGCTGAGCGACTTTAAACTTGTGGATTAGTCTTATCGTGAGATTACACGTTTCGGCACCATACGTCATCACTGATTATATCAACTTGGTCTTCAGATATTGCGGCAGTTGTGATGAGAACAGATGACGTAGCTTCCCGAATGCAGCGCAACCCAGCCGGATTCTTCCGTCAACCTCCTCGTCAAAGTTGTTCCTGCCTAACTGGATCGTTTGTCCCAGTAGAAGTTGTGCACGTAATCCTGCACAACTTCTAGAGTCACATCCTATGCGGTAACAGGTCTTGGGACAATATGCTCGTTGAACATGATTTTCGTCTTGTCCAAATTCATCCCAAGTCCTAAGCGCTGAGAGGCGACATTGAGGCTATCCAACATCTCTCTGTTTAGCGACTGTGCCAGAGTTACTATATCGTCAGCTGAACGGGATTAACGTCAGTCCAGCGTCTTAAATACATATTCCAACGCGTTGTTAAGCAGTTTTGGGGATATAACATCCCCTTGTCCAACTTCTCTTCGCAGTTGGATTGGTTACATCTGCTGGGCCTGTACTTGTTACAGGCTTTTCAGGCTTTTACAGGCTTTTCTACAAATGCCTTAAAACGGCAGACTATTTAGCATCTTTACAAGGATTTCAGAGCGGCCCAAGTTTCGACTGAGTCGAAGACTCCTCGTAGTCCATGAAGGCTACGCACAAAGGCTAATTATATTCGTTATTTTTGTGTATAATTTGTCTCAGAGTTTGTGAGCTCAGGTCTACGGTGTGAAGCCCAAATGAAACCCGGCATAATTCTGGGGCTTAAACTAGTCAAATGTTCGGACGAGATTAGTCGAATTTTATCCATTGTTAACCTAGGGCTCTCGGAACTCTAAATCAGGCACTGTCTAACGGCCGTCGGCTCTCCGTAATATGTATCCTGCTCCTTGCTTCTTCAACTTACTGATCCGCCGGCTTATATTGGTTTATTAATTTATTTATTTTTTATTATTATTTTTTTGTTTTCGTCTTAATGCATGCCAAGTTAGCCTATAAGTGGAGTATACGATATTATAAATGAATTTTTAAATGTGTTTATGTATAAGGATGATTGTATACTGCGTTGGCTTCCTAATAAAATAAATAAATTAATTAATAAATAAATAAATAAACTTTGATTTGTCTACATATCCACTCATTCCTGATTAGATCTCGCCGAATGATCCCGAGCTTAGCCCTCTCCATAGCACGTTGAACGATGTTGAGCTTTTTTATGAGGCCCGTGGTTAGAGACAGAATTTTAACGCCATATATTATTACTTAAACGTGCATGGAATAATTAATGCGAAATTACCATCAATATAATCAAAAGAAATGCGCAAATAAAAATACCAGAGAGAAAAAAAAGACAAAAGCAAATACTCGTCGCCGTAGCCGAACCCCATAGCTAGAAGCTATGGGGGAAGGTAGGGGAAAACAGAGAGCTCTATTCAACCTAAACACCATAAAAGGTAAAACCGGCGTTAAACCTCTTTGTTTTAAAAGCAGTCTAAGTGGAAACCGACTTTGCATTCATAACACAGACTAATTAATCGTATAATTGTTATTAAAAGATACATAGAGTAATTTAAAGTAAACAATCATTTACTTTATCTAGGCACCTTAGGCATAGGCATGATTCAAACACTGCACAAACATTTGGATGTGAAAAAACTCTGTGCTCTCGGTGAATCCAGCTTGAGTGAGGCTCAAAAAATGGGCCGCGTCACTTGGTACAATTCCATGCTTACCAGATTCAACGAAGGGAGTCAAATTTGGTGTGAGATACGGGGGTGTTAGGTGACGAAACATGGATTAATTCCTACAATCCCAAAACAAAGCAGCAATTGAGCGTAGATAATGTGTCTTTTAAGATGAGCCGAAATTGCCTTTTTGACAGGTGTCAATATCCACTGGGAAACAAACATGTTTGTTGATTGTGTATTGTTGATTGAAGAGGCAAAAACAATATATACCTAATGTCACATGAGCCTATTTTGTTACAAAATCAATTAGATTAGTAAACAAACGTGGTCCAACATATTAAAAAAAGAATTAATTTAAATTTAGAACGCGTCAGTTCATGGGCGGATCGTGAATTTGTGGGGCCCTGGGCTAAAACATTTTCGGGGCCTACTAAATTACTCAACTAATAGCCATTTTGTCAAAAAACTGTTTTCGACAGTGATGTAGATGATGTAGATATCGCCTATTGTTTTTAGTGGGGGCTGGGGGCCCTTTGTATCCACGGGGCCCTGGGCTACAGCCCGCAATAGCCCTTAAGTAGATCCGCCCCTGCGTCAGTATCCGCTTGCACTTTTGTAGTTTAGAAAAGGCACCTGGTAATTTCTACACAGGCAAAGACAATCCTAATGTATAATACCACAACATACAATCTGATGATGAAACAAATGTGTTCCACCATTTTAAAAAATTAAATAATTTAAATTTAGAACGCGTCAGACGTCAGTTTCAGTTTGCAGCTAAGAAAAGGCAACTGGGAATCTCTTAATAGGCAAAGACAATGTATACCTAATGCCACATGAGCCTATTTTGTTACAAACACAATCAGATTAGCAAACAAACGTGTTCCATCATATTTAAAAAATTATTAATTTAAATTTAGAACGCGTCGGTTTCAGTTTGCACTTTTGTAGTTTAGAAAAGTAAATAATAAATATTGTGTAATTTCTACACAGGCAAAGACAATCCTAATGTACATATAATGCCACAGCATACAATCTGATTAGAAAACAAACTGGTCCACCATATTAAAAAAAAAACAAAATCATTTAAATTTAGAACGCGTCGGTTTCAGTTTGCACTTTTGTAGTTTAGAAAAGTAAATAATAAATATTGTGTAATTTCTACACAGGCAAAGACAATCCTAATGTACATATAATGCCACAGCATACAATCTGATAAAAAACAAACTGGTCCACCATATTAAAAAAAACCAAAATCATTTAAATTTAGAACGCGTCGGTTTCAGTTTGCACTTTTGTAGTTTAGAAAAGTAAATAATAAATATTGTGTAATTTCTACACAGGCAAAGACAATCCTAATGTACATATAATGCCACAGCATACAATCTGATTAGAAAACAAACGTGGTCCACCATATAAAAATAAAAAAAATAAAACAAAATCATTTAAATTTAGAACGCGTCGGTTTCAGTTTGCACTTTTGTAGTTTAGAAAAGTAAATAATAAATATTGTGTAATTTCTACACAGGCAAAGACAATCTTAATGTATAATGCCACAATACAAAAATACAAATAGAAAATAATTTATTCATATATTAATAATTTATTCATAGCCTAGGTACAAAAAGGGTGTCTGATTAGAAAACAAACGTGTTCCACCATATTTAAAAATTAATTCATTTAAATTTAGAACAATTCGGTTTCAGCTTGTACTTTTGTAGTTTAGAAAAGACACCTGGTAATTTCTACACAGGCAAAGACTATTCTAATGTTTAATGCCACAAAATACAATCTAATTAGGAAACAAACGTGCTTCATCAATAAAAAACAAAATAATTTAAAATTAGAACGCACCGTATTCAGTTTGCACTGTTGAAAAGGCAACTGGAAATTTCTAAACCCAATCGACCTTTTTCGAAAAGAACTCTTTCGATAAAATTTGAACGCGAACTAAAACGGATAGTTTTTTAATGAACGCTTTGCACTTTAACACACGTGTTTTTCACAGCAAAATGAGCACGCGAGTTCTCAACGCATATTCACGTACACTGCTCAACACCGGGAGGGCTCTGACAAAATGTAGGAAGGAAAATCGATTTTGAGCGGGAAAGAGATTTCCGAAAGCATCCCTGCGGAACGACCGAGATAGACATACGAATGTTGCGTGCGTAAGAGTGAGATAGACTAAGCAGAGGTTCAGAGTGAGCGCGAAGGGGAAAACGCGTTGTTGGAGTGATGAACCCTCGAAAATGGGGCTATATGGCGAAGTGTTACTATAAGAACACGAAAAGATTATTAGGTACTTATTTATATAGGATTATTACTTGTTATTTACTTTTTTAATTCACATTATAATCATATAATAAAAAATATAAAAAAAAGTATAATAAAAAATCGTAACTATTAAAGATTTTTCAAAAAAAAAAACCATTTGTACAAGTTGTATTTATGTTACCGAGGTCAAAGAAATAGTTTTAAAATTTTTGTCTGTGCGTTTGTGCACGCTAATCTCAGAAACGGCTTAACCGATTTGAATGCGGTTTTCACTGATGTAGCAAGCTCCCCGCAACATTTGGTGTTTCTTTCATTCCAATCTGCTTGAAAACAAAATAGTTACGCACTATACCGAATACCGCGTGTACGAACGAAGTCGGGGGCTCGGCTAGTGAAAAAAATATTGCAAAATTAACTCTGACAATTTTGATTTATTTGAATACATTTTAAAGGACTTGTCACTCACAGTTTAACTTTAAAGGCTGCTGTTATTTTTCGTTCTATAATGGTTACTGCCGCCAGACGAGGTGCCCAAATGACTGACTGCGAAACGCAATGTGCTCTGCCTCTACTCGCTAGATCTAACCACAGCTGACGCATGTATTTACGTTCCCTAATTCTATTCTCTGGGCTTATAAAAGTAAACGTCGATAATATCGTTATATCCTGCCGGCGCAACGACATCTGTCGTCGAAAATATGGACTATTTGAACTTATAAAACGTAGTGACATCTGTGTATACCGAACGTAACTAACATAACTTTTGTTGGAACACGTGACATCTGTGTATGCAGAATGTAACTAAATCGTATAAAGTATAATTAGGTATCCAGTTATTTATTTATTTATTTATTTAATTTAGGTTACATACAGCCATTATATAAAACTAAATTATGTATTATAATAAAGTACAAATAGGCCTAAAGAACCATAATTTCATTAAAGAGATAACTAAACTAAGATAAGAAAAGGAAATTAGAATGGTATGTAGTGATAAATATTGAAAGAAAAAAAAATAAAAAATAAAAATTAAATAACTATCTATTGATAATAATTATCTATCTCTAATAATTATCTATTGACATAAGGAAAATTTTATACATTTAAAGCCGTGCAGTTAATAGATTGCATCTGTGCGAATTTGAAGAGGACGGCTAGTTATTGTCTTGAAAAAAAAAAACGAAATGTTTCTAGAAACCTTAGTAGCGCGTCATCTAGGTAGTTGTTTTCACAACATCCTAGAGATCCCTGGGATAACTGGAGCAGTAGGGGAAACGCAAGGGGAGGTGTAAATATAAACCTAGTTCTTTATAATTATGATTCCGACAGGAAAAGTTGCTTTCGCAAATACACTCGTTTTAATGACAACTTGTTGAAGCGACGCGTTCGCAGTTTGATTTTATTGCGCAGTTAACTTATTTCGGAATTAGAACGCGGCGTAAACGGCCTTTTTAAAATATTTATTAATGCGAATAAGGCAAAGATACTTGACCGTAGAGCCTCTGTGGAAGCAACCAACCCCTTACTAAATGTCACAGGTTTATTGTGAAATAATTGAGACATATTTGTTTTTTTTAACCATTTATATACCAAAAGGTAATTACTAAAACATAGATTCTTATCCTAACCTTTTTCAAAATTACTCCCGCGATTTTTAATACATTCAACCTGCATGGCCAGTCGTCTATAACACGAACGAGGTCCATATCAATCCCTTGAGTGATTTCAAATCAGGATCAGGCTTTGAGCAGGCCTTTTCTTCCAAGTGTTGCCATATTTTATAATCCAACGGATTTAAATCTGGACTGAAGATAAGTCTACGTGCGGGATCAAGTCAATTTCATGCGCAACGAAAAAGTTTTGCGTGCTTTTCGCTCTATGATCTTGCTGGCGCAGAATCTTGCTGGAATATCCAGTGTCTGTTATCAGTCCAATAACAAGGTTTATAAGGACTGTATTTTTGATACACAACTGCATTAATTTTTACGCTTTTCTCTCAAAAATATACCTCAGTTAACCCCGAATATGAGACTCGCAGCAAAACCATGAGTGGCGATGGAAAATGGCCTCGCTGGAGGTACACCTCGTCATTTTGTCATTGTAGCTCTCCTCCGTGGTAAAGTATTATTATGTGCGGGGTGAGTAAAAATGCACTGTAAGGGTGAAAGGAGTCGATTTATTCCTGCAGACCAAGGACCAGACCATGCCGACCATGCCGCCAATGCCGTCGCTAATTCGCTAACTCACTGTCGCAGATGTCTTTGCAAAAACTCTCAACTGTCGCTTCCGTATCGCGTACCGTAGCACACTGCCCCTGGAGAGCACATGCCCGTTTTTATATTCTCGCTGACATTCTGGTTAGTCTTAACTAGTAAATATCGGTTTCAAATATAGTTTAGAATAGTGCTTCGGTTTCTGGAACATGAACGCTACCGGTCGTAACCGTTAAGACCAATTTCTTTTTGCACTTTTTTAAAGGAGCGTGGGCATCATTTATTAGTAAACATTACTCTTCCATGCCCCCAACGCCAACTCGCGTTCCTTCGAGAAGCTCTTATGGCCAACCGTAACAGTATTTTTCATCTGAAACAAGAATTTCGCGGTGCCTTTTTCCCACGTACCGCTTCAACAAAACGCGGGATCTCTTCAGTCTCGGGTCCATTAAACGTACATATTTACAAACGATGTCCTGTTTTTCTTTGATAAGCTCGAAGCCCTAAGAGGCTTTACGCACTAGCGATTGACCGCCTCCGCGGTTCGTTTGAGCGGTCCAACCGCTTAACGCGGTTTCATCGCGGTTTCTTCGCGTTTGGCCGCCATAGCGGTAAGCCGCGATGAAACGGTTAAGTGCGTACAATCACAGGCGGTTGCATATTAAACTGGAAAAGCGGCTAGCCGCGCGGTTTGCCGCCCCCGCGGTTAACCGCTAGTGCGCAAGGTGGCTTAGTCTTCATTCAACACCCTTTTCTGCTTACGCATGCCTTCACCGCTTATATCATTACCGGAGACCTAACAGTGCGAGAGCGACCACTTCTTTATCTGTCTTCTACACTTGAATCTTCATTATATCATTTGATGAAGCGATAAAATAATCTTTTGGCTATTTTCAAATTTTTCAGTAGTTCGAAAATTTGATTTGACGCGTAAACGCACCGATGCAACACAAATCGGTCTTCTTTAAGGCTTCTGTATCTGCCAACGGCCTTGAGGTTCTGGACAGAGATAGATAGATACAAAGATAGATAGATAGAAGCGAGATGTTTCCCCTCGCCAACCGCGCTAATTTGTACAGAAAACAAATAATAGTTATTTTTAGCCTAATAAATCATTATTTTGACTCGCCAATCGTACACTTTGTGAAAAACATCTTGTCAAAAATTTATGCGAAAGAAAAATGCTGAAATTCAATGCCGTTTAGAAGTAGTTACAAAAATTCAAACAAAAAAGGCTTTACTTCGGGATTTTTTTTCAACTATTAATAATATTATAAGAATTATTTCCAACGTTCAAATTAAAATTTAATGTCCAATAAATAACATATGTATATTTTTTTTGTACATTTAGATCCACTCAGTAAAGTATAGTTACACGGAGAAAACCTCTTGTTGGCATATACAGGAGCCTTAAGCGTCCACTCCATATTTAAAAATACACTCAATTAAAAATAGTGCACATTTTTATTTACATAAAAGATTCGAAATTCGATTTCAATAAAAAATTGTGGCCAGTATTCTTTCAAAAGTTTTGATTATGTGACAGAACTTATGACCTGACAAGATGTGAAGTTGTACCTATTTTGTTGTGCCTATATGCCAGAGTCAACTGCCCTATCATTTATGCTATGTTAGGTGGGCAGCAAAAAGATTAAATAGGGATAGAAATATAGATATAGAATATATAGAGGGCATCCCAAGCAAGAAAATTATCCTATAGTGCACGCTTTATAGTCCTGCAGCACTAATAATGGTCTCTTAGTGGTTCTAGAATTTGCTACCACGCTTATAGTAGCATGCACGGAGACTGATTGGCCTTGTAGTATATCTGTTCTTATATGTTAACTTATTATCGTCTATAGAATTAAATTAATAGCTCACTATAAGTTGAGATGTCCTATAAAAGTATTGCACAGGTGTAAACACGCTTGGGAATACGTGCTCTGGTAAGCTATACTTAAAATTGCCTACAAGAATCACTATAAATCCATTATAAGTAAAGTATGCTTATAAGAGTATCAAATAAAACCAAACGAACTAGAAACCATTTGCACTTGTTAGTTGAATTTATAAGCTTTTATAAGTTCACAATGTGGATCACTAATAAGTCAATTAGTTCTATAACGGCTTATTCCAAGAGTAAGTGTACTTGGTTTTATTGTGGATTTGTCGAACGCTGTTATAATCTTTACACAAAATGTTAATATTGATGTTTCTCGCTTTTCACTTATACCTAAATAGTATGTAAGACACTGTTAATTGGTATCTACTTCCTTAAAAATTCGACAGCGTGAATGGTAGTCAAGTTATTAGAATAATTGTGGAACCCTAATTCCTAACAAGATGGCGATGCTGTGGTTCCGATGCAAACCATTTTAGAACCAAGTACTTCCGTAACGGTTCTGTAATGAACTTGGGAAAGCTAGCTATAAAAAATGGCGACTTTTCATTGTATGCCTTATTAATACCAATATTATTTTCAAATGCAACTTATTAAATACGCTAATTTCAAGAGGCGAGTAAAAATTTTGTTTTAAAACATAATATACTTCACCAAAAATATACGTTTGCCATGCGAGCGCAACTTATTATTATACCTATGTAACACTGTAGATAATACATTTTTAAAGAAAATTATTTAAGATGACTTAAGTTTTTATCAAATATTTTATATTTTTTATAAATATCAGCAGCAACTCCATTAACAAATTCACAGCTGTTTTTGAAAAAGCTTGTAACAGAAACACGGAGTACGTTAGAGTCGTGTATGGTTCTGTTAGGCGATTATAGTTGGCTTCGCGGGGAGCAGTTAATTCTTTGTAGTCCAACTATAAGGATACTATTGGTCCAAGTGGTAGTCACCGAGTCTACTATGGGTGTCTTAGAAGAAAAGTATTATTTATTTATTTATTTTAGTAAAGTACACAAACAGAATGCAATTAATAATACTAAAAAAAAGTTCATGTGTAAAAATCAATTGCTAAATTGCACTCCTAACTAGTGTACATAGAATAGTTAAATGTAATTTATGCTAACTTAAGATAGTACGATAACAAAACTAAATGCCTATAAATTGGGCCCTTTTCCGTTGTTATAAGAGCTTACTATCCCGTTATAATCCCGATAAAATGGTGGTTCCAGGATAATTATAAAACCACTTTTTGCTGCTTGGGATGGGGAATTTTTTCCCCAAAATCGGCAGACAGGCTGACGGTCCACTTAATGGTAGGTGGCTAACCGTCGCCTATAACACAAGCAACGCCGAAGCTGCTGCAAGTACGCTGCCGATTAGGAAGGGATAGGGAAATGGGCTCTGGCATCCCTTACTCACTCACCGAAACAGAACAGCACACATACTGTTATTTCACGGTGGTTTTCTCTAAGGGGGTGGTTACTGCCGCCAGTCGGGCTGCCCAAACGACTGCAGTGTGCCCTGCCACTACTTTCCTGATCTAAATTTAAAAAGTTTATTTTTCAAAGTTGACCCTGCCGGGAATCGAACCCGGGAACCCTAGAAAAGAGCGTTAAGGCAAGCACCCTAACCACTCAACCAACGGGCTCGTCAACGAGCTGATCCTGATCAGAATGACCATGACGTAGCTAAATAGCCTTGTAAAGTTGGCGATTTTGTACCATGTGGTTCTAAATGTCACATTACGGATTTTTTGTCTTGTCTTTGGTGGGCACATTGTATGACGTAGGCGATGATAGCCACCCTACTATCAATTCGACAGTCAACCTGTTTGCTGCCTTTTAATATAAAAAAAATCTATCTACTGTTTTATTTTTCAGTTAATTGAAATTTTAATCTATGTATGTTTAAGTTCAGATATGTACCTACTTTAGTTTTTAAAATTACTAAGTATATTGCTATATAACTGTTTATAAGTACTTGGTTGTATTTTATTTAGCCCGCAGGGAACCAGATAACCTGGAGAAGCTGGTGGTGGTTGCAAGAGGTCTCGTGTTCTACTATTCGATGGGCAGATCAGGGTTGTTGCCCTTACACAGGGGCGGATCCAGGATTTCATTTTGGGGGGGGCCATTCTGACAAAGTTCGGAGTTAGGGTTAATATCACAAGTAATTTTTTTGTGTATTTTTTACTAGTTGAGATGCATTATGGTTGTATTGCAAATACTTTTAACCCGCGTAATCGCGTATTTGATTGATATGGATTATATTATTCTATATTCAGTTCATATATGAATTGAATTGTACTTGAATTGAATTGAAAAGTTAAGTCAAAAATATGGAATTCCTGGGTCTTGGGGGGGGGGGGGGGGGGGGGCAGGCCCCCAGGCCGCCGCCCCCCCCCCCCCCCCTGTATCCGCCAATGCCCTTACAGGCCTCACATTTACGACGGTTATGGGGATAACTGTGGTATTTCGGCTTCATAGTTTACGAGCCCGTTGGATGAGTGGTTAGGGTGGCTCTGTTCTAGTGCTCCCGGGTTCGATTCCCGGCATGGTCAACTTTGAAAATGAACTTTTTAAATTTGGCTCTGGTCTGGATTTGGAAAGTAGTGGCAGAGGGCAGACTGCGTTTTCGCAGTCATTTGGGCAGCCCGTCTGGCGGCAGTAACCACCCCCTTACGTAAGACCACTGTGAAAGAACAGTATGATTGTGTGCTGTTGTGTTTCAGTGAGTGAGTAAGGGATGCCAGAGCCCATTTCCTTATCTCCTCCTAATCCCTTATCCTTAATCCTACTGTAGTCGGCAGCGCACTTGCAGCCGCTTTGGCGTTGTTTGTGTTATATGCGACGGTAGCCACCTACCATCAAGTGGACCGTCAGCCTGCTGCCGAACTCAATATTATTATTATTAAAAAAAAATTATATGAGATAACGCCCGACATCTTATCGCCGTGACGACGGTGGCACTGCCATTGTTGACGATTGAGACTGAATTTTTTTTTTATTTTAGGCGATCCCTCGGGAATCTATCATTTTTCCAGGACAAAAAGTATCCCATATGTTAGTCCAGATAATAAACTATCAGAGTGCTAAGTTTCATCCAAATCCTATTCGGTGTTTTTGCGTTTTTGAGAAACAAACATCCAAACATACAAATTTTCGCATTTATATTAGTAGGATTAACTCGATTATTAATAATAATAATTATAAATTATTATTAAATGACTATAAATAGTTTTAATCATGACTGACTAATAATAATCCGGCTGGGTTGGGCTGCATTCGGGAAGCTACATCATCTGTTTTCGTCACCACTGCCTGATGCCTGGATGCTTACGTTATAAAATAAACATATGTTCCAAATGTCAGTTTTGTGGTCTTAGTAATTTTGGCTGTGTGTTGATAGTTAGATAGGGCAATGATTTCTAACTTTATTTTTTTTAGCTTATCCACCAACAGAGGCCTCTTTCAATGTATTCTATTCTGCGCTTTCCTCATCCACTTTACTCCAGCGACCTTCCTTATCGTCTGGCTACCTCTTTTTAGATTCCCCCTTTGGGATGCCAAATGCCAATGAGTAATTTATGTGGGCCTCTAGCCATTTGGACTCGTCCATCAAAATTTAAGTTTCTTTATTTTTAATTATAGGTATTAAGTTTATTTTCTCTCTTATGTCAACCAATCTTCCTTTATCCTTTTTATTCCTAAGATACTCCTTTGCATTAAATTTTGGAAGAGAAAAAAAAAAAGAATTCAACTGTTAAATAAAGTTTACTTAAAATAAATCACGATACATTGAATGCAATGCTAATGCTACTCAAGCTAATTAGTTTAGTCATGGTGGCGATAGTGCTTGATGTTGACGAGCACCCATGCAGGAATAGTACACCAGCCGATCACCATTATTCCACCGAGGAAGAAAAGTTCCTGGAAAATAAATGATTTTATTACATAAGGTCAATGGGTCTTATGTTTGTTCCCACTAATATAATTGTTATATTAGTGGAAACAAAGATAATATAAATCTCATGTGGTTTCTTTTTATTTCTACAGATAGAACAAGGTGTCCCAACCTGTTTCCCAGGGGGACTCCAAGAATAAAACTTTATATTTGCTTAAAAACTTAGGTCTATTTTATTAAATTGTAATGAAATGGTTGGTGTTGCCGCAAGCAAATAAATGAACTCTTTGGCATGGTTGCAGTGTAATGCATAATCTGGCAGGGAGTTGCAGTCCACTTGACATTCTGTTTTTGTTACGTCATGATCAACCGAATAATCGGCATGCAAATGTCAATTATGTAATTATAGATTAATTAAATAATAAAACTTGTGTGAGGAAGTGGACTTCTTTAAGAGGCAGGTTAATGCCGCCAGAGGGGCTGCCCAAATGACTGCAAAACGCAGTATGCCCTGCCACTACTTGTCAGATACAGACCAAAGCCAACTATAAAAATAGTTGTCTTTGGTCATTTCCAAAGTTGATCCCATCGGAATTCGAACCGCTAACAAACAGTCTCACACAACTACCTATGTTATGAGACCTGGTCATAGACTGTTACCTGTGACAGTTGATTACCTGATTTAATATTAACTTATATAACTGCTCTGAAAACATTTGCAAATATTTTTTATTACTAATAGGTCGCTCGAAATCTAGGGTTCTGTATAAAAACTACTTTAAGAATATATATTTTGATAAATTTGGAAAGTCAGAGATAATTATAAAACCTAACCTATGAACATAGATAAAAATTACGTAATAACATGGAAATCAAAATTTTCATTGCATTTTTAAAATTTGTTTAGAAACACTTCTCAATCTAATAGATTTGAATATTTAGTAAAGGTTTATGAAGATTAGAAGCCTAATACAACTATAAAGTACATACCCCTTTGCTAATTTTATTCCTAGCTGGAACACCTATAGCGCTCATATTTCTTTGTTGTACATTTTTAACAATCTGGGAATTGGCTTTCAACAGATTCCTAATAGCCAACATTTTTAACAAATTGATATTGATTTTCTTAGTGAAAGAAATTCAAAGAAAACCCAAGTACAAGCGCAAATTGCAAACCAAATGTTGCCAAATAAACCAAACAAAATCGCAAAAAAACACAGAACATATATAGTCTCTATCAAACCACAGATCACAGATTGCCCAATTCCTACGTCCTACAGTTAACAACCTAGTACATCATACAGTGGGTCTAGCATGAGTTTACGATACTACACTCGCTAGGGAGAGCGTAAAACATTTATATGGAAAATTGATAATTTGACATTCACAGTTCACGATTTCCCATACAAAAGTTTTACGTTCTCGCTAGCGAGTGTAGTATTGGTGTAGCATCGTAAACTCATACTAGAGCCGCTGATAAGTTTATTGTTATAGGAATTTTTGCATATCTCTGTCCATCGACGTAATATCCAACTAGACTAGTACAGGGCGAACGCATTCAGACAACACATTAGAGAAATAGATATTATATAATTCCACGCCCGGTAATGTTCGGGCAGTACGACCAGTAGAATTTCGTCGTGACCTTGATCGGACCAATTGGCGTTCAGTACCCCGCGCCCGCGCACCTCAGTTAGTTGCCAGAACAATTTGCATTGTGAATAAATAGATATTAGCCGTCTACTTGGATATTACGTCGATGTGTCTGTCTAAATAAATCATTATTATTATTATTATTAACTCTTTTTAATTATCTTTGGGATCCGTTTACCTTTTAATCAATAAAATTCTATAAATTTTCTTTCTTCATATATTATTGTCTGTGCACATATTATATAAAATATATAACTGTAAAATATACTAGCTGTGCACGCGACTTTGTCAGCGTCTCTTTATAAAATATTCGTGGAAAATAACAATTTTGTATGGGGGGGGGGGGGGGGGGAGGGGGCGATTACTCGCTATTAATGCAGCTTTCTATAGATGAAAGAATTTTTTAAATTGATACCGTAGTTTTTGAGTTTATTCATTACAAACATACAAAAATACATATATACAAATCTTTTCTCTTTATAATATTAATAAATATACTAAGTATATTTAAATAGATATAAAATTCTGTCAAATATTTTTTTCGACTGACATGACACTTAATAGTAGTCCATAGTCTGTGGTGGAGGTTACTTTAGTAGTCTGTTACTTGTGACAGCTGACAGTGACAGCATTGTGTTGTGTGGTGCAGGCAGGCCCTCCGCTAGGGCTAGGTAGGAGTAATAGTGTTCTGTGGTACTGTCTGCTCTGCGGCGTGCTCGCTAGAGTATTAAATGTTCTGTGGCGGCGTGCCGTATAGTTAAGTCGTTTGTATTATAAATATTGTAATTCCACTACGTATTTTGTCTAATAAATAACACAACAAGTACAAAAAAGGCTGTATTTTAGTTTAGTATTTGATTCATATAAGTGCCCCGAATAATATTTAGATAACCAAAGACGATTGAGAATGGCTGTAAGTATTTAACGTACCAAAATACTTATTATTTAGTTCCCGGTGTTTCAGAAAATTAACCTCAAATTTTTTAATAATATGTTTTCACATCTAACTGAATTTACAATTAGATTATGATAAATTTGTTGTTTTAGTCGTTAGCGGCGGCACAAGTACAAGAGGTGCGTTCGATAACACGCATCGAAAGAATCGGTGCCCATTCACATATTAGAGGTCTGGGTCTAGATGATTCTTTGGAGCCGAGGAATGTGTCTCAGGGTATGGTTGGGCAAAAGTTGGCTAGAAAAGCTGCTGGCGTCATACTGCAGATGATACGTGAAGGTAAATATTGAACCAACTGTTACCATGGTAACTGAAAAGTTGTTTTTAGTTGAAAATTCCTTGTGATTAATTAATTATTATCAAGTGATGTTACAGATAGTGATTGGGGGGATGTGGTTACTGCCACCAGACGGGCCGCCCAAATGACTACGAAACGCAGTGTGCCCTGCCACTACTTTCCAGATCCAGACCAGAGTCAACTATGGAAAGTTCATTTCCAAAGTTGGCTCTGCTGGGAATCGAACCCGGAACCCCTGAGACGGTGTGCACCTTCCATTCGAGCAAAGATATTCAGTCAGTTTATAAACAACGAGTTTAACACTGGAAAGGACCTCACCAACCAAACTGGTCATATTTACTAGAGTTCGCTTTTAAAATAAAATTAATTTTATTTAATTAATTAAGAAAATTAATTTTCACAATTAGGCTTATAAACTATGGAAGACTCATGTCATTTGTGATACGAGACATTTCTTAAAATTAAATTAGTTAACCTACACCTAGCGCCATCTATCGGCCTCGGCTCTCAATTAACAATACATTCATACATTTTAACAAACACAGTATTTATAATGGAATTTCAGGCAAGATAGCTGGTAGAGCTGTGCTCCTAGCTGGACAGCCGGGCACCGGTAAGACAGCCATAGCCATGGGTCTGGCACAAGCTCTGGGACCGGACACACCATTCACTAGCATGGCGGGTAAGTTTCATTTGATGTTTTCTTTCCATTTGATGTTCTGTATGATCCTATATGTTAGGAACCTGATTGTATTAGTTACTTCTAGAGACCGGATTGTATGCAACATGGAAAGTTTGAAATTGGCTTGCAAATGTGGATAAAAAAATGCTTGAAATTTGCATGAAAAGTGTCAAAATATGCGACATATCTATATCTATACTTATAATGAAATCATAATAGAGCCGTGTATGTATATTAAAGATTTAAAAAAAAAAAAAACAATTTATACATGTTGTACTTATGTTACAGATGTCAAGAAAATAGTTGTCTATTTATGCTATTTTCCACACTAGTTTTCACGAGCTTCCCGTAACATTTAGTGTGTGTTTCATTCCAATTGGTTTACAAACAAAAAAATTACGCGCTACGGAATGAACACATGTTTGTTTTTATTTATTTATCAAAATTTAATATTAAATAAGTCAGAGACTCTCCTTTTAAGCTAATACCTGTATGCACTCATGTTAATATAGATCTATACGTATAATAAAATTGTAAATATTAAAAAAAAAGACAAAAAGTTCACCTTGTTATTATGCTATCAAAAAAAAAAAATTGATTTTAGAATTTCTGACTGTTGTCTGTGCGTTTGTGCACGCTAATCTCAGAAACGGCTTAACCGATTCGATTGCGGTTTTGACTGATGTATTGTAGCAAGCTTCCCGCGACGTTTAGTGTTTGTTTCATTCCAATCGGTTAACAAACATAAAAGTTACGCGCCATACCGAATACCACGCGTACGAAGTTGCGGGCTCGGCTAGTACTTTAATATGTATTAAGTAAATAGCAGTTATTTTGACATTCAATTTTTTTTATTTGTATAGACTAGCTTTGTACCGCGACTACCACCGTCATAACATTTAGTCATATCATAATTTGATTGCAGGATCAGAGATATTCTCATTGGAAATGAGCAAGACCGAGGCCCTCACTCAATCAATCAGAAAGTCAATCGGCATTAGAATTAAGTAAGTATAAATTGCTTAATTTTTTTGTCTCAAGCACTTACAACGGAAGTTGTAAAAGCAAGCCCGTTTAAGGTAATGCTAATGGTAATATCTCGTTGGCTGATGGTGTAAGATCATATCCTGCAATCATTTTATTACCGGTGGAATGATCCCATTTTCCTATCCCTTCCTGTTCCCTTATCCTTAGTCGGCAGCGCACTTGCAGCACCTGTGGCCCCGCTCCGCTGGTTTCGTAATTGCAGCCTTAAACGCGTTTACGCGACGCAATCTCTTAAAGGCCAAACTCTTAGGCCATTATATTTTGTGCGTTATGCGTGTGCGTTATGTTACCTGCGTCTTAACGCGTAAATTAGCACGTTAAATTAAAGCGTTACGTAGATGTGGCCAACATTTTAAGGTGTTAACATACAAACGGCATTACTAAAATAATACAGCACTCTGCGGATTCAATACAATAACGCATTCCGGGCGTTGTTGGGGCTGCCTCGATTCTGCAGTGCATCGGGAATGTTCGTGGAGGCAAGAGTAGACTGTTTTTAGTGAGAGCCAGCCCCAATAGCATCTTGGCTATGATAGCAGATACGCTTGACTCTCTTTGCATGAACCATTGCTTGATGATGCATGTGGATAGAAGTAAGTATTAAAAGATACAAAAAAACTTATATATGAGTAAAATGTCTTTATGTTTTGTACTAATACTAACAATAGGTTTTGTAAGTTGGGTCTGAGTAACCCGAATAATGAATTATTAAATTAATTAATTAAATGTTAAGAGATAGCTCCAGTGGTCGGTTTTTTGACACATCAAAGGGTTTCAGCGAGTAGTTCAATGCACTAAGCGATGTTGGCTACATCTAGGAAAAGTGCTATGCGGTGCCATGCCCGCAGTTAGTGCCGTCCCTAACTGTGTAATCGACTCAAATGTGAATCATATCATCATCAAATGTTAATAGATATTGGCCAATATTTCCCGAGATCGACTTAAAAAGCTCTCGCGGTCCATCCTTTGAACACCCCTGTCGGACATCCACACCGGTTTAAGGACTGCCTTGTAGATTAGAAACTTGTCAGTAGACAGCTTCAGTCCCATCACATCAGCCAGTGGAGAGATCTTTGTACCGGATGTTTATGTCCTCTCTTTAAGTCTTAACATGTTGCATCCATGTCAGTCTTGTATCAACATGTAAGCCAAGACATCTATTTGAAGACTAGACACTATAATCGCTTAGAATTTACCAAGCTTTTTTTTTCCTTTTCTTATCGTGCGATCGGTCTTCTAGACCATGAGCAGATGTGCTGGTTACTCTTAGTTTGAGGAGCCAGAAATCCATTGAGAAAAGGCCCTTGTGGCTCGGCAACAATTAGGCCAGGTCGTCAAATTTGGGTATTTTGCGCCTTTTGAGGCTTTTTGAGGCGGTTGAGGCGAACGTCAGCTGTACGGCTAGCTCGTTTTGGTGGTATGTTAACCTATCCTTGTATTTCTTGCCGCAAGATGAGATTTCCTGTTTGACTGTCGGCATACTAAGACACTCACGAAGCTCCGAGTTTCTGATGAACCAGGCTGAGTTAGAAATCTTTACCAAGATGAGTACCACTTCTTCTTAAGCCAATTGAATGTCTGTAATTTTTTTTTTTTTAGAGAGGAGTCCGAGATCATTGAGGGGGAAGTGGTAGAGGTTGTCATAGAAAGAGCTGCCAGTGGATCCGGAGGGGCCCGGACCGGACGGTTGACACTGAAAACAACAGACATGGAGACCAACTACGACATGGGTGCTAAGATGATTGATTCATTGCTCAAGGAGAAGGTAAGAGTTTGGGAAGGATGACTTGTTTATACGATTCAGTTGCATGTAATTCTACTGTTATTAGAAAAAGTAATGTTTTGTATGTTTGATTGTGTGTATGTATGAGGTAATCTTCGAAACTACCATAGATAAAATACTACTTAACCAGTATAGATGGTCACTCACGTACATTGAATCCGTACCCTATCCAATTTCGCTTATTTCTAGATGCCGCCTGTGTAGTTTGTCGCTTATTTGTTGTCATTAAAAATCCGCTAGAGTCGCTGCAGTCGACCATTCAGTCAATTCTCATGTACAAGAGATGGCACTACTAAAATTTATTTAAAATATAAAAAAAGTGGGCACGAACAACGATAAAAGGGCCGTATGAACGGTATAGGTTCTGTTCTAAAAAATAGGGCAATAATATCATACATAAAAGTCACAGATTAATGATAAAAGTACCTCTCAGCAACGTCGCCCTCTAGTTATTACCACGATAATAAGGAACTATAACTGCGTGATTGAATTTGTTGGTTATAATTTTTAACAAAATACACATTAATGTTAAATTCGAGACTCTTAGTGACATCTAGGGAGTGGAAATCCCAATATGAAATTGGCTTCAGATCGTTATATGGAAGTTGACCATCTATACTGGTTAAGTAGTATTTTATCTATGAAACTACTCATCCGATTTAAAAACTAATTCACAAATAGAATAAAATTTCAGGATAGTCATAGACTAAATATTTCGCGCGGGCTACAGCTGTCTAAAAATAAAGATCCAACGCTTGCCTAACGTCTCAAGGGCCCCGGGTTCGATTCCCAGCGGGGTCAACTTTGGAAATTTTGATGTAATTTTCGAAATTGACTGGTCTGGATTTAAAAAGTAGGGGCAGGGCACACTGCGTTTCGCAGTCATTTAGGCAGCCCGCCTGGCGGCAGTAACCACCACCTTACAGAATACCACCTTGAAATAACAGCATATATATGTGCTGTTGTGTTTCGGTGAGTGAGTAAGGGATGCCAGAGCCCATTTTCTTTATCCCCTCCTAATCCCTTATCCTTAATCCTACTGTAGTCGGCAGCGCACTTGCAGCCGCTTTAGCGCTGCTTGTATTATAGGCGACGGTAGCCACATACCATCAAGTGGACCGTCAGCCTGTCTGTCGATTTTAACATAAAAAAATATATTCAGGCCTTATATCTTTTATTTTTCAACGCGGACGAAATCCGGGGACCAGTTAGTCAATAAATAAAATTCATTTTAAATAATTTAATTGTAGCCAAGATTTTGTTTCGTAAAAAAAAAACCAAGATCACGATGATAATGAGAAACTGAAAGAGTTATTTCATTATTTAGTGGTTTATGGAATCGTATAGCGCTAGTGTAGTAGACACTGTGCATTAATTTTGACAGGTGCAAGCCGGTGACGTGGTGACCATAGACAAAGCAACCGGTAAGGTCACGAAGCTGGGGCGGAGTTTCGCTCGGGCCAGAGATTACGACGCGACAGGTGAGAGGTTTTTTAATTTTAAAATATTTCTATTTTTACAACTAGTCACTGCTTGCGGTCACCTATGGTATAATCGCTTTTTTTTATTTTTATTAATTCAAGGCAGCGCTTGACCACTATCTCACCTGATGTGAGGTGCAGATGCGGCCGAAGGTGGACCACGCTTACCTAGTAAATGCCCATTTACCCCGTTTTTGAAGACCCTGAGGTTGTAGTCCTGTGGGAACACAGACGCAGGAAAAATGTTACTGTAAAAATATACATGCTTACTTGTTAGCTGTAGCCACCAAGTATGTTCTGTAACTGAATAAGAAAGAAAGAAACTGTTGTGTATAAAGATTTCTCTATGGTTGTAGCCGTCCTGCTCACTTCAATATATACAAATATATCTCTCTCTATCTGGCTCCCTGCCATTAAAATAAAATTGTAATAACGTGTTTTGTGTGCCCTTCAATTATTAAACTGTGTTAATTAATCACAAGAGTTTTATCGAAGATACAACATTTGAAGAACAAGAACCTTCGATAGTATTCTATACCTAATTATATTACTCTTTATATGTGGAAAATACTTCATCATCATTAACAGCCTATTAAATGTCCCTACTGCAAGGGCACAGGCCTACCCTCTCAACAAGGGCATATGGGTTATATGGTTCACCACGCCGGCCCAGTGTGGGTTTGTGGACTGCACATGAGCCTTAATATTTCTTCTTTGGCGTATACAAGTTTTCTTTCGTCGTTTGAGAGCAGCAGTAAATGCCCTTAAGTTTTTAGAAAAAACTCATGACCGGGGATCGAACTCGGACCTCTCGACTTGATAAGCCGCGTCTTTCCCACTGCGCCATCGATGCTGGAAAATACTTACTCAATATATAATAATAAACACAGAAAGGCCTGTTATAGTGTTAACATTTTAAAAGTGACTAAAACACTTGACCCTACTTTCAAATATAACAATACAAGTCAATGAAGATTGTAATCAACAATTATATCTACGTTAGGCACTGTAAGTGATATTTATACATCTTAATATTTTCCTACATTTCACACATCTTCATGAAAAAAACCTATCCCCTTTCATCATTGGAATCAGTGTCTGAAGAACATTCGTTTGACTTAAATTTATTTTCTTCTGACTGAACCAATAATAATAATAAATATTTATTTGCGATGACCATGGGTAACTGATACCAGAGATGACATTTAGTTTTCTTGTTCCTTCATGACCAACCGATAAATATTCGGTGTGCAAATCTTGACATCTTTAAACTACAGATCTCGAACAATGAGTTTTGAACTGATTAGTTTTCTTATACCATTCCTTTGTTGACACGTCGTACCCACACTATCATTTCATTATTATTATTTTAACTTTCATCATTAATTAAATTTCAAGTCACGCTTTGCTTATCTGTACTTTCATTTGTAGTTGTCGACTTATTGTTATAATTACTCAAAACTTTTTTCAATCACCAAGTATTTTTTTAAATACTGAAGCAATAAAATGTAATAGCTGCAGATACCTGTAATACTAGCATATAAATGTAAATGTGTTTGTTTGGTCATAACAGTGTGACTTTTTGCAATTCTGTCGGTATTCGGACCGATTCTTATGAAATTTTGTGTATATAATCAGTTGGTCTGAGAATAGGACGTAAACTATTTTTCACCCTCCTACCTCCACCAACCATTTTTAAATCGAGGTTTTAGTATTTTTGTATGAAAAATATTCAAATAATTCCGTCGTTGATTGATGTGAAGTGTAGCGTCACTTTGACATATGGTTTGAAAATAAAATTGGACAAGATAGGTGGCGCCACAATCGGGTTAGAAAATTATTTTCGGGTTCGGGCAGGAGAACGTCTGCTGGGTCAGCTAGTTGTATTATAAATCGTAAGAAGCATCAAAACCGTTCCTAGAATCTACATAAACGTTATGATAAATAAATATGATATTCAACTATACAATGGCATTCAGGTAGGAAATCACCCAACTTTTTGTCTCGTTTGTAGCACGCGTTGAAGTGTTTTCGTTACTTGTTGCTAACTATACTTCCACACTATTTAATATTATAAATGTGAAAGTAACTCTGTCTGTCTGTTACCTTTCCACGCCTAAACCGCTGAACCGATCATCATGAAATTTTACATACACGTTGTCGGGGATGCAGGAAAGGACATAGGGTACCTCTCATCCAGAGGAAAAGTACTGTTCCCGTGGGATCATACTAACGCCTGGCAAAGCTGTAACTGTAATAAAGATTTTAGGCGTTACATTGCCTGAACAATCCATTTAAGATATATACAATTGTTTTCAGGTCAACAAGCTCGCTTTGTCCAGTGTCCGGAGGGCGAGTTGCAGAAACGCAAAGAAGTCGTCCACACGGTGACCTTACACGAAATTGACGTCATCAATTCTCGCACACACGGCTTCCTTGCTCTGTTCTCTGGTAAGTGGTGAGATTGTGGATTTAGCATACCTGCTATAGCATATTATAAAGAAACATTGTCCGAATTTAAATAATATATACATACTTGTCGGCGCTTTTGATTAACGAGAGTAAACAGCAATGACAACTGTCAGTTGTCAACTGGACAGCGGGAGCGAAATGTCATTGTCGTGGACTCTGACACAACACCGAGCGCTAGCGCAGAGGCATCGTGGCCGAGCATTACCTTACGAGAAGGCAATCGGTTTACATCAAGTGAATTGTGCTACGTGTTTGGTGGAGTGTTATCTGATTTGGTGTGATTGGCCAGTGGACAATGCGATCGAGGACTTATTTTGTGCCGATTATAGCGTTTGGTTTAGAATTACAACGCATGACCTAATGTTGAATTATATTCTCCGCGCTCGACTATTCGCGCCTATATGTCGTGATCGAATAATATGGAGACCAATGATAAAGAGGACCCTAATCATGTCCCTTCATTGCGGAGGACCCTAATAAAATCCCTTCATACTTATACATTTATTATATTATGCTTGTAAAATTGTTTGTCCCAAAACTACTAAGTCTAGAAAGCTAAAATTTATACATATATTAAAATCGTAAACCAGCCGTGTCCTGTATGTTGAATATTTCTGTTTGTTACCCAGGTCAAAAAAATAGTTTTTGGAATTTTTGTCTGTTTGTCTGTGCGTTTGTGCACGCTAATCTCAGAAACTGCGTAACCGATTTGAATGCGATTGAAGCTTCCCGTAACATTTTAGTGTTTGTTTCATTCCGATCTGTTTGCAAGCAAAAAAAGTTACACGCCATACCAAACCAAACGTAAGAAGTTGCGGGCTCAGCTAGTTTGAAATATTATTTTATTTTATAACATGAGCATCCGCTAGGGAAGCATTTTCAAATCTGTGTGAAGCCGGGAGTTAGCTGCTAGTTATAAAGTAGTCTGTCCGCCTGTTTCTCCGCAATTTTGCTGGTGATGCCATTTGCAATATGAAATTAAATATATTGTGGACTGTGTAGCGGTTTAATTTTATCGCAGCGGATTTGAGAGTACTGTCCTTTTGACTTGAGCCGGGAGATTGTCATACGAGAAATAGGAAAATAGGAAAGCGGAGAAAGCACAATAACTCATATCCCAGCTGATATGCTGTTTTGGCTTCGGCGACAATGTAAATCCTTATCAGACCACTGTCCTTGTCACTGGATTATCGTTCCAGGAACAACACACAAACATATACATATATACATACATACACAAAAGCGGGCTCCACATATTTTTAATTTATTCAACAGCGCGATCGTGCTCACGCGTGCGGTCTTTTGCAAACTTGCACAACTGTTGCCAACATACCAAGACATCCGCTCTGCTTCCTCCAGCTTTCTCTTTCGCGCGTACATGCGCTGAGGTTGTGCGGGAAAAGGATGGTTGGCGGAAATGGCTCGTATGTCAACATGGCGAATTTCTAATATAAATAAAATTGGAAGCCTATATATTGGCGTTGACACTTGTTATCTGAACAACGAATTTTGATATGGTTTTCACAAATGAATCGAGCGATAAGTGGGAAAGTTTTGTGTGTGTAATTTTCAGTAAAAAATGCATCCGTGCGAAGCCAGTGTTGGGTCGCTGGAAATATTATTATTATTATTATTATTTATGTTAAGGTCGGCAGACAGGCTGACGGTCCACTTGATGGTAGGTGGCTACCGTCGCCTATAACACAAGCAACGCCAAAGCTGCTGCAAGTGCGCTGCCGACTGCAGTAGGATTAAGGATAAGGGATTAGGAGAGGATAGAGAAATTATTAAAAATAAGGTCTTGTCACTAAGCGGTCTTAAAGTGAAAACTTTTTTAGGCGCGTATTGCTGAGAAGTGAACGTAATAGAACCGTAACGCTCGGAGTCGGTGACGCTAAATCGGGAACACTCGGCCCCGCTCGACATCAAGCGCGCTCGGATTGGTGACGCAATGAAGCTAAGAAGTTTTTACTTTGACGTGTAGTTCTACAACTGACAGTTTTTTTTAACTAGAGGAAATAAGTTACCCTATGCATCTGCGCAAGGTGCCTATGAGGATTATGAAGCCCAAGTGTGTCTACTAAGATGTGTTAATTTATTTTCAGGCGATACCGGTGAAATCAAGTCTGAAGTTCGCGAACAGATTAACACCAAAGTGGCTGAATGGCGTGAGGAGGGCAAGGCCGAAATGATTCCGGGTGTTTTGTTCATCGATGAGGTGAGTGCGTGCTTAGAACTCGCGGAACAGTCATATTTTGTACTAGATGATGTCCGCGGCTTCGCCCGCCTTGAAAAATGGATGAAAGGTACCCTATGTCCTTTCCTGCATCCCTGACAACGTGTATGCAAAATTTCACGATGACCGGTTCAGCGGTTTAGGCGTGAAAAGGTAACAGACAGACAAACAGAGTTACTTTCACATTTATAATATTAGTATGGATTGGGAAAAGTGTCGCCGCTTGACTCCACTCATATCTCGCGCACACGTAAAGCTCGAGCTATTAGCTTGTTCCCACACTAATGCAAATTCTTGTGAACGACTCGTTTCGAATACATCCTGTCTACCACGTGTATCAATAGTGAGTAAATTGCGAGCCAGAGAACACGTCATGCCAATGAGTATACACGTTACATATAGGGTTGCCAACTATACTGTTTTAAACAGTATTATACTATTTTAAACAGTATTATACTGTTTTTCACTAAATTATACTTTTTACTGTTGAACAAAAATAAAGTATACAAAATACCGTTTTCAGCATCAAAATGCAAACACATTATTATGTGTTATACTTAGACGCTCACACAAATTTGTTTTTATTAAGTCAGAGGGCGCTCACTGCTCAGTGCAGCGCGGCCACAAACAAATCACACAGAGTTTCTGAACGAATCTATCAATGTCAAATATTCAAGAGCGTCACTCAATGAACATAACCTCAACTCTCAGAACATAACCTTTTTTCGCGTGGACCTTGTTTTTGTTTTACAACTTTAATAAAATTAAAGTAATTAGATATAAGTATATAATAAATAAATAAAATACTTTTCACTTTCCTAAAATACTGTTTAATATTCTTCATAAACCTGAATATACTTTATTTCTTGTAAAAAAAGTTGGCAACCATAGTTACATATCAAGCAATGCATGTTAAATGTTTGGAATTTCATAAATTATTAACATATTCATTTTTGGCCATTTTATCGCGGCTTTGATTGTTATTTGATAAAATAACTGTGAACGCGAAAATTTAAATATATATACATATATAAATTTACACAATTTGGGCAGCCATTATTTCTGAAGTTATTATCCTTGTCAAATGATAATAACTTCAGACGCATTAAATACGTGCGTATTGTAGAGAATTTAATGCACATTATTTTTGTCATGGACAGTTTTTTTTTTTCTAATAGTTTCGGAAAAAAATTGAAAAAACCGCAGATTGGGACACGTTTTGGGGGGAAGGGAGCGGGGGAGGGGTTGACACTGGGCAGAATCGTGTTCAGCGGGGTCGAATTAGCCTAAAAAGCCCCAGTGGCAAAAAGTTTCACTAAATGCCGTTAACTGTTGAAAGCAGAAGCAATTTGAGATTTTTCCCTGTTCCCTCCTAATCCTGCTGTAGGCGGCAGCGCACTTGCAGTGTTATTAGACGACGGTAGCCACCTACCATCAAGTGGACCGTCAGCCTGTCTGCCGATCTTAACATAAAAAAATAAATCCCATCTGTATCATCTTACCTACTATATATTTGATTGCTAAAGGTGTTCTTTTAAAATTGCTTTAATATTTTGTATCAATAGCTTGGTGTCAGCTAATAGTACATTACTGCAGAGTCCAGGAAGTGAAGGATTGCCGGACGAAGTGGTTCGCTAAAGCTCGGCCTTGATAAAGATCTGAGTCCGGCAATCCTCATGCCGGTCGAGGCTGGTATAGTACTTTTCTCAATAAATGTGAGGAAATAATGAAACACGCCCCCGCCTACTACGCCTGTGACAGCGGCGGGCGCGTTCGTGAAGACTCGTGAAACTTCGGGTTTCATCGGGCTGAGCAGCGGCCAGGAATGAATTTTCATACAACATTCTTGGCCTAGGCCGAGAAAGAAATGCATGAGCCAACAATAATAAACTTCGTGGCTTGTTTTTAGTACAAGAGTGCCTACATTTCCGAGCATGTTTGAGAAAAAAAGTATTTTTTTTTTCTTAGCCATCCTTATCGTGAAAAAAGGCTGAAACATGAACTTTGTTACAGGCACACATGTTGGACATCGAGTGTTTCTCGTTCCTAAATCGCGCCCTCGAATCGGACACGGCTCCAATAGTAATAATGGCCACGAATCGCGGTATAACTCGTATCCGCGGCACGGACTACCGCAGCCCACACGGTATACCGCTTGACCTGCTGGACCGCATGATCATAGTGCCAACAGCACCCTACAGCCAGCCGGAGCTCAAGGAGATACTTAATATTAGGTGAGTCAGGTAACTTAATCCTATTCTACTATGGTCGGCAGGGCACTTGCAGCAGCTGTGGCGTGGCTTGTGTCATAGGCGACGGTAGCCATCTACCGGGTTTTGGATACGATTTTCACTAATGGAAATAGTGAGAAACAAGGATAGTTTGTGTACATAACTTGCAAGCCGTGAGCTACGTATTATTTTTTTTTTTTTTAAATTGCAAATCCCTCCAACGTCATCGGGGCCTATATTTGCTTTAACTCTTTCATACCAGTTCTCGCAATCGCTACTTCTCGTACTTTCATTCTTCATACTAGTTTCTTTCTTTTATCCATCACCGTTCATTCTCTGCGGGTGGGATGCCCGCCTAACTACTCTATCTATCCTTAATCTAATATAGGTTTCAGTTGTTCCTTCCTTTACCAGTACCTTGAACCTTTACCTTTTGCTTATTTATTTATTTCTTTATTTCCATTATACAATAACTCAATACAATTTTCTTATTCTAATTATAATAATCCGGATACATTGTTAATAATTAAATTACATATTTAAAATTTAATCACATGGACATTAAAATACATAAAAGAAACACATTAAAATTAAATGAACGTTAAATTTGTATAAGATTTCCAGGTACAGTCATTTCTATGTTTTATTCCTTTCTATTGTTTTCCTTGCTACCTCCTTGCAATATTTAATAAACCTATTCCTACTGTCTCCCCTTATTAAATCTTCTAAACTGTCTATCCTTATATCTTCACCCATCTGCTACGTATTATTTTATTAACATGGCTTTACCACAGTCTTACCATACGCGTCCTACAGTCAGGCAACGAATGTACTTGCGTAGAGCAACGTCCGGCGAACTCGCTTCAGTTTGCAGTTGACTGTATGGTTAGAATGTGACTTTACCACAAGGCACAAGAAACAATAACTGGCCGTACACGTGCTAACTGAAATCTATAAATATTTTCTGCATTCAGAGGATCTTTATGGCGTTCTCCTAAGCTTTGTTTCGTTCTATTATTTAATAACTAGCTGTGCCCGCGGCTTCGCCCGCGTTTAATTCCGATGGTTTCTCGGTATCGGTAAAAATCAATTACCACACGCGTCTTGAATATGCACTGCCTCTATTGCTTCACAGCGCGGGCGCGCTTTACATATACTTATCGTATTATCTCTTTAACCATACCTCCAAAACATAAGCAGTAAAAGGCGAAAATCACTTGTATTATTATTATTATTTTTATGTTATGTCGACAGACAGGCTCACGGTCCACTTGATGGTAGGTGGCTACCGTCGCCTATAACACAAGCAACGCTACAGGTGCTGCAAGTGCGCTGCCGACTACAGTAGGATTAAGGATAAGGGATTAGGAGGGGATAAGGAGATGGGCTCTGGCATCCCTTACTCACTCACCGAAACACAACAGCACGTATATATGCTGTTATTTCACGGTGGTCTTCTGTAAGGGGGTGGTCACTGCCGCCAGGCGGGCTGCCCAAATGACTGCGAAACGCAGTGTGCCCTACCACTACTTTTCGAATCCAGACCAGAGTCAATTTTGAAAATTACATTAAAATTTCCAAATTTGACCCCGCCGGGAATCGAACCCGGGGCCCCTGAGACGTTAGGCAAGCATCCTTGCCACTCATCCAACGGGCCGTCGATACTTGTGACGATAAACTTTCTGATTTTGATGAGGATTCATAATTTTGTTGAAAATATGACCAAAAAATAACCGGCAGATGCGAGGAAGAAGACTGCCAGATGTCTGCGGACGGGCTGAGAGTGCTGACACGTATCGCTACGGAGACCTCCCTCAGATACGCCATACAGTTGATCACGACCGCCTCTCTGGTCGCCAAGAGGAGGAAGGGGACAGAGGTAGGATGTGACTCTGGTTTAATAAAATTTAACTAGATGACCCATTGAATTTCGTATCATCTTTTTTTAATGTTAAGGTTGACAGACAGGCTGACGGTCCATTTGAAGGTACGTGGTTACCGTGGCTACTGTGGTCACGCAACACTACGGGTGTCACAAGTGCGATGCCAACCATAGAAGGATAAGGGATTATATAGGGATAGGGAAATGGGTTCTGGCTCTTTCCTTACTCACACTCTTGAGTTTGAATTTCTTTCAGGGTTTGTTCTCAGGATTGTCTTGGCCTGAGAATCTTGGCAATTTTCTTTTCCGAAACCCTAATAAAATATATTATCGACTTAAAAAAAAAAGTGATCTTTTTATCCTATTTTTGAGAACCTCACTCGAAACACAATAATGCTGTTATTTCACGGTGGTCTTCTGTAAAAGGTGTCACTTATTGTAGTTATGTAATTTAATAAATTAAATTAATAAATTAAATATTAAGTAATTTCATAGAATTATTTACTTGTTTTATAAAGTCTTGAAATAGGAACAAAGAGTTTATTTTTATTATGCTTGGTTGGGGCCAGATTGTGGTACGAGGATGTTTGTGTTTGTTCTTAGTTTTTTTTCTGTGTATTTCTGTAAAAATTTCAATATACAAAATTGTCCTTTCTCGCAAATAGAATTTATTCTATTTATTTATTAGGTTTTCTTAAAATTGCCTAGATATTTTTTTATTAGTGTGATACTTCGTGTATTATTAGGCTGGGGATAAAGTTTTTTCGTATATAGTACCTATGTATAAACATGTAATAAAATCTCTTTGGCTGTACTATTTGTATCTGGCTGATTATGATGACATTAAAAACTTGTCTCCAGCTATTTTTCATTTTTGTTTTTCTTTCCGTTAAAATGAGTGAATCTAATGAAGATATTCGGTACATTTTAAAATTTTATTACAAAAGAGGAAAAAATGCAACGCAAGCCGCGAAAAAAATTTGTGACGTTTATGGACCTAATGCAGTGTCAATTAGAGTAGCACAATATAGTCATGTAGCCCTGACCGCACCTTCAGATTTCCACCTGTTTCGGTCTCTTTAGAATTCTTTAGGGCAGTGTCAGGTTAACATCAAGAGAGGACTGCCAAAACTGTTTGTCGCTTTTTTTTATCAGAAGTCCCACAATTTCTACAGCAACGCTACCTACAAGATGGCAAAAACTCTGTAATTAAATGTAAATAAACTTTGAAAAAAAAAAAAAATTCTTGAGTTTTCATATAAAATGCGAAATGTTATAGTGAACAGTCAGCTTTTACAGTTTTCAATGTTGACAGGTGAGCATGGAGGACGTGAGGAAGGTGTACTCGTTGTTCATCGATGAGCATCGCTCGGAACAGTTCCTCAAGGAGTATCAAGACGAGTTCATGTTTAACGAAGGCTCTGGCGCCGGCGGAGGTAAATTGTACTATGTTTTTATGATACTATGTTGCTATGTTGCAATAATGATACTATGTTTTTTCTTCGATAAAGTTGGGCGGACAAACTTTCAGCTGCAGAGTTAGAAAGGGACAAAAATATTAAATTGGATTCTCTAGGCTTATTTATTTAACTATGTTTACAGGTTAACCCTAATGCGATAGCGAAATCAAAATACAACAACATAAAGGACCACGCAAAAAGTAGTATAGGCACTGTCCCCACCCACCAATAGACATGGCACTAGTTTAAATATCATTATATCGTCCCATAAAAAGACTAATAACCATTTTTAATACAAAAATCGATGGGGTTCTTAAGAGGAAGGTACTAGCCACGGCTGACGTGCGCACGCGCAAGTGCACAGGCGACGAAAGGACGGGAGGTGGTCAAAGAGCGAACGCTTTGCAAACTTCCTTCTCTTACAACAACTTTTTCTAGTTGGATAGTGTCCCTGTAGGTCCTTTTTACAGTTAACTGTATTTTAAAAAAATCACTGAAAATACATATAAAAAATAAATAATAAAAAAATTCAAATTCAATTTGCACGGAAACCCAATATCTACGGCGGATTTCGTCGTTGTAAATAAATCATAAGAATACCAAAATTTATTACGTAACTAAGATTCGTTTGAATTCTGTTGGTGGGTGTAAAACTACACGAGTTAGTGGCTGGCTAAACTGCTTATATATATGTACATATATATTTCGAATCCCAGTGTCGATGTCGAATCGCAGTTCTGATATAATTAAGATTCGATCCTTCTAGTACACGATCTTATAATCCGATAATAATACAATGTGGATAATTAACCCGCTGCAAATGGATTTAACTGGAAACGCGGTGTGTTCGCCGCGGCACGTCTTCTCTTCGAACGCTCCCTCTAGAATCTGTTTTATAAATTGAAAGGCGCCCTCTCTTATTCGCAACCTCATACACGTCACGGCTGCTAGTCCCGCGTCGACCGCACTCAAGCTACCAAGGAAAGTGGTTAGATGGCGTTGTATGCAAACTGGAACCGATTCTTAAACTCTCCGCTTATATAACATCAGCTATCTGTCAGTGAAAGTCTCGCCAAAATAGGTCCAGTCGTTTTGGAGATTAACTGGAAAACAGACAGAGAGAAATTGTATAATACTTTGATATAGATTTATTAAAAAGCTGATACTTTGACATTGCAAACAGACACTTCCTTCAATTTTATTTATTTAGATATATATAGGTTAAAACTAATTATAATTTTCCAGACGCACCCCAACAACAGCAAGCAATGGATGAGTCTTAAGGAAAAAACACATTTATAAAGAGATGTGCATGATTTCAAATTGCCAGGAGGGCCGAAATGAGAAGAAAATAATTTTAAGTTTTTTTTTAATTTCTAAACAATTACAAGGTTAAAGAATAAAATAAAAATTATATTGTGATATTAATATTGTTTTATTTTCAAATTTAAATTTTATTGCTATTATTCGTAGGCACAATTTGCATTGACGTATATCTATCTATACAGAAAATAAAATCGTAAATAACTGTGTCTACATTAATTTTTTTTTTTTTTTTAAAAAAAAACAATTTGTAAATGTACTTATTGTTACCGAGGTCAAAAAAAATGTTTTTTTAGAATTTATGCCTGTGCATGTATGCACGATAACATCTGTTTAAAAAAAAATCTACAAGCTATACCGAATACCACGCGTACGAAGTTGCTAGTTGTGAAATAAAGTCGCTCTGTTATGGGAAATCGGGGCGGATCGCTAGTGGAGTATATGTATTATAATGATCGACTTTGACCTTGGTTGGGCATGTGTGTTGTGCTGGCCTTCTCGCAGTTTCGGGTGAGAGAGGGCGCTTGTCGCCGTCCATTGAGGACTCGAACCTGCACGCTTCGCTTATAAACAATAATTTACTTAAAAACGCTTTATGAACCTAGCAACGCATTATAATTTTTAAGTGAGTGTTTTCATTGTGTCGGTGACTGGCGTCGAACTGATCTTGCTAATTTGAAGGACTCATGGACCTGGATGCATCCGTCGAGCAGGCACTGTTACACGATTGCTCTTAGTTTTGTGTGAAACGAACGCCAGCCAATACCACAGGATACCCATAAAACCGCTCCCGCACGCGCATCACAATGGTGGTTATTTACACACCGCCACACCAGATCTTGTTATAAAAGCTCTTAACATCATGTTACGGTGCTGGTTTCTTAAGATTTTTTACGTTGCGCTTTAAATGACGTCATTTAGCATTAATTTTTAATTTATGATTGCAACTTGTGGATGTGTTTTCGTCAAACAAAAAGCCTGAATATGACCGTTTCATATGTTAAAACGACAGTATTAAAGAATTGGTAATGTCCACTCTTAAACAAATTGACAAAAATAAATATACATTATATATTTCACATTTGAAAAAATAAACAGTACAAAACAACCTATTATTTAGAGACTAGCGTAAAAAAGGTTAAAAACTGGCAATATTTATCCTTAAATAATTGTCTACGCCGAGAACCACAGACTAAAGACGGTGACAACTGTCAGAATTGGCGCCGATTTCAGTAAGATGGCGGCGCTGCGTTGTATCGGCGCGCATTCATTCTCCAACCACTCGTAGTCTTCATTTAAGCTTCTGTCGAGCAGAATAGGTCCCAGAGTCGACAAAACCCTAGCGTGGTAATCGTTTATGTATTTTATCTGAAAATTAATACATCTTAAGATGAATTGGAAATTTTGGTGGCAGAGATTTAGATTTTTCTCAGCGATGACAAAACATATGAAAGTGATTGGTAATCTGTTTCTTCATGTTACTGACTTCATTTTGTTTTTCGATAAAAATGCAATAAAATAACTCTTCGGTTGAATTAACTATATTATATTATCTGTAAACGATGATGATGGAAAGTTTATATAAACTTAAAAATAGTTAGGTCGAGCCCGTTGGATGATTGGTTAGGGTGCTTGCCTTAAAGCTCTGTTCTAGGGTCCCCGGGTTCGATTCCCGGCAAGGTCAACTTTGAAAAGTGAACTTTTCAAATTTGGCTCTGGTCTGGATCTGGAAAGTATTAGTTGCAGGACACACTGCGTTTCGCAGTCATTTGGGCATCCCTCCTAATCCCTTATCCTTAATCTTACTGTAGTCGGCAGTGCACTTGCAGCAGCTTTTGGCGTTGCTTATGTTATAGTCGGTCCATCAAGTGGACCGTCAGCCTGTCTGCCGATCTTAACATAAAAAAGAAGAAGAAAAGAAACATTTATTTCTCATACAATTACATGTAAGGATATGTATATATATGTTATAGACTATATATATGTTATAGATGTTAGGAACGTGCTAGAAATACTGCTCTTTATTCTTTCTTCTAAACCATAATATATATATCATAAACATAAAATGCATGTACTTTGTTACGTTTGTTCATTGCTTAAACAACATAGGCGAACGCAGTACCATAAAGAGTAAGCTACCATAAAAGACTTGACCATAGACCATACATACCTCGAAGTCATTTAATATGTCTACATCCAAGCAGGCCGTCTGATGAGGCGCTAGAGAGATTGTATAGAATCCCAAAGCACCGATCCCATTGAAGTCTCCGACTAAGCTGTCCGCCTGTGAAAACTCCAAGTATTTCATTCCCATTGACCACCAATCGGTCAACCACAAATTCCAGTCATCCCTAATTGAAGGTAAAACTGATTAAAGGTTATCACACACTTATCGTAACTCTTTCAGCACAAACAAGACAAGTGTGCATACAATTTAAAGCTAAGATCACAGCACAAAGAGTCTCGCTTATTGCTAAGAGACAAGCTATTTGTTTAGTGACTAATCCTAGTTTACAATACAGATATTTTTTTAAGGTTAAGATAAGCAGACAGGCTGACGGTCCACTTGAAGGTAAGTGGTTACTGTCGCCTATAACACAAGCAACGCCAAAGCTGCTGCAAGTGCGCTGCCGACTACAGTGGGATTAAGTGAAAGGAGATAGGGAAATGGGCTCTGGCATCCCTTACTCACTCACCGAAACACAAAAGCACACATGCTGTCATTTCACGGTGGTCTTCTGTAAGGGGGTGGTTACTGCCGCCAGACGGGCTGCCCAAATGACTGCGAAACGCAGTGTGCCCTGCCACTACTTTCCAAATCCAGGCCAGAGCCAAATTTAAAAAGTTCACTTTTCAACGTTGACCCTGCCGGGAATCCTAGCAACCCCTCGTATGTCCCGACACAGATCTGTGCCACTTGAAGTCGAGTTGAGTAAGCCGAGTGAAGTTGTCGCAGGCGCTCAGAACGACTTGCGTCATATTTCACTCGATTATATATACTAAAGCTCTATGAATAAAGTTGAAATTTGTACAACAATTACGCGCAACATATCTTGACCCGACCGACTTGCACTCGATTTTAAGCTTTAATACTCTCTAGATAAAGTTGAAATTTGCACAACAATTTCACGGCACTTATCTGCGCAGTTCCGCGAATGTGCCCGCGCAACGTAACTTGGCCCTGACCGACTTGCACTCGATTTTAAGCTTTAATACTCTCTAGATAAAGTTGAAATTTGCACAACAATTCCACGGCACTTATCTGCGCAGTTCCGCGAATGTGCCCGCGCAACGTAACTTGGCCCAGACCGACTTGCACTCGATTTTAAGCTTTAATACTCTCTGGATAAAGTTGAAATTTGTACAACAATTTATCGAACGAATTGACCGAACATAGAAATACTTTATTTCACTCATTTTAACTCGTTTTGACCTTGAAACAAACGAGGGGCGTTATCAGGACGGTCGAGTGTAGGGTTTTAATATTTTATATGAGGACTTTAACGTTTTAAGAACGGGGAACACTTGGCTGACGAAGCAAGGCAAAGCAATCAGCATAGAACATGAGACAGTTTGTATCGAGCAGTGTAAGAATAAGCAGTGTAAGAATATCAAGCAGTAGGCAAGTACCCTATCCACTCATTCAACGGGCTTGTCATAGTCATAATAGATATAGTAATGCAATAAGGACGTATTGCATACTATCGCAGTTGACCACACTGCAAGCGACATGCCAAGGTGTCACACGCCAATTAGTCACCAAGCTAGTCGCGTAGCGAACGAAAATGATGGTAAACTTCCGCTAGTCGCCTAGAGATTTTATAACGGAAGAAGTTCAAAAGGAACCCATTAAAAACCTTATTTACACCTTCGATTTAATATTAAATAGTATATAACATCTTATTACAATTAATTTTATATAATAAACCTAAAACTAAATAAAAGCTAAAAAATTGGGCGCCCGCGGGATGGTGGCGAGGATGTTGGCAGCATTTCCTCGCGAGGAAGCTGCCAGCTCGTCGGTCACCAGTGGTGTGTAAGTGTGGGCATGTCCCTTATTCCCTGGAGTGTGGGAAGGGTTCTAGTGTGGGACGCTACTTGCGTGGACACACTGGCTCCTTCCCACATCCACGGAACGAGTCGGCAAGCGGGTGCGGCTGCTAAAGCGGCCGAAAAATTAAAGACCACCAAATACCAGGGTCTCGTTTCCGGATAAACTTTTATGCCGTTCGGAGTCGAGACCCTTGGTCCGTGGGGTCCCAGCGCTCGCCAACTTTTAAAAGAAATTTCAAAAAGGCTTACCTTCAAAAAGGCCAAGAAATAACAAAAATATAATATGTCTCACCATAATATGATCAGAATTTCTATTCATCTCAATAACTTCCACTAAGTCTTCGTGACGGATACCATATTCACCATCTTCGTAGTAACCAGGCTCTGAAATAATTAAAAAAAAAATGGTATAAATGGTAAATGACAATGGAAGCCCAGCAGGGCAAATAGGCGTAGGTCGATGCAAAAAAAAGGGACAAGTGCGAGTTGAACTCGCGTGAAGAGGGTTCCGTATGATGTTACCTATCCGCACAATATTGAGTCATTTACCATGTTATTTTAATATATTATAGGTTTTCCTATAATCTACAAGTAGAAAACTAATTTCTGTATTTTTTTTTCAAAATTTTAGGGTCAGTAGTTTCGGAGATAAAGGGGTTCGGAGATAAACGGAGATTTTTTCAACCGGAATGGGCCGGCGCGTTGTCGTGGTGCAAGATCCAGCCGTTCCCGGCGAGTTCGGACCGCACACGAAAAATCCATGCCCGTAGCCGCTCCAAGACGCTAACATAGAACTGTCCAGTCACTGTTCACGATGAATCATACCGTGGATATCGGAAAAAACGATCAACAATGCCTTCAATCGCGACTTGAACATCCTCGCTTTCTTTGGCCGCTCCCCATTCTTTTCCACCCACTGCTGACTTTGTCTATGGGTCTCGGAGTCCTACCAAAATGTCCAGGTCTCAATTTTCGGAGGATTTCCGAGGGTTTTTCGCCAGATTTCGCAAGAAATTGGATCACAACACGTTGTTAATACGGGCCGCGTGGGTATCTTGCCCTTTTGCACCGCCGACGCCGCCGTGGAGACAACATCTAATCGAAGAAGACAGTCAATAGCGTCGGACTTCGGAAGCGTTGGCTGTGACGGCTGCTGCTGGCTGTGACGGCTGCTGCTGGCTGTGACGGCTGCTGCTGGCTGTGACGGCTGCTGCTGGCTCCCATCCATCCACCGTCGTAAGTATATCCAGCGATAGTGGTTAAATAAATATACAAAACCACTGTGATAAACAGCTATACATCCGTTAATGGGTTGTTTATATATCTTCTCTTAGTACGGTGGCTACAACTTGAAACTACGAATGGAACTAAAAGAAAGTCCCCTTTTCCAGACATACAAATAGCGCAGTGTTGCTATTTCCCAAGACATAACTAGATTCCCGGAACTTAATGCGAAGTGGTAGATTTAACTAACATAATACCATGCTAGTTAGATTATTATTAGATATTATTACCATCACTGAAAATCATTCCCGGCGCTATCCCTGGATCTGTGGCTATTAAGGAGCTGAGAATACCCGACGGACCTTCGTGCACGTTTAGGAAATGACCGACACCATGACCAGTGCCGTGAGCGTAATTCAAGCCGACATCCCACAGAGCCTTACGGGCTAATGTCTCCAAAACGTTTCCCTGAAATATTCATCCATTAAATTATTATCCCAGTGGCTCGAAAGCAGGTTCGACTCCAGCTCAGGCCTACATACATATATGAGTCTACATATGTGAAAACGAGTATTTACCAAGACTTAGGGATTTACCAAGATTAGCAATCTTTGAAGCCATAGGTATATATGGTTCTATATTGGTTGTATAAGGGGTTTATCCACCTTTTTAGAACTTAATCATGGCTGTATATTTCACACAAGTTTCCAAATAGATATGATATACGAACTATTTGCCACCCAGTTGTGCTATACAGTGAATAGAGAAAGCAGGAGAAATCTTAGCCCAGAGTTAGGACAAAATATAAATCCTAGAGTCAAGAGTTACGCCGCCTTTCCACCTGCAAGAAAACTTCCGCGAGAAATATCCGACACTCAGTCCGACAGCAGCTTGCAAGCGCAAGTGTAAAGCTGTCGCGACAGCTCTTGCTCGCGGAAGTTTTCTTACAGGTGGGAAGGCGGCCTTAGAATTGCTTCAATATCGCAATAATCTATGTTAATGACTTATTTGACGAAAGTGCTAGCCTTAACTCTCTGTCACAGGGGTTCCGAGTTCGATTCTCGGCAGGGCCTTTGGAAATGAAATATTCATAGTTGGCTCTGGTTTGGATCTGAAAAATATAGTGGCAGGGTGCACTGCGTTTCGCAGTCATTTAGGGGCAGTATTGTCTAGCGGCAGTAACCACCACCTTACAGAACACCAGGTGTGCAGTTATGTTTCGGTGGGTCAGTAAAGGATGCCAGAGCCCATTTCCCTATCGCTTTCTAATCCCTTATTCTTAATACTACTTATCCTTAATCCCTTATCCTTAATGATCGGCAGCACATTTGCAGCACCCGTGGCGTTGCTTGTTTAAATAGGTGACGGTAGCCTAATACCACCAAGTGTTTATCTTCAGTGTCAGTGTCGTCAAACAGACGACTTATAAGAAAACGTATGATTGACGTATATGAACGTATCTTTGACTAAGGTCACTGTTTTTAAACATTTTGAATTTCACATAAAAGTCTATATCAGGACTTCCCAACCAAGGGGGCATCGCCCCCCTAGGGGGGCGTAATAGATCTTACATATAAAAATGAATCCCTATTTCTCCTGGTCACGGCATCACGCGTGAACGGGTAGACCGATTTTAATTCGGTTTTCGCCAATGGAAAAAGGGATAAACGGGGAATGTTTTAGGGTATATAAAAATTGCACGCCGGGCGAAGCCGGGACGGGGTATAAATATATTGTACCTACTTGAAATTCAAATAAATAATTTAGGTATCATAAAAAAAATGTGTTTCTTATTTCTTTTTGAATACTTAAGGGGGACATGAAAATATTTTTTTTTGTTCGGGGAGGCTCCGCGAAATGGAGGTTGGGAAACCCTGGTCTATATACTTACATATATGAGCTTGCGACTTCGTACGCGTGGTATTCAGAATAGCGTGTAACTTTTTTGTTTTTAAACCGATTCGAATGAAACATACACTAAATGTTGCGGGAAGTTCACTACAATAGACCAGTGAAAACCGCATTCAAATCGGTTATGCCGTTTCCGAGATTCGCGTGCACAAATGCACAGACAAACCGACAGACAGACAAAAATTCTAAAAACAATTTTTTTGACCTCTGTAACATAAGTACAACGTGTACAAATTGTTCTTTTTTTATGATATGTATAGTATATATTGAGTATAAAATGCCCGCCTCTGTCAATTTCTTCGCTAACTTCTAAACTATCTAACGGAGTTTGATACGGTTTTCACCAATGAAAAGAGCGATAAACAAATGAGGATTGTGTATATATAATTTGTGAATTGTATATGAGGAACTTGTGATACCGGAAGTCGATACGCACAGTGATCCCTTTAGGGAATACAGCTGTCCCTAAAAAGATGTTTCCTTTCAACACTCTTGTGAATGCATTTCTTTGCTGCTCTGTAGGGTTGCCACTCATGTGTCTCGTGCGTGTTATGTCAGTTGTGCCATCCCTGAAATATTATGATCAATTGAAATTATTCCGTTGAAGAGAATCAATTTTTTAAGGAACATTTCTTTTATAAAAAAATATATACACAATCAATAAAGTTAAAATTTCGGCCAAATATTGTTATTAAATGCGTTGTTGTCATTCAAAAAGTCAATAATATTAAATTTTAATAAAAACAAAATTTTATTGTCCTGTGAGTCAAATCGCTAGGCCAAAATAAGTTTCTGAACGCACCATTTCTTTTTTAAGGTGGTGTTCGAAATTAGAATCATTCAAAAATCGATTTTTTTCTGTGAGTTTTTAGACACCAAGCAACCTTATTGTGGTGGAGAGGTGAATTTTTTTTTTTTTTAAATAACTTAATACCTTTAGAACTTAAACTTAATACTGTTACTTGCAGGGTGAGTTAAAGTGCCGAGTTAAAGACGAAAGGAACGATTTAATTTCACAAACCAAGACGACTGCCAAAATCACCAAACTTGTCCGATGAACCGTCAAACATGCCAAGTCGTCAATGATTCCCTTATGTGTCGCCGGTTCACTGTTGCAGACAACTTCGCAAAAGCTCCGAAGAGTCGCTACGTATCGCTGGTTGTCGCACAACTCACTACTATCTCGGCCGGCGGCACTCTTATTTATACTAGACGCCAAACGCCTCGATGTATTCCAGAAAATGTAAACAAGATTGTAAACAAGCCCTTGAAAGTTCGGGAATGCTATTTCTGTTGAAATGTAAACTCTATGTTGTAAACATAGGGACCAATTTCCTTTGACACCAGTCGGGAAGGGGTGTGGCTACCATCGCTAGGGTAGAACGCTCGAGACTTTCGGCCGACGCGAACGCTTTTTCCAGAACGTTCCATAGTTAGTCGTAACAATAATTGTAATATTTTAGGATTTAGAAATACTTACTTATATTGGCCTCCAGAATCGACCAGTAACATATCGTCAGAGCTAATGATTCTGTTGGTCTGTGGTGTTGGTTTGTAATGTATTATAGCGCCGTTCTCGCCGGCACCGGCTATAGTTGCGAATGACGGGCCCATAAAGTCTCTCTCTTGTCTAAAAGTTA